>JAJPUD010001504.1:0-15729 GCA_023553655.1 Myrmecobius fasciatus | reverse complement strand
AGGAAGGAAGGAAGGAAGGAAGGAAGGAAGGAAGGAAGGAAGGAAGGGAGGAAGGGAGGAAGGGAGAAAGGGAGGAAGGGAGGAAGGGAGGAAAGATGGGAGGAAGGAAAGATGAGAGGAAAGAAGGAAAGAAGGAAGGAAGGGAGGAGTAGTGAAGGGGTGAGGTTCAATCAAAAGGTAGTTCTATATTCTGAAGTAGATATTTATGACCTTGGGGAGAAGCAGTGCCCAAGAAAGGGGAAGTTAGAAGTAGGTGTTGAACCCAAATCACCTTAATGTCAAGATGTATATATTAACCATGATATAGTCCTACCTCTCAAAAAGCATTATAGCCTCTATTCTACCACTCACTTAGGAGAAACTGGCATTTTTTTTCTATTTCAATTTCCTTCTCTAGAAAATGAAGAAAATAATATATACATACCTTGACCACTTCCTACATTTCATGTAGCTGGCATAATTTTAAACTCTAGCAATCTTTTACTTAGAGGTTAAGAATGCTGATATTTCAGTACATAAGACCTCTGCTCAAGTGTTGCCCTCATGCCACTCTATAGCTAAAAAATTACCCTAGTTCTCAAATATTCCAAGTAAATTCTGGTAGACCCTACCAAGATGGAAAGGTTTCTGGAATGACCAAAATATATTGATATATCTTCATCTATATATAATTCTTCATCTATCATATATTTCCAGAGGAAGGAATATTCTTCAATTTATGAATGTTACTTTCATGAAAATTTTTATATCACATCATTTTTTGCTTTGATAATGTGTATAAATATTCTAATAATATGTATGATACATATGTGTGTATAATATATATGTGTATCTTTAAGATTCATTTCAACAGGAAAAAATGTCCCCAAGATATTACAAAATCATTTTGGAGAATGCAGCAAGCCTGTTTGAATCACATGTTTTAAGGGAAAGTGATTTTTTTCCCTGATAGAAGAATAATAGTGATCTAAATAACTTCCAAAAATAACACACTAGCTATACAAAATTAAGATAATAATCTTGAACACATAATGGAATATGTTGAAGAAAAGAGAGATACGTAGACTGTGGAAGACTCTATAAGACCAGAAATAATCCCCTTCATATGGTGTACTAGGGACTCATTATTGGCCCCCAGGAAACACAACCAATTGACAGCAAGGTGTGAATCTCATTCTTGACCTTTCATTGGACTAGATGTCCTTTAAGGTTCCTTCCAACTTTGATATAAGATTTTGTGTCCACATTTATTCCTTTTTTATTTTGGATTTTTTCTTTTTTCTTTTTGTAATTTTAAATTTATTATTTTTATTTTTTGCTTTGAGATGAATACATTTACATTTCTTATTAAATCCTTTTTTCATATGTGTTATCCCTCCTTATGGATGCTGTTCTCCCTTTGTTGTATCTTGTTTTTATGAATATCAGTTTTTATTAAATTCAATACAACAAGCATTTATTAAATACCCGCACTGTTTCTAACTTTTAAAGAATCCATGGAATATTGGGGAAAGATGGAGAGAGAGAGAGACAGAGAGAGAGAGAGAGAGAGAGACAGAGAGACAGAGAGAGAGAGAGAGAGAGAGAGAGAGAGACAGAGAGAGACAGACAGAGAGAGACAGAGAGAGAAAGAGAGAGAGAGAGAGATTCAGAGATACAGAAACAGAGACAGAGAAACAGAGACATACAGAGAGAAAGAAAAAGGAGAGGGGGAGAGAGAGACAGGCGGAGAGGGAGAAACAAAGGGAAAAAAAACAGAAAGACAGAGGCAGAGACTGAGACAGAAAGGAAAAAAATAAGACAGAGATATACATCTACAGAGACAGAGACACAGAGAGAGACACATAGAAATAGAGACAGAGAAAGAGAGAGAGGATTCTAATTTCTTTTGATTACCAAAACATCAACTCAAAATAATCATACTACTACTTATAATACTTCAATACACCAAGAATCTGTGATTTCACCATTATGGCAACCCTTTCCATCAATTCAGATTGCAACTACACTATGACTTAATATAAGGTCTGTGCCATATATTAAATTCCCATGATCAAGTGAAAAAGTGTCATTATGATGGAATTTGGCTATACTGTTTTATATTGTCATAAAGACAAACTTTATCACATTATACTTAATTGACTTTAGTTGGCGTAATTTTATGCTGGCTGTACTAAAGAGAATCTCAAAATTCTTTTTTTAAAGCTTTTATAATTTAAAATAAGAGGATTTCCTGTATTATCTTTCATATTTGCCATAATAGAAAAGGCCTAAAAAGAAGATTAGAAATCATCTAATACATCTCTTCATTTTAGTCTTCCCCCAAACCCTGAGAGATAGTCAGAAGAAGTGTTGTTGACTTTTACAAATAAGGAAATTGAAGATCAAGAAGGAAAGGTGATTTAGGAAAGGCTCCTGTGATTAATATGTGACAGATTTTGGCTTTCTAAGTTAAGATATATTAGATGTTCTAGGAGTATCCATGTGGCTTCATAAACTGCTGACATATTTTAGGACTAGCAACTGGCTTCATAAATTTTTGACACATTTTAGGACTAGCAACTAGAAGGCAGATTCTGAGTTATGTAGATTGGGAGAGGTGTTTTTTATTTGTTTGTTTCTTTCCTTTTGAAAGTGATGATTATTCTGATGACAAGGACTATCCCTTTGAATTCATTAGATCTGAATTAGTCTTTCATAGGCACTAAAGGAAATTGATTCATCTTCATTATAAAATGTGATCTCAATTGAGATATTTAGTGTCACTGTTTTACCCCAGAAACGACAGTGGCAGAATAGAAAGCTGAACTTGTCTGAAAGTCTTGAGTTCAAATATTGTTTCTTAGTTTCTCTGAGCCTGTCTCTTTTTTCCTAACAAATTTATTTATTTTAATACATATTGTTTTATGAATCATGATGAGAGAGAGAAATCAGAGCAAAGGAGAAAAACCATGGGAGAGAAGAAAAAAACAGAAAAAAGAAGTGAACATAGTATGTGTTGGTTTATATTCAGTCTCCTTAATTCTTTTTTCTGGATGTAGATGACATTTTCTATCCAAAGTCTATCAGAATTGCTTTGGATTACTGAACCACTGAGAAGAACCAAGTCTTTCATAGTTGATCATTGCACATTCTTGATGTTATTATATACAATGTATTCCTGGTTCTGCTTGTTTTGCTCAGCATAAGTTCTTGTAAATCTTTCCATGCCTTTCTAAAATCAGTTTGTGCATCATTTTTTATAGAACAATAATTTTCTGTTAACTTCATATGCCACAACTTGTTCCCTTAATTTCCATATATTGTGTGTAATGGGATGAAAATATCTCCAGTAGTCATGAGAGTCAAATGATATCCTGTATGTGAATTTACTTAGCAAGCATTAAGACACTATCATGGTCTGCTATAATCAATATTCTATTTCTAGAAAACAAATATACCTTTTTATTTTAAATAGAAGATTAAGGTGATTTGATTTTAGGCATTTTGTTTCTTTATCTTTCTTAACTTTGCTTTCCTTATCTTTAAAATGACGGAGCATGATGAGGTGATCTAAGAGTCCCTCAAAATTCTGACATTTCATGGTTTTAGGATCAAATTCCTATCACTTTTTTTTGAGTAGTGTGCCTAGTAATTGTTACCCTCTAAGAAATGCTTTTAGTTGATGATAGTGCTTAGGACTGGTTTTCATTTTACCTAAACTGAAGAAACATTTGCTCTGTTTCTCTTTATTATTTTATGACACCCCATTCCCTATTTCTAGACTGCTATTTCTATCTCTATGTTCCTTAATTATTCTAGAAGATTGCGAGGGGTGGAGAGAATATTTTGGCCTTTTTTCTCCTTCTCTGCCATTCTCATTGATTCTTTCTTTTATTTATTTATTTTTATGTGTCTTCCCTCCTCTTCTGTCACCAAAAAAAATCTTTTTAATATATTAAAAAAAATCTTTGAAAATGATACCGTCTCTGTCACCTCTTTCTCTCTTTAAATTAAAAACTAAAATAAAAATTGGCGTATTGATAAAAGCCTCCAAGCTGCTGCCTGCTGCTTCCTGGTGATTAGGTGTAAGAAGGTGGCCTTTCTCAGTTCCGATAGAAAATATGCAAATGATGATATTTAAACCAAAATGATAGCGTGGTAGAGGAGGAGCAGGAGGTGCATTTGTTTTCTCCCTGCCGTGTTGACTCTTTTGTATGGCTGTCCAGGGAACAGCTCAGACCTCCTTGGACAAAGAATTGAAGATTAAAGAGAGGTTCATGCACAACCACACACTAATATTCCTAGTTGGGAAGAAAATATTCTTGGCCTCAGTTCAAGAATTATAAAATTTTCTATTCTTGTATCAAATGCCAGCATTTTGTTTTCAGACTAATTTTACTTGGTCCAGTGTTCTCAGGTCCCTACAGACTTCTTGAGTGGAAAAAATATGCAATTTATAACAGATAGATTCATATCTGATATTCCTAAGTGGAAATAGGAGTAAGCTTGTGAAATTTGAAATTCTATGATCTTTCCTAAGCATTAAAGAGCCACTTTGTATTTTAATCTATTTATTTTAGTAACACATAGAAAGAAATAGTTTGATTGGGTTATGTAATTTTATGAGTTAATTAGGGATTTGATATGCATATAAACTCTGTAAAATATAATGGGAAAAGGAAGTTAAAATGAACAGGATGTTTGTGAACTTTGGGGTCAATATATAAATATTCTGAAATTCCAAATGATGTGGGACCTGTACCAATGCAAATCTATGCTTTTGTTTGTATAAAAACTCTACCAGTATAGGCCCCAGCCCATCCATAACTAAGATCCTTGAAATTGTGGATGGTTTTGTTCTTTATATGTGTATCCCCAGCACCTAGTACATGGTAGGCATTTAATAAGAGATTATTTATTATTAATTAGTTGAGAGGTCTTACAGAGTTTTTTGAGGCTCAGTGAGCTTAAAGTAATTTACTGATCATATGACTAATGTCTGAATTTTAATCCAGATCTTTCTAACTCATAGTCCTTTATCTGTTATATCACACTGGTTTAAAATACTTGTGCTAACAATAGCTTGCATTTTAAGGCATTTTAACATTTCCAAAATACCTTTTTTTTGTGCCATTCCAATGAAAAATAGGATTATTGCTCTCACTTAATAGATGAAGAATCAGTGACTGGCAAATATCAGACCTGAGAGAAAAGACTAGGGCTTCTGACTTTCAGGCCAATGAGGAAACTTTATACTGTAATCTGCTGTTAATGAAAATGGTATTGAGATGATGATGATGATGATGATGATGATGACAACTAGCTCAAGGTCACATGGACAATACATAGCAGAGTGAGATTCAGGCCAACATCATTTGATACAAAAGCCAGTACTCTTTCTTCTTTATTTTATCCATCTGTGTCTTTGGGTATACTATCTGGGTTCATATGTACATTTACAGGTTCAAACAAAAACCAGGAATAAGAATGATGTGAATATTTTTTTTCAAATTATAGCAGTGAACATTAGCTGAATTAATAGGACTTTTGTCTTTTGTAATTTCTTCTCTAGACCTTAAGAATATGCCTGGTCTATTCGATCACATTATTTAAAAGTTTATAATTATAATTTCTTTTCCTTTTTTTGAGTTCAACAGTATTTAATTTTTTCAATTACAAGCAAATATAGTTTTTTAAATGAATTTTTGTAAGATTTTGAGTTACACATTTTTTCTCCCTCTCTCCCTTGCCTTCTACCCCCTTAAGACAGCAATCTGATGAGTTATACATGTACAAACATTTTCAACATATTTCCATATTAGTCATATGAAAGAAACATCAGAACAAAAGGGAAAAATCATGAGAAAGAAAAAACAAACACAACAAAAGGTGAAAATAGTATGCTTCAATCTGTATTCAGTCTCCATAGTTCTCTCTCTCTGGATACAAATGGCATTTGGAATTATAATTTCATTGGGATAAGGAACGGTTCCAAGAAAACTTCTTGTAAGGGTGCCATCAGCACGTGGTGTGAGACTTGGAAGTTTTCTGGGGCATTGATAGGTTGAGTGACTTGTCCACAGGCATACAGCCAGTATTTGTCAGAGCTAGACCTGCGCCCTGACCCCGTTGCTCAACATACCTCATCATCTCGAATGTTTTGCTCCTTAATTTGAACTAAATAAACTGTAATAATTTGAACTCTGAAAAAACTCAACCTTTAGTATATAAGTATTATAACTGCATGGCTCAGAGGAAATTGAGCAGCCATTCCTAGGTATTGCAATGGAGAAGAATGAACACTAGCACGAGACCTCTGAAAATGTGATTTGAGACTACATTTCCCAAGCTCCTGGAAGGAGATCAATTAAACATTAAAATATTTGATTAAAACACAACAAAAAGAGAGAAAAAGAAAGCCATGTGTTTTAAGTCGAATGATCTGGTGTGTGTTCCCCTTGGCATATGGTGTGCCAGCCGTTGTCCTCTCTGAACTGGTAGAACACTGCCACTTCTGAAAAAGTTGAAAGAGCCACGTGCACCTTTCATTTCTTGTAGTATCATTATTTAACAGTGTCTGCTGAAACAGGCCTTTGGGATCTTCTCAAAAAAATTGCAATTCAAAATGGATGGAGGGGGAGGGCATTAGTTGTCTGACAGTACATTTCAAAATCTTTTGGGGCTATTATGATAAATATGTATATATTTAAAAAATTCCTGCTAATTTCTTGTTTTAGTTGCATGGACTAGAAATACTTGCAAAAAGGAGGATATGGACAATTAACAATTGCCTGTTAAGGAGTTCTAGTTTTTCCTCCTAGATAGAACAAATCTATTTCTTTTTCCCCATGCCAAGGAGAATTCATCATACTGGAGCTCTAAATTCCTTAAATGAGAAAGAGGAGGAAAAGAAGAGATTTGAGCATCTTTATGTATTCTCAGTGTTATTTAAGATATCATCCTTTTGAGATATGGATAACATGAGTCAAAAACCCAGCAGACTACATGCCTCCTTCACTTCCATATCCTCCCATACTGACTTAGTGAAGAGAAAAAGGATCTGTGAACTTAGTATATGATGTGATAGATTTCATGAGGCAATTGAAATGGGAAGAAAACTTAGTGTTACACAGCAACGACTACTTGCTGTATAGTATGAGAATATGAGTTGGGATAGGGTTCATCGTAAAAACTATCAGGTGCATTTCTGAATCATGTACTAAGAGAGATAGCTCTATTTATCATTCTTGGGATAAGTGGAGTTCTGGTAAGATGTCAGAATGGAAGTCAATAAAAGAATACAACGACTCAAATGCACCACTCCAAAACCCATCAAACAATATCTATTTTTTAATGTATTGATTTTAAAATTTATATCATTTAAGTTGCCCTCATGTCACTTCCTTTCTTTACTGCCAGAAAGCCAATTCACATGTGAAAGGTTGTTTTAAAAAAAAAAAAAACTAAGAAAAAATGTTAAAATTGATTAATATGTGGAATAACTGACATTATTTACAATATCTCACACCTGCATAACTCCATGTCCACCTAGATGTGGGCAGAAAGACCTTCTAATTTCTTTCTCTTAAAGCAAAGCTAGTTCTTTTTAGAACATTTATTTTTGATTTTCTTCTCATTTACACTGTGGCATTCATTGTGCATATTTTTTCCTAGGCTTGTTTACTTCACTGTGAATCAATTCACATAAATCTTTTTGTGCTTCTCTGTCTTCATCATATTTTTCATTTCCTATAACACTGTTCTTCTAGTCTCTTAAATACACATAAACACATACACATACAACCTAATTGACTAGAGATGGAAAACATTCATAAATAAATAAATATGATCATAAGGGGAATTCTGATAAGTGACATTTGTGCTGTTTTTCTGCTTCATGTTTCACCTGTGTTAGCTTCAATAGCTAATTGACTGGAAAAAATGGTAACTTTCCCCCTAAATCAACCTTGAAAATATTCACCCTAGCATTACACAGCTAGGAAGTGTTAAGTGACTGAAACCAGAGTTGAATTTAGGTCTTCCTGACTTCAGGGCTGTGCTCTAACCATTGTGCAACCTAGCTGCCCCAACCCAACTTTTTAAATGAATGTAATGACTATTTCTGATAAAAAGATAAACCTCTTGGTTGTGAAGATGTTTTCAAGCAACTCAATGTAATCTCTAAGATGAGAGACATAGGATTCTATGATGAAGAAACTACTTCTCTCCCTTATGTATCCCTCATGGGAAATTTTTTTAAATCCCAGATCATTTTATGATGGAGAAAGAAAGTTGAAGGGTAGAGATTTTGAAGGAAACAAGTAGAAAAGTTGTAATATGATTAGTGTAGCTTAGGAAAGAGTTTTATATAGTAGCATTACCTTCACATAAACAAGACAAAATTAGTCAACCACAAAATTTAAGACCTTTGACTTTAAGACTTGAAAAAAGACCTTAGAGATCAGCAGTCTAATCTGACATTTGCACATAAAATTGTTTTACACTCTCTGGGAATTATTTTATCAACAAACATTTGTTAATAGCTTACTACATGCCAAACTGTGCTAACTGCTCATGAAAAAAAAAAAAAAAAGCTAAAGACAATTCTTGGTCTCAAAGTGCTTACATTCTAGTGGAGGGGAGGGAGGCGGGAAACATGTATGTTGATAGATATGGATAAGATACATAAAAGCAAATACAACATTATCCCAAAGAGGGAGGCACCAGCAGGTCTGTGAAGAGGAATCGCCTACTGTTAAAAGTAACATGGAAATTATGTGTTTAATGGAAGCAAGTAGTCTTAAGAAGCAGCTGAGGAGAAAGAGCTTACTAGACAAGAAAGATAATGCAAAAAGCATGTATATAGAAAATGGTATGTCATGTGTAAGAAATAATACTTAGCTCATTATAACTGAATTATAGAGTACATGGAGGAGAAATAATATATAAAATGGCTGAAGATAAGGAAGAATCCAGGTTGTGAGGAATTATCAAATAGAAATATTTATTTATTTGATACTAGAATAGATAGGAAGATAATGAATGAGGTTAAAGAAAAAGCTTTTTGCTTGGCATTTAAGAGATTGTTAACTTTTGAGAAAATGTTTTTAGTCAAATGGTCATGCCAACAGGAAGATAATGGAGAATTTAGAATAGATTGATAAAAGAAGCATGAACACTATATTTAGACAACTTTTTTTTCAAGGGGAAAAAGGGAAGGGGAAGAGCTATAGGGTAATGGAATTGGGGGAAAATAACTTCTAGTTATTTTTTAAGAAGTTAAGGAGAGGTTTAAATATGATTATAAGTAACAGTAGGGAAACTAGATTTTGCAGTGTCTAGAGTGGGCTTGGAGTCAGGAAGACCTGACTTCCTAAGTTAAAATCTGGTCTCAGATTTACTGTGACCCTGGGCAAGACATTTAATCTGTTTGCCTTATTTTCTTCGGTTTTAAAATGAGTTGGAGAAGGAAATGGCAGACCATTCCAATGTTTTGGCCAATAAAAAAACCCAACAGAGTCAAACACAACTAAAAAAAGATTGAACATTTGGTAACATGGAAGGAATAAGTAGATAGAATTTTAAGGTTAGAAAGAGATAATGATAAGAGATGTGATCTGCAACAGACACTATGGACTGGAATCAAAGGTATATTTGATTTTATCAAACAGAATGGACACATCTATGTCAGAAACAGAAGTGGAAGAAAAGACAATAAAGAATAATATCAAAGGCATATATGATGAGGAAAATCATACTGATTTTCTCACTTTTTCAGTAATATTTGAAGTGGATACTTAGTTGAAAGGATGGGATTGAGAAATATTGTGGGAAACTTATAAAGAGAAAATGATGTTTAGAACAGCCACTGAGAAAAGTAGGAGAAAGAATTGTAGGAACATCTTACTACAACAACTCAGTTGAGATTAAATAACATAAATTGAGAGTAGTGTGATTTTTTTTTCAATTTTCACTTCCATCCAGCAACAGAGGAATCATATGATTAAATCAATCCAAGTCCAGGATTTAGCCAGAAATTGTGGGTGATAGAACAAGATAATGTAATAAGAGATTGTAACATATTAAAAAGTGGGAAATTAAATTGAAATCTTACTGAATCCAACAAGAAGTCAAGATTTGAAAGAGAAAGAAGCCTAGTCAGTGTAGAAATGATGGATTGGGAAAGTACTGAGCGATAGAGGTATTGGAGATCATGGTTATGATGAATAAGTTAGGAGATAGTAAGATATAGTGACAAAAAATATTTGATCAGATAAAGAAATTTTGGAGTTCTCAGTTATGAAAATGGAATATATGTGTTTGATGGCAAGATTGAAGTTATAAAAACCATATATAGTGCTGAAAAAAAGTGGAGAATAGGTTATCAGATTTGGACAAATTATTAGTTATGTAACCGTGGGCAAATCTTTATTCCTGCTTATCCCAATTTCCTCATAAATAACATGAGCTGGAGAAGAAAATGTCTAAAAACTTAAGTATCTTTGCCAAGAAAACTCCAAAAGAAGGGTATTGAAGAGTCTGACAACTGACAGTGAATAAAAAACTTGTTATGGTATTTGAGGGAACATTAAGTGGTTGATCTATTTGTTGATCATCTAACCCCTTCTGAAAGACTTCAAGTAAGCAGTCCTGTATCTTTGCTGAATGTCATGCTAGTGCCAAGAAACATTAGGATATTTCATTAAGTATCTCAGTTATTATCATAGTAGCTATGATGCCCTGTAAGGGCCATTCGTATATATACATATTTATATTTTGAGCTATCTATTTATCTGTCTATATTCTATCTATCTATGAACTCTGATGCACAAATGGAAAGTGTATATGTCTATATAGATATATACACCTTCCATTTATTACATTTTCCATATATAAATCAACTTTTCCATATATATACATGTATTATATATATATGATGCACAAATGGAAAGTTTGTATATATATATATATGTGTGTGTGTGTAAAGTATATTCATTGTCAGACTCTTTATGACCCTCCTTTTGGGGTTTTCTTGGCAAAGAAACTCATTCATACACACACACACACACACACACACACACACACACACACACACACACACTTTCCATTTGTGCGTCAGAGTTCTTTGAGTCTTACCTAGGGCTCCAAACCCTCAAAAAGAAGAGAAACAACTTGCTTTAACAAAACCCATCTTGACTGCAGATAGAAATGATTCCACACTGCTAAACAACTGATGTTTATAACACATTCCTGATATACACTTTCAGAAGTATATGTGGTCACATTCTGATGTCCATGGAGTGGAGGATCACACTATCTTTTGCAGTTAAATGAAGACACAGTTAATTATCTGACATCCTCAAATCCTGTCTTCTGGCATGAAACTCATCTAGCTAGAAATTACTGAATTCTTTTCCTTTTCATTACATTTTTACTTTGCCCCCTATTTTCCAATTGTGAAACTTCATTTCTATTAAAGTACAGTTGGAAATAGTATACTTTAACTTAATTAAAATTGAGAAAATGGGCAAAAAATGAGAAAGATGGGAATATATTCTAAACTCACTCAGGTATTCTATTATTAATTTTGTTTGATTCCTCTCCCCAAGAATTTCAGATGAGTCAGATTTTTTTTAAAAAAACATAACTAAACTAAAGTTTGTCATTGCAGTTATAGATGAAATCACATTCTTCCCACTGGACATCATTAGGGAACTCAGTCAGGTCTTTACAAACCTATGATATACTATGCTATTCTGAGCCACTCACTGATAAGTCAACCAGGCTTAGGGAAGTAGTTTCTCCCTTATGTCTTTAAGTTCTTTCTCATCACTTTCTGTCCTTTCAGAAAAAAAAAAGAAAAGTCTGGTTTAATTAATGATGAATTTTTGAAAGGGTCATGGTCCTAAGCAAGAGATAGACCTACCGCAGATCTGGTCTCTGTTCTGGGTTCCTCATTATTTCCCCTATGGATTTTGAGTTGGATGGAAGCTAGGAAACAGGGACCCCTACTTACCCTTGACAGCCTATAATCAGGAAGCAAAGGAAATTGAAAGAGTTCTAACACTCACAGACCTTAGGCAAGAGCCCGTCATGCTGAGTCTTTATTTAGTTATCTCACATCTGGTGATACTATTTTATTTTTAGAAGAAGATACTATGCTACTTAAAGAAGTCATAAATTTGTTAAGTATTAGTTATGGAAGAGAATTGAGAAGATCATATCTAGGAGTTCTCAAAAGCTTTTCCGTGATGAATGTATGATGGTGAAGTTGGTATATCAGTTCTTAGAATAAGGTATTTAAATTCATAAAGTAAAATACATAGAATTACAAAGGAAACCAATTATATTGAAATAATAGGCCTAAGTTAAAAAACCCTTGATTGTCCAATTTCCTTATTTTATAGTTGAGGAAACTGAGGATCAGAAAAGAGAAATTAATTCCCTGATGTCACAAAGGCATTCAGAGATTCAAATTAGGGTTGGGTTTTGAACCAGTCTTCTAACTTCAACTTCACTCTTCTGTATCACTGGATCCCACTCCCAACCTTGAGCTCCACATCATATATATCATTTACAAATGGATCACTGACTGGGCTGTGGGCAGTGAGCATTAAGCCCAAATTCTCCCTCTCTTACACATCTAACTCTTTAAGAAAGAATAGGAAAGAAACAAGGGAGGCAATAGGGAAGATGGATATTTGGGATCTAATAGAAATGAAATGGTGAGAAGATCCAGAAAAAAGATTTGAAATGCCATTCCCAACCCTTCTCCTTTCTTCATACATTCTTCTTCTTGTACCTAAAAGAACTATGATTTTCTCACCAGAGAAGTTATATATTTTGTTCACCCTGGGCTAGAAGCTAACAACAGGCAAGGGAAACTTAACTGTGACAAAACAATGTGACCTTTTATTAGACTCAAAATTAGAGTGGAAGATTGACAAAGGTTTAAAACAGGAAAAACTGAGAGAGAACTATCTAATTGTTCTGTTATCAGCAATTTTCTCTTGAAATTTTCCGTATAAAATTCTATGCTATTCATGTCCATATCTTTCCACAAATCATCCAAGAGGATTATATCCAATGTGCTCAAATCTTTCTGCTTGTTCTCTTGACATTTTATGAATATCAGTGGAAAATACAGGTTGCATATTGGTTATCCAATAATGATTACTCAAATATAGATGAAATCTCCAATGTAAGAAATTTCCCACCAAATAGCCAATAAATAAAATAAGAAACTATTTAATTAGGACAGAATCCAAAATAAATCTATAGGAAGAATCAAGTAGTAGAAAAATGTTCCATCTTATTCATCCCTGCCCATATCAAAAAAGGATATAACTTAATACAGACTAGTGTATTGGTAGAATGTAGATCATTCATGGTTCTTTGTAAGAAGGGGTCATATCACAGTTTGAATATTTCTCAGGATTCCATCACCTGACAGCCATAGTGGTTTGCTACCTCTTGGTTCTACCTCTTGCTTATGCATGTTCCTCTTAAACCTTTTGTAATGAAGTTTCTCCTCTCCTCCACTTCTCCTGGCAATGTTATATAAAGTTCTGTTCTACCTCCCCAGTCATTGTTTTTGGCTTTTCCAACTCTCCTATTGTGGTAATGGTCTGAAGCTATTATATATCTTTAGGTCTTCTTCCTGCGTTGGGAGCACAGAATAATGTTGCCACTTTTTGTGTAACGTCTGGTGACAAAACAAAAACTTTTTTTAAAAGAAAAATTTTTTAGCTCTTTTATACTCAGACCCTTTAGTCAACAACAGGGAAGGGAAACTTCCTTTATTTTTAATAAAGCTTTTTTTTTTTACCAAACATATGAGTGATTTTTCTACATTAACCTTTGCAAAAACTTTTTTTTCCCAAGCTTTTCCCCTCTTTCCCCCCACCCCCACCCATAGATGACAGGCAATCCAACACATGCTAAATAGGATAAATTATATGACAAATACAATACATATATACAAATCTAAACAGTTATCTTACTGCACAAGAAACATCAGATCTAGAAAGAGAAGAAGAAAAAACAACCTAAGAAGGAAAACAAAATGCGTGGAAATATTCACAGAAAGCGTTAAAATGCTGTGTTGTGGTTCACACCCAGTTCCCACAGGCCTCTCTCTGGATGTATACGACTATCTTCATCGCAGAACAATAGAAACTGGCTTGAATCACATCATTGTTGAAGAGAACCACGTCCATCAAAATTGATCATCGTATAGTCTTGTTGCTGTGTATAATGTTCTCCTGGTTCTGCTGACCTCACTCAGCATCAGTTCATGCAAGTCTCTCCAGGCCTCTCTGAAATCCTCCTGTTGGTCATTTCTTACAGAACAATAATATTCCATAACATTCATATACCATAATTTATTCAGCCATTCTCCAATTGAAGGGCATCCTTTCAATTTCCAGTTTCTTGCCACTACAAAAAGGGCTTCCACAAACATTTTTGCACATGTGGGTCCCTTTCCCTCCTTTAAAATCTCTTTGGGATATAGGCCCAGTAGAAACACTGCTGGGTCAAATGGTATGCACAGTTTGATAACTTTTTGAGCATAGTTCCAAATTGCTCTCCAGAATGGTTGGATCTGTTCACAGTTCCACCAACAATGCATCAGTGTCCCAGTTTTCCCACATCCCCTCCACAGTTATCATTATCATTTCCTGTCATTTTAGCCAATCTGACAGGTGTGTAGTGGTATCTCAGAGTTGTCTTAATTTGCATTTCTCTGATCAATAGTGACTTGGAGCACCTTTTCATGTGACCAGAAATAGTTTCAATTTCTTCGTCTGAAAACTGTCTGTTCATATCTTTTGACCATTTATCCATTGGAGAATGGCTTGAATTCTTATATATTTGAATCAATTCTCAATACATTTTAGAAATGAGGCCTTTATCAGAACCTTTGGATGCAAAAATATTTTCCCAGTTTACTGCTACCCTTCTAATCTTGTCTGCATTCATTTTGTTTGTACAAAAACTTTTTAACTTGATATAGTCAAAATTATCTATTTTGTGATTAATGATGACCTCTAGTTCTTCTTTGGTCCCAAATTCCTTCCCCCTCCACAGGTCTGAGAGGCAAACCCTCCTACATTGTTCTAATTTGTGTATAATATAATTCTTTATGCCTAGATCATGAATGCATTTTGACCTTATCTTGGCATATGGTGTTAGGTGTAGGTCAATGCCTAATTTCTTCCAGACTAGTTTCCAATTATCCCAGCAGTTTTTGTCAAATAGTGAGTTTTTATCCCCAAAACTGGGGTCTTTGGGTTTATCAAACACTAGATTACAATAGTCATTGAGTATTTTGTCCTGTGAACCTAACCTATTCCACTGATCCACTACTCTATTTCTTATCCAGTACCAAATGGTTTTGGTGACCACTGCTTTATAATATAGTTTTAGATCTGGTGCAGCTAGGCCACCCTCATTTGCATTTTTTTTTCATTAATTCCCTTGAGATTCTTTACCTTTTGTTTTTCCAGATGAATTTTGTTGTTATTTTTTCTGGGTCAGTTAAATAATCTCTTGGGAGTTTGATTGGTATAGCACTAAATAGATAGATTAGTTTAGGTAGTATTGCCATCTTTATTATGTTCGCTCGACCTATCCAAGAGCACTTGATGTTTTTCCAATTGTTTAGATCTGACTTGATTTGTGTGGAGAGTGTTTTGTAGTTTTGCTCATATAGATCCTGACTTTCCCTTGGCAGATATATTCCCA
>JAJPUD010001503.1:412879-428910 GCA_023553655.1 Myrmecobius fasciatus | reverse complement strand
TACTACTACTACTACTACTACTACTACTACTGATAAAATTATGTGTCTACATTATGTCATCAACATCATTTCTAAATAACCAACATTGCCACCTAATACAAAAGTATAATCCATATTCTGATAACACACAATTTTCAGAAGCATATAAGTGATCTTCTCAAAGTCACTGGTGATCAGAGATCACCACACAGTCTTTTTTAGCCTTTGTCCCTTTGATTCTTTGTCATCCTTCAGAAAGGCTTAGGGAATTTTAAAAAGAAAAGAAAAGAAAAGAAAAATTTGAAAATTGATACCCTTATCTTTCTTTAAACTCCTGTTGTTTTTTCTGAGTAAAATTACTTTCCTGATTTTACTATATTTCTATTATTTGCTCCAGAGAAGAATTAAATGGAGCCATCTCTTTTACTTTTTATTTCAATAATTGTCTATTTCCAAACTTCATCCCCATAAGCCATTAATAGAACCAGAATATCTCTTTTCTGAATGACAACAAACATACATCTCCCATTAATCAATATTTGAACTAAATGTGTTCTTTCCTTCCTTCCTCTCCTTTTTGTCTCCATTCCTCCCTTTCTCCTTTATTTGACTCCTCTCTTTTTCCCTTCCTCCCTCCTCCAATATATTTCCCTTTATTACTAGGTAGATCCTTGTCTCCCTCTGGGTAGTCTTCTGGCAAGTGTCCCTCAACCAATCAATACCATTCTACATCTGGAAAACAGTGAAAACAGGAATCAGTCTTTGAAACAGTTTACTGGTTTGAGTCACAGATGGGGATTTTAATACTTTTAGCTTATAGGTGTTCCTAAATTGTTCACCATGTAATTGACGGGTAGTTTACTTCAAAATTGTTGATAAATTGCTGATAGTTTCACTGGAAGCAGGAGGGGTATCTACCTTATCAAAGGGTCTATATATGATTATCAATTGTATAAGACTACCCAAATGTTGTTTATTACATCATACTACATAGGTTCCGATCTTAATATTGAAAAGCTACTAATTAAAAAACAACTGATCAAAACATCTCAGTCACAAAATGGAGGCTTAAAAAAAGTGGAGTCAGCTATGCTAAGTTGACAAACTTATTCTTACTTTATTGAGGTAATAAAATTCATTTTCACTAAAAGATCAGTTCCCTGGAAGTCATAAAATGAAACTAAGGTGTGTCTAATCAATCAATCAAAGGGTAAGAAGAAAGATTCTTGTTCATCTTCCTTACAATAACCAATCACAGGGCTTGTCTCTAATACAGTGGAAGAGGATGGATATCAGGTAAAAGGAATAATGTTCCCTTCACCTGTTATCATCTATTCCCTTCCACTGCTGACCTCTAATGGCTGCGCAAACTCTTAACTTCTCTTCTACATCAACTATTGGTCCTTCAGGGAAATTATAACTTGACTACAACCTAGACAACCTCACCAGCAAAATTCTTGTCTGTCAGATCAGTTGGCTGCTGCAAGCCCTGAGAGAATGGATTTAGGGGCTCCTTGCATAAGGGCAAAGATCAGTGAATAAGAGAACCTCCCTTATGATTTTCCATGGATCACACAGAATGAGCAGGCATGCATTAAAAAGATTTCATTACATTATCTTTCCTCCCAAATCCATTCCTCCTCTGATATTTTGTATTTCTGTCATGGACAACAAACATGTTGTAGCCACTCAGATTTGCAATCAAAATGTCATCCTCAATTATTCATTCTCAAATCACATATGTAAACAGTTGCCAAAACTTGCCATTTCTATCTCTACAAAATCTTTTCCATTTTACTCTTTCTTTACTCATATAACTATCACCCTATTTCAAGCCCTCATCACCTCTATCCTGGATCACTTTGTTTTCTTGATTTGTCTCTCAAAAGTCCCAATTCTCTCCCTTTTCCAATCCATTTTCCACATAGCTTCCAAAGAGTGATTTTCCTAAGTCATAGAGTTCACCATGTCCCTTTTCTGCTAAATAAATCATAGAATCACACAACTTGAGAATTGAAAACATCTAGTCTAACCCACACATCAAAAGAAACCCATAAATAATACTCCAAATGAGCAGAATAGAGTGGAACAATTGCTTCCCTATTCCAGGAAGCTATGCTCTCTCATTGCAATGCAAAATTAATTAGTCTTTTTGTTTATTTGCATTTTTTGGCTACTGAATTACACTACTCACATACTGAGTTAGAAGGTGACTAAATTTTTGGTTACCAAGTGAAAAACTTTACATTTAATCCAAACAAACATTGAGTAGGTCAGTCCAAGTTTCTAACTAATCTTTTACATTCTGCTTATAATTTGCCCAATTTTTTGTTATCTGCAGATTTAATGAGTACAATCTATGCCTTTATCTGAGTTACAATTCTTCTCTACTGATTTGGAGATACAATAATTTTTCATCTTTGAAACTTTTTAATTTTCATTTTTATGAATCCCAATAGACATCAATATTTTCCCTGAAACTTAGTGTCTTAAAGAGTTTCCCAGGATAGTAAGAAGTTAAATGACTTGCCCAATTTAATAATATACATGGTTATTAGTACAGAGGTCAGTTAGTAAACATTCATTAAGAGTATCTCCTATGTGAGACAAACTAGAACTATTCCCAATAAGATCAGGAGTGAAATAAGGCTGCCCACTGTCACCATTACTATTTAATATTGTATTAGAAATGTTAGCTTTGGCAATAAGAGAAGAAAAAGAGATAAAAGGAATTAGAGTAGGTAATGAAGAAACCAAATTATCACTCTTTGCAGATGACATGATGGTATACTTAGAGAACCCTAGAGACTCAACTAAAAAACTACTAGAAACAATTCACAACTTTAATAAAGTTGCAGGATTCAAAATAAATCCACATAAATCATCAGCATTCTTATATATTACTAACAAAGTTCAGCAGCAACAGATAGAAAAAGAAATTCATTCAGAATAACAGATGATAGCATAAAATATTTGGGAATCTTTTTGCCAAGAGAATGTCAGAAATCATACGAACTAAACTACAAAACACTTTCCACACAAATAAAATCAGACCTAGTCAATTGCAAAAACATTAAGTGCTCATGGGTAGGCTGAGAAAATATAATAAAAATGACAATACTACCAAACTAATTTATTTATTTAGTACCATACCAATCAAACTCCCAAGAAATTATTTTACAAATCTAGAAAAAATAGTAGCAAAGTTCATTTGGAAGAACAAAAGGTCAAGAATTTCAAGGGAATTAATGAAAAAAAAGACAGATGAAGGTGGCCTTGCTGTACCAGATCTAAAACTATATTATAAAGCAGCGGTCATCAAAACCATTTGGTACTGGCTGAGAAATAGAGCAGTCGATCAGTGGCATAGGATAGGATATCAGGACAAGCTAGGTAATAACGTTAGCAATTTAGTGTTTGATAAACCCAAGGACCCCAGCTTTTGGGATAAGTACTCACTATTCGGCAAAAACTGCTGGGAAAATTGGAAACTAGTGTGGAAGAAATTAAGGCTGGACCCATACCTAACACTGCACACCAAGATAAGATCTAAATGGGTTCATGATCTAGATATAAAGAGTGATATTATAACCAAATTAGAGGAACATAGGATAGTTTACCTCTCAGACCTGTGGAGATAGAATAAATTTATGTCCAAAGATCTGGAACTCTTAATTGAACACCAGATAGATAATTTTGATTATATTTAGTTAAAAAGTTTCTGTACAAAGAAAACTAATGCAGACAAGATTAGGAGGGAAGCATCAAATTGGGAAATCATCTTTACATTTAAGGGTTCCGATAAAGGTCTCATCTCTAAGATACATAGAGATTTGTCTCATATTTATAAGAATTCAAGCCATTCTCCAATTGATAAATGGTCAAAGGATATGAACAGACAATTTTCAGATAAGGAAATTAAAACTATTTATAATCATATGAAAAGGTGCTCCAAATCACTATTGATCAGAGAAATGCAAATTAAGACAATCCTGAGGTACTACTACACACCTGTCAGATTGGCTAAAATGACAGAAAAAGATAAAGATAAATGTTGAAGGGGATGTGGGAAGACTGGGACACTGATGCATTGTTGGTGAAACTGTGAATGGATCCAACCATTCTGGAGAGCAATTTGGAGCTATGCTCAAAAAGTTATCAAACTGTGCATACCCTTTGACCCAGCAGTGTTTCTATTGGGCTTATATACCAAGGAAATCATAAGAGAAGGAAAGGGCCCCACATGTGCAAGAATGTTTGTGGCAGCTCTTTTTGTAGTGGCTAGAAACTGGAAACTGAATGGATGCCCATCAATTGGAGAGTGGCTGAATAAATTATGGTATATGAATGTTATGGAATATTATTGCTCTGTAAGAAACGACCAGCAGGACAATTTCAGAGAGGCCTAGAGAGACTTGCATGAACTGATGCTGAGTGAAGTGAGCAGAACCAAGAGATCATTATTCACGGCAACAACAATACTATATGAGGATCAGTTCTAATGGACATGACTCTCTTCAACAATGAAATGCTTCAAACCAGTTCCAATTGTTCAGTGAAGAGAGCCATATACACCCAGAGAGAGGGATGTGAAATGTGGACCACAACATAACATTTGCATGTTCTCTATTGAGGTTTGCTTGCATTGTATTTCCTTTATCAGATTATTCTTTCTTGTAGATATGATTTTCTCCTGCACAAAAAATGATGCAATAACTACACATATATTCGATTTCTTAAGTATTCCAACATAATTATCATGTAGTGGATATCCTGCCATCTAGGGGAGGGGTGGGGCGTAGGGGGGAAAATTTGTAACAGAAAGCTTTGTAAGGGTTAATGTTTAGGAATTACCCATATGTATGTTTTGCAAATAAAAAGTATTAATAAATTAATTAATTAATTTTTAAAAAAAGAGTATCTCCTATGTGTCATATACTATGCTAAGGTCTAGGTATACAAAGAAAGGAAAAAAAACAACTTTTAAGAAGTATATAATATATATAATTTATAAATACATATATGTATATATGTGTATTTGTAGATATGTCTCCCATCAATCATTCAACCTAATGAAATTCATGCCTTTTAGTGTCTATATGATGCTCAAAAAAGTTTAAATCACAGAAATAACAATAAAAAAATGTAGAGTCCATTAATATATATTCTTAAAGAGATGTTTGGACACTGAGAGAGTAAATATATTGGCCAATGTCATATAACCAGATTATACTCATGGCAGAATGTGAGGTCATGCTATCTGACTCTGAGGTTATTCCCCTATTCACAATGCCATGTTGAATTTTTTGTGAACCTTTTTGGTTTCCAAAATAATTTCCTCACCACCCTTTGGGAGATTGCATAAATCTTATTGTTCCTATTTTATAGGAAATGCGAGCTCTATAGAGGTAAAGTAACTCGTCCATATTTACACCACCACGAAGTAGCAGAGTATGGATTTCAATATAGGTCTTCTGACGCAAGGACTGGGACTCTTTCTCTTATACCTCACTGCTGTCAATAGGATACAGTGATGATGCAATTGAAATATCAGAGGAAAAAAATCTCTAATGGTTGTCTCAGTTTATTGGCTTTAAAGCAACGTAACATTTTAAGATCATGTTTTTAAATACTGATGGTCAGAGGAGAGGAATCATAATGCTACATAAATTACATCAAAAAAAAATATCTTTTAAAAGGTGACCAGGAAAAATATCATGGTATAAAGTGCACAGGATATAGAGATCGATTCCATGTATGATTTAGCCTTTTGCACTTAATCCAATATTAATGTCTATTCCAGATAATTATTCTAAAATATGGGTGGAGGTGCTAGGTGGAGGTGATCAACTAGAGAGCTGATGATGTTGTCTTTTTGCCCAGGAAGGAAAGAATATTGTTTCAGGTAGAATTTTGGTTAACTTAGCAACAAGTCCATCAGTTTCCTAGTTGACTTCATTTCATCAAAGTCCCAGGAGTTTAAAGACAGGAGATAGAAAGTTATAGAATAGTCTAACATTTTCCGCAGAATACATCTATCATAATAGCCTCCCCATAACTTCCTGTAATAATAACTCATATTTACATAAGACTTTAAGGTTTACAAATCAATTTCCTCAAGTCATTTCTATGAGATAGGTGCTATAAGTTTTATCAGCCTCATTTTTCCCATGAAAAAGTGAAGCACAGTTGACACAACCAGCTTGAGTCTCTTGACTCCAATTTCAAGAACTTAACAAGAAATTTCAATGATACAACATGGGCTTTCTGTAGGTTAGCATTTAAAACCACAGGCTGTTGGTGCTGGAAAGAGTTTTTGGGATGACTTAGTCCAATTCTCTCATTTTATAGTCAAAGAACCTTAGCCTTTTTAAGCTAAAGTCTTCAACAGGTCTCAGTTTGACTGAGTGATTTAAGTCATTTAGTGATTAAGGCTAGGTGGCAAATAAAGCAAATCTCTTTCACCTAGTCAAAAAAAATCTAAGCAAATAAATAAGAAAATCTGGGAATAGAAGATCCTTTATGTTTCTGACTAAAACAGAAATGATTGCTATTTACATTCACTCTAAACCAATCTATGCAAAAGGAAGACTAGAAGTATTACTACACTTGATAAGTAAATGATCAATAGACATTACATAAGAGAAAGTCCTAAAGAAGGAAGAAAACTAAAAGCAAAAAGTCTAGAGTTTAGAATTGTTGTTATTCAGTCATTTCCAACTCTTTATGACTCCATTTGAGGTTTCTCTGCTAAAATATTAGAGTTCTGTACCATTTTATTCTCCGGTTCATTTTAAAGATGAGGAAACTGAGGCAAGTAGGATTAAGTTATTTGCCTAGGATCACATAACTAGTGTCTGAAAGTAGATTTGAACTTAGCTCCTCCTGATTCCAGGACCAATGCTGAATCTACCTCCACCTAGTTGCTCCATAGTTTATAGTATTTGTCTGGGAATAGACATTAATATTAAATTAAATGTAAAAGACTACATAACACAGAGAATCTATTCTCTATGCATTATTGGTATTTATTTTCTTGTCATCTTTTTTAAGATTTCAATGTGTAGTATTTATTTTTTGATATCTTTTGAGTAGCAAATTTTTTTTCTGAAAATCAGCATTTAAAAACATGATCTTATAAGGTTTGCTATCTTGCTATAACCCTCAAATATTCCCTTTGAAATTCACTCAAAATATTATACTAAAAATCAATCACATATAAGTGGTCAAAGAATATAAACAGTTTTAAATGAAAAATGCAAATTTAAGAATCACACAAAAAACTACCAGATCACTAATAGTGTAAGAAAGGCAAATCATGTGGCAGCCCTTTTTGTAGTGGCTAGAGACTGGAAATTGAGTAGATGCCCTTCAATTGGAGAATGGCTGAATAGATTGTGGTGTATGAATGTTATGGAATATTATTGTTCTGTAAGAAATGACCAGCAAGATGATTTCAGAGAGGCCTGGAGAGACTTACATGAACTGATGCTGAGTGAAATGAGCAGAACCAGGAGATCATTATACACGGCAACAACAGTACTATATGACGATCAATTCTGATGGACATGGCTCTCTTCAACAATGATATGTTTCAAACCACCTCCAATTGTTCACTGAAGAAAGCCATATACACCCAGAGAGAGGGATGCGAAATGTGGACCACAACATAACATTCTCATACTCCTTGATTGATGTTTGCTTACATTGTGTTTCCTTTATCTGATATATCGTTTGTGTAGATAAGATTTTTCTTGCACACCAATGATAAGTTTGGAAATATGTATACATATATTCGATTTGCCAATATTTTAACATAATTAACATGTAGTGGATATCCTGCCATCTAGGGGAGGGGTGGGGAGTTGGGGGAAAAATTTGTAACGAAAAGCTATGTAAGGGTTATTGTTGAAGAATTACCCACACATATGTTATGCAAATAAAATAAAAATTAAAAAAAAAAAAAGAAAGGCAAATCAAAACAACTTTTAGATTTCACCTCACTTATAGGAAATTGGCAAAATGATGAGACAGAAATACTTTATGTTGGAGGGTCTGAGGAGGATAGGTACAATACACTGTTGGTGGAGCTACAAATTGGTCCAATTATTCTGAAAGCCGAACTATAATTATGCTTTTTTAAAACAGTAACTAAAATAACCACATTCTCTGACACAGAGATCCCACTACTAGGCATATAACACAAGAAGATCAAAAAAAGAAGTCTCCCATAGATACGAAAATATTAATTTGAGCACATGTTGTAGGAACATACAATTAGAAAGAAAATACATATCTGATGAAAGAAGTATCTAAATAAATTGTGGTACATGGATATAATGGTATATTGCATTTGTAAGAAATAACATGGAGAATTCAGAGAAGCTTGAGAAGACATTCATTAAGATAGATGGCCTAATAGAAGAAAATGTGTCTTGGAGTTAGGAAATCCTGTGTTCAAATCCTGTTATAGAAACTAGTTGTATGATACTTGGGCAAGTCACATAACTTCTCAAAGCCTTGGTTTCTTTATCTATAAAATTATATAGTTGGATTTAAGGCTCTCCAAGTTCCTTTTTAGCTCTAAATCTATAATCTGATCCATTATGATCTATTATCAATAGAAATTTAATTTTTAAAAGCCAGTGGATGAAATCCCACCTCACAGTGAAACTCTAGAAGAACTAAACCATTTTTGAGGCACAATGTATGTTAGTACCCATTGAAAATCACAACTCATTAGCTCCAATTTTCTTTTTGTATTTCCTTTATTAAATCATAGGACTCATTAGTTCAAAATTTTAAAATTTAATCAAAAAGCATAGCATAAAGGGGCCAAGAAAATAGATTAAGCCACAATCATCTAGGGATGACTGTACTATCAGTGGAAGACTTGAACAGTGGGAACACATGTGACAAGGGAATATTCATAAAGAGAAACATATTTGAAATCCATTCCAGGGAATGGAGGGCTATATATAAAGAACTTGAAAACCAGAATGCACCACACACAGATGAATATGAATTTCATTTCTACTTTCCACCACTAGCAGCATCCTCTGATGCTACCATCATCAGATCTCTATTGAATATTGCAACTCCATTGTGTGTTGTATCATCTCTGCAGGGTATAATATCTCTGCCCTCCACTGGGAATCATGTTCTCCTTTTTGAATGTCTCTGATGGTCTTAAGGATACTGAAAAATTCTCTTGCTGCCATCTTTGATATTTCAGCTTTTAAGGGTTTTCTGTTAGGATCTTTGCTCTCATTTACTAAAGGGCAGTGGCTAGAAATACTCCCTCTGTCAAGGGATGTTCTTTTAGTGAATATTCACAGAGACTATTCACTGTACAGCAGCCAGAAAATGTCAGAAGAATGGCTCAGACAAAAATGATCCATTTCTTAAACCGTGCTTTGCCCTGTATAAACTCACAACCTTCTATCTCAGTGTTTAAAAAAAAAGTCCTTTTAATTCCTGTTATGTTCTTGTTTGGAATCCTGTTTCTCCAAAACATATTTTGGAGACAGCCAAAATAAAAATTATATACAAAGGCAAATTTAGGTTTCTAGATTCATTTACTGAAATCTCCTGTTGTTTTCATTTGACTAAAGTAAAAAGTTCCCCCAATTTCAAACATGGGTAATTTACAAATATGTAAATATTTTGGAAATGTCAGTGCAATGCAAATGATGTGTAAAGTATACTAAGAAACTAATACTTATCAGGTTTGGTAAATTACAAACATATCTGGCTGTTCTATGATTAACAAAAAATTCAGCAAAGCATAATGGACAGAAGACTAGCAAATAAATTTCCAAGAAGATCTGCATTCAAGTTCTGCTTTTAACCCAGCTAGCTATGCAGCTAGCTATTATAGGCAAGTCACTTAATAATAACAATCAGCATGTATATAGTTCATTGTATCATGATCTCATTGGGTCCTCACATCAATGATACAGATGGGAAATTGTATTCAGATACTATACCAAACTATAATAGTTATAAAAAATACATGAGAAATCTGGGGCCCAAGGGTTTTAAATAATTTATCCATTGTCACATGGTGTCAGAAGGGAAACTGGAATCCAAGTTATTCCAATGGTGTTTAATACTCTTTTCACCATTCCAGATTCCTTCTTAAACTCCTGGGTCCCTAGGTAACCTTTTAAGATTGCATAGTAATTTAAGTTGCTTTGGTGGAGCAAGCGTAGGTACCAGGAGTTCCCTATATGGAAAAAAAATGTTCCAAATGAGAAAAAACAAAAACATGGGTGCAAAGCCTTTCACTCATCTAGAACAACATAGTAGTGTGTTATTTTTTTTCCAGACTGAGGAAAATAACATTTTAATGGAATACTACTCATATTTTTATCAACAATGCAAATGTAATTGCTTTTTCAAATGCAACTGTTTCTCATATCTGAATGTCATGATAGTATTCTACATTTCATAAGTTATAACTTTGTTAATCGCCTATATTAATTCCCTTCACTTCCTTATTTGGGGAAATAAGTTTGTATTCTTTTTTTTTTTTCAGATCAAATTACTCCCACCCTTGGCCTTTCATGATGTATTATAAAACTACTTTGTAATATTGAAATATGATGGGAGAAGGAGATGAGTAGAAGAGCAAGATGGCAATAATAAAAAATGCCACAAATCTCAGCAAAACTAGATGTTCTTAAAATGAGAACACCTACTCATACATTAGATGAAGTGACTGTGGCTATAACTTTATTACACAGATTAATCATTCTTGAATGTACAAACTCCAGAGGAACAATTGGGTGTTTAAATATACTCAGAATCTCCATCAAATGAATGTTTACTCTTAAATCTAGATAGGTGTAAAAAGTTGAATACAAACATAAGAAAAATAAGTTACTAACTGAATGTTGAGAAACTAAATAAAAGGTACAGTAGAAACAAAATAGGATTAGAAAGTGTGGGATTTAAAGGGAGAAACTAAATATAAACACCATCATTTTTATGTATTCATAAATCCAATTCATTAAAATAACAACTGGGTAAAGTTAGGCCCTAACACATAAGATATAGGTGTAGTTAAATTTTATTTCTACTTCAAATTTCAAACTTAAACAGATGCCATGGTATATAATGAATTACAAAACATATGTAAGTCTATAGGCAGTGATTTGGGACCCTGTGCCAAACAGCATAAAACATGGTCAGGGTAATTAAAGGAAAGAAATATGTTGCCTGCTAGCTCCCTCTTTAAATTAATTATTCTTGCTAATTAGCTAAGTTCTATTATTTCTACACTGCTGAAGATCGTCCTGTCCTAGTATCCTTCTACTCCAAATGAGGCTATTTAGTTCCCATCTGCAGGCTTAGATTCTAGGATCTGATTCTGGGATCAATCTGGCCTTTACAAGGAAAAAATATTAGAAACCTTGAATGCATAGCTCATTGACAGTGCCAATTAAGGTTTAGTTCTATACAGAAAAGTTCATATTTCAATCTGGGGTGAAAGTAATCTGGTCAGAACTGTTTTTAAGGAAAATTATTTTGGCAGCATGATGAGAATGGATTTAATGTAGGGAGAGAATTGAGACAGGGAGATAAATTAGTAGGCCATTGCAATAGTTCAGGTCAGTGGTGCCTGAATCAAAGGAGTAGTAGTGTAGAAAGGGAGAAAGTGTTGAAAAGAAAAGTTGTTGTGGAGTTAGATATGGCAAGAAATAACACCTCAGATGGGGGATAAATAAGAGCAAAGGCTTGAAAATATCCCTGAGGTTGCTATCCTAAAAAATTAGGATAGTGATGCCCTCTAAAGAAAAATGAATAAATTTGGAATAGGGATAGATTTAAAGGGAGGAAATAGCAAATGAAATATGTTTTAGATATTTTGAATTTTAATTATCTGTGAAACATCCCATTTGAAATGTTTAATGGATAAGTTGTTGATTAGAATTCAAGAGAGATTGGGACTGACATAGATCCAGGACTCAAAAGCATAAGTGAACCAGTAGGAGCTGATGAGGTCATTAAGTGAAAGGATATAGAAAAAGGTCAGAATATACTCCACAATAGAGACTTGAGATATATTCACCATTAGGGAGAAGGATAAGTATGATAATCCATCAAAGGAGATTGAAGAGAAACCATCAGAAAAGGAGAACCAAGAAAGAACCATGTCAAAAATATTCAGAAAATAGAACATTTCTTAAGAAAGGAAGGTAGTCAGTAGTGTCAAATATTGCCTAAAAATCCAGAGGGGAAAAGGACTGAGAAAAATACCATCAGATTCGACAGTTAAGACATTAGTAACTTCAGAAAAGCAATTTCATGGGAGTGATGAGGTTGGAAGTGAGATTGTAAAGCTTTGACAAGTGAGAGGAGAGAAAGCAGAAGTAGAAGCCACAATTAGTCTGCTTTTCTAACAAGGAAGGGATGAAAGTGTCAGCTTTTGTTTAAGCTCAAGAACAATTAGGTATGCCTTCATCTCTGAATGTCATTTACTTTCTCTGGTCTAAATCCATCTTTTTCTTCAAGTTTTGATACTTCTCCATTAAGTCTCTTGTCACGGGCACTTCACAAAGCTAGAGTGATAGTGTTTCACCTTTTCACTAAATTGGAAAAGTGGATGAATGCGGGTACCACCAAAAGGTATCTATATACCTTCATACCTATAGCTTCAGTTTCTGCAAGTACTTTTGCTGTGTGATTTACAGTTTTGGACTTTAGACTCTGTGTAGTTTTAAAAGCTACTTTTTTAAGACTGACCAGTAATTTACTTCATTTTTATATGAGCATTGTTAGGGACATAACAATGCTATACCAGCTCAGGCAAATGTCTGTCACAGATAACTCATGTTTCTCCCCCGGGGAAACGTGAGTTTTCCTGAGAATTTTTCTAAGAAAACTCCTAGCTTAGGCCTGTGATGCAATAGATCTAAGGCTCAACACTATACAATGGGAAGGATAAAAACCTATATGCATCTTTAGTCTGATCCTGCAAATGGCTTTTCCTGCTAGGTCAATCCTGATCATCTGTTTCCAAATATTCCCTCAGTGATTAGTAGAGCTTTAATCTTATATAGAGTGCTCTTATCCTCCATGAAAAAGACTCATAATCAGTTTCCAAGTATTATCTGAAACTCCCATCTTACCAGGAATTTTAGAAAGAGCCATATCTTCTGGTAATTTAATAAAGAAGCTTTTTTTTCTTTCTCTTTGTATCTTTTAGTAATTATTTCAATCTCTCCAAAGAATCTATAACATCTTGCAAATATTTTCTCTATCCTTGTCTTTTAAATCATGTGAAAAATTCCTGTAACCAGGAATTATTTCTATGGTTCTAGGTGCACTGTTCAGCATCATATTCTAGGATTCCATTTTGCTCATATAAGCTTCTATATTCAAAGCAGAACTAGATAGTGCCATGGATATAGCACCAAACTTGGAGTCAGGAAAATATGAGTTCAAATCTAGCCTCAGATACTTTCCAGCTATGTGAACTTGACCAAGTCACTTGTAAAAAATGAATTGAAGAACAAAATGGCAAACTACTCTAGTATCTTTGCCAAGAAAACCCCACATAGAGTTGTGAAAATACAACTGAACCACTACACACTTCTCAAATTGACTAAGATGACAGGAAAAGATAACAATGAATGTTGGAGGGCTTGTGGGGAAACTGGGACACTAATACATTGTTGGTGGAGTTGTGAGCTGATCCAACCATTCTGGAGAGCAATTTGGAACTGTGCTCAAAAAAAGTTACCAAACTGTGCATACCCTTTGACCCAGAAGTGTTTCTACTGGGCTTATATCCCAAAGATTTCTTAGAGGAGGGAAAGGGACCTACATGTGCAAAAATGTTTGTGGCAGCCTTCTTTGTAGTGGCAAGAAACTGGAAACTGAATGGATGCCCATCAATTGGAGAGTGGCTGAATAAATTATGGTATATGAATCTTATGGAATATTATTATTCTGTAAGAAATGATCAACAGTATGATTTCAAAGAGACCTGGAGAGACTTACATGAACTGATGCTAAGTGAAATGAGCAGAATCAGGAGATCATTGTACATGGCAACAACAAGATTATATGATGATCAATTCTGATAGACATGGTTCTTTTCAACAATGAGATAATTCAGAGCAGTTCCAATGATCTTGTGATGAAGAGAGCCATCTACACCCAGAGAGAGGAATATAGGGACTGGGTGTGGTTCACAGCATAGCATTTTCACTCTTTTTATTGTTTTTTGCTTGCATTTTATTTTCTTTCTCATTTTTTTCTTTTTTGATATGATTTTTCTTGTGCAGCAAGATAATTGTGTAAACATGTATGCAAATATTGGATTTAGCAAATATTTTTTACCATGTTTAACATATTGGATTACTTGCCATCTAGGGGAGGGGGTGGGGGAAGGGGAAGGAAAACTGGAACACAAGGTTTTGCAAGAGTTAATGTTGAAAAATTATTCATGCATATGTTTTGAAAATAAAAAAGCTTTAATAAAAAAAGAAAACAGAAAACAACTTAACAATATGCATTCTTGTTCTTGTTCTTGTTCTTGTTCTTCTTTTTCTTCTTCTTCTTCAATTGGGATTAAGTGACTTGCCAAGAGTCACACAGCTAGTAAGTGTTACATGTCAGGTCTTCCTGACTTCAGGGCTGGTGTTCTAGCCAGTGTACCATCTAGCTGCCCCCAAAACTTTTCTCAAAGCAGTGTTCTAATATGAAAAGGATACATATCAGAAAACTTACCATCAAATTTATGCTTTTTTTGACCCACACCTAACACCATATACCAAGATAAGGTCAAAATGGATTCATGATCTAGGCATAAAGAATGATATTATAAACAAATTAGAACAATGTAGGATGGTTTACCTCTCAGACCTGTGGAAGGGGAAGGAATTTGTGACCAAAGAAGAACTAGAGGTCATCATTAATCACAAAATAGATAAGTTTGACTATATCAAGTTAAAAAGTTTTTGTACAAACAAAATGAATGCAGACAAGATTAGAAGGGTAGCAGTAAACTGGGAAAATATTTTTACATCCAAAGGTTCTGATAAAGACCTCATTTCTAAAATATATAGAGAATTGACTCAAATATATAAGAATTCAAGCCATTCTCCAATGGATAAATGGTCAAAAGATATGAACAGACAATTTTCAGACGAAGAAATTGAAACTATTTCCGGTCACATGAAAAGGTGCTCCAAGTCACTATTGATCAGAGAAATGCAAATTAAGACAACTCTGAGATACCACTACACACCTGTCAGATTGGCTAAAATGACAGGAAATGATAATGATAACTGTTGGAGGGGATGTGGGAAAACTGGGACACTGATACATTGTTGGTGGAACTGTGAACGGATCCAACCATTCTGGAGAGCAATTTGGAACTATGCTCAAAAAGTTATCAAACTGTGCATACCCTTTGACCCAGCAGTGTTTCTACTGGGCCTATATCCCAAAGAGATTTTAAAGGAGGGAAAGGGCCCCACATGTGCAAAAATGTTTGTGGCAGCCCTTTTTGTAGTGGCAAGAAACTGGAAATTGAAAGGATGCTCATCAATTGGAGAATGGCTGAATAAATGATGGTATATGAATATTATGGAATATTATTGTTCCGTAAGAAACGACCAACAGGAGGTTTTCAGAGAGGCCTGGAGAGACTTGCATGAACTGATGCTGAGTGAAATCTGCAGAACCAGTAGAACATTATACACAGCAACAAGACTATACGATGATCAATTTTGATGGACATGGTTCTCTTCAACAATGATGTGATTCAAACCAGTTCCTATTGTTCAGCGATGAAGATAGTCATATACATCCAGAGAGAGGCCTGTGGGAACTTAGTGTGAACCACAACACAGCATTTTAACGCTTTCTGTGAATATTTCCATGCATTTTGTTTTCCTTCTTAGGTTGTTTTTTCTTCTTCTCTTTCTAGATCTGATGTTTCTTGTGCAGTAAGACAACTGTATAGATATGTATACATGTATTGTACTTGTCATATAATTTATCCTATTTAGCATGTATTAGATTACTTGTCATCT
>JAJPUD010001503.1:320867-412779 GCA_023553655.1 Myrmecobius fasciatus | reverse complement strand
GGGGGAAGGAGGGGAAAAGCTTGGGAAAAAAAGTTTTTGCAAAGGTCAATGTTGAAAAATCACTCATATGTTTTGTAAATAAAAAGCTTTATATATATAAAAAAATTATGCCTTTTTTGTATCCAAAATTTCTTAGTATAGTATCTGATACATAGTGATTAATAAAGGCTTTTTCACTGACTAATTGATCACAGTCCAAAAACAACAACATATGAATTATTCTCTCATATTGGAATACCAATTGCAATTGGTTTGTCATTGCTATAGAGATTGTCATCATATCCTAACTTCTTTTTTACATATGAAGAAACTGAGGTCCAGAGTTTTTGTCCACTATTAAAAAGATCCAGGATTCAGATCCAGATCCTCTAACTTTAACATTCAACACTCTTTCTGCTATCTCTTCTTTTATTTATTTAAATTTTATTTTCATTTTCTCCCTTCCACCTTCTTTCTCCACTATTTCCACTGAGATATGAAATGAAAAAAAAACTGACCTCCAGTTATAAGCAAGCATATATAGTGAAGCAAAACAATTTCTTCCAATGGTCATGTCCAATATATATGTACATATATATATATATATATATATATATATATATATATATATATGTACATATATGTGTGTATAAATACATATATAAAAATACAATGTGTTATGTGTATATATGTCCATGCATATATACATATGAATATATTTATGCATATACATGCATATATGTATATATACATGCTAGGGTATGGGACCCTGCTGAGAGGGAATACAGAGACCACCTCAACCTTTGGTGCACAATAAGTTTTCTGCCACGTTGCACAAATGCCCTTGTTAAGCAAGGAGCAATGATTGGTGACCATGGGAGAGATCTCGGTCTGAGGGTCACAGCTAGTTGCTCATGAGCAGGGATGCTTGGTAGGGCCTCTCACCTGTGAGCAAGTTGCTAGAATTGTTGGATTGGCTCTTCTCCCATTGGCAGATGCCATGCATATGCAATGCCCACAAGCTGCTTCTCTGAATGGTGACTGGGGATTGCCTACTGTTCACACACTGATCACGCTTGCAAAAAAGTGTATCAATAAGGCTGTGCTGCATAATAAACTGGAGCTCTTTTCACATTCTATGAGTCTCCTGCCTCATTCATCTCGCCTCTGAGATCAAAGGGCTCATACAAGGTGAGCTCTTAAGACAGCCACAACATGTGTTATATATACACATACATATGTATAAATAGATATGTATATACACATAGATTTATTGTGTGTATGTGTGTGTATATATATATATATATATATATATATATATGTGTGTGTGTGTGTATGTTTCAATCTGTACTTTGAGTCTATCACCTCTCCATTAGGAGGTAAGGCACATATTCCATCTCAGAAATTGTGAGATTGTGTCTGTTAGAGTTCCTATGTTTTTTGAAGCTATTTGTCATAATATTTCCATTCTTGTATAAATTACTCTCCTGCTTATGTTTTTTGCTATCAGTTCATGCAAATCTTTCCATTCCATTTCTCTGAAACCATTCCCTTCAAGATTTCTTATAGCACCATAGTATTCCATCACATTCCTATACCATAACTTGTTCAGGCATTCATTCCCCAATTAATGGATACCTCTTTAGTGTTCAATTCTTCACCACCACAAAAAAGAAGCACTTTACATATTTTTATAAACTTATATTTCATCCCTTTGGTGTATATAGTTAGTAGAAGTATTACTGGATTAGAGACTTTGAATTTTTTTTAAAAATTTATTAAAGTTTTTTATTTACAAAACATATTCATGACTAATTTTTCAACATTGACCCTTGCAAAACCTTCTGTTCCAAATTTTCCCCTCCTTCCCCCCACCTCCTCCCCTAGATGGCAGGTAGTATAATACATGTTAAATATGATAAAATATATGTTAAATCTAATATATGTATACATATTTATACAGTTATCTTGTTACACAAGAAAAATTGGATCAAAAAGAAAAAAAAAACCTGAGAAAGAAAGCAAAATGCAAGCAAACAACAATAAAAAGAGTGAAAATACTACTTAGTTCCCTCAGGCCTCTCCCTGGGTGTATATGACTATTTTCAATCACTGTACAATTGGAACTGGTTTGAAACATCTCAATATTGAAGAGAACCATGTCCATCAGAATTGATCATCCATCATATAGTCTTGTTGCCATGTATAATGATCTCCTGGTTCTGCTCGTTTCACTCAGCATCAGTTCATGCAAATCTCTCCAGGCCTCTCTGAAATCATCCTGCTGGTCGTTTCTTACAGAGCAATAATATTCCATAACATTCATATACCATAGCTTATTCAGCCACTCTCCAATTGATGGGCATCCCTTCAGTTTCCAGTTTCTAGCCACTACAAAAAGGGCTGCCACAAACATTCTTGCACATGTGGGGCCCTTTCCTTCCTTTAAGATCTCTTTGGTATATAAGCCCAATAGAAACACTATTGGGTCAAAGGATATGCACAAAGATTTTGAAAATTAATAGTATTTTGGGGCATAGTTCAAAATGTAGATCAGAGTTCAGTTCCACCAGCAGTCTATTAATTTATGTGTTTTCCCATAGCTCCTACAGTATTTGTCTTTTTTTTTTCTTTTTAATCAATTTTATCAATCTGATGGGTGTGAGATGGGACCCACAATTTGATTTAAATTTCATTTATCTATTTATTAGAGATTTGGAGCATTTTCTCACGGGGATTTTTTTGTCTATTCATGTCATTTGATCATCTATCAACTGGAAATGGTTCATTATTATGAATTTAAAGCAGTTTCTCATGTACTATATCTTTAACATAAGATCTTTATCAGAGAAATTTACTGCAAAGGGAATTTCCCCCATTTGTCTGCTTCTCTTCTTAAGTCAGCTGCATTGGTTTTGGTTGTCCAAAAACATTTTAGTTTTATATGATTAAGATTTTCCCAATTTTACCTGCCATGTTCTTCTTTGTTTCATGTTTGGTCATGAACTGATCTCCTCCCATATCTATAGATCTGACAGGTATTTCTTTCTTGCTCCCATAATTTCTTTATCTTGGCAACCTTTCTATCTAAGTCATGTGCCATTTGGAGTGTGGCTTAGTATATATTGTGAGATATTGATATATAGCTAGTTTTTCCAGACTTCTTTCCAGTTTTTTCCAAGTTTTTATTAAATAATGACCTTTTGCCCCCAAAGTTGGGATGTTTGGATTTATCCAATACTACTAAACTATTGTACTCATTTACTTCTCTATATTGTGTACTTAATCTGGTGCCCTGATTGTCTTCTATATGTATTATCCAGTACCAAAGTGTTTTAAAGATCTCTGTTTGATAGTAGTTTGAAGTCTGGTATTTTTAGGCTCCCTTCTTTCCTACTTTTTCCTCCATTAAGTCCTTTGATAGTCTTGATCTTTTGTTCCTTTAGATCAAATTTGTTGGGTTATTTCCTAGTTCTATAAAATAATCCTTTGGCAATTTGATATAGTGCTGAATAAAGTAATTTAGATAGTACTGTCATTTTTATTATATTGGCTGAGCCTTAATTCCCTATATTTATGTTTTGTTATTAGTTTAAATGGTGTTCCTATTTAAAAGAAAAAAAACTTGTATTGTTTTTGTTACTTTTAGAAATTCTGATTTTTGTGAATATTTTATATTCTGATAATTTGCTGATCTTAATGGCTTGCATTTTTATTTCTGTTTTTTCTAAATAAACAGCCATATAATATGTAAACAAAGACATTTTATCTTACTCTTTACCAATGTTTATTCCTTTCATTTATTTTAATTGCCATGTAGCTAACCTAGGTAGCATTTCCAGAATAATGCTGAATAATAATAAGATTGTATATTATTATTTTACTCATTGTTCTCAGGGGGACAACTCCTAATGTTTCTCTAATATAGATAGTGCTAGCTCTTAATTTCAAATTGATGAATTCTAATATGGTAAAGAAAGGTACTTTCAGTCCTGTACTTCTTGTTTTTTAATCTAAATGAGTCTATATTTTATCAAGGATCTTTTTTCCTCACCTATCATTAAAGATGCACTTTAAAAGTATTAGTGTGATTTATTATATAATTATTCTTTCTAATGTTAAACTATCTCTACATTTCTGGTATAAATTCTAATTGGTAATAAAAATACTGACAGTTAAAAGATGGGGAAGGATACATATCTCTATATGTGTATATATGTATGCATATATAAGATTTAATTCCCAAATTAATTACTCTGCACACATATTATTTGAAAATAACTTACTTTTTAAAAAAATTATGGAAAAGCTTATCAACCAACATTTACAACTTGAGAATCATAAAAGCAATAGAGCAAACTGATTGGCAATAATTTCTTTTTCTATTTTATTGTTACATGTTGTTTTTATCTTTTCAGTTCCCAAAAACATCTCACTCTTCCTTTTAAAAAATAGTATTTTATTTTTCTAAATACATGCAAAGATAGTTTTCAACATCCATCTTTGCAAAACCTTGTGCTCCAAATTTTTCTCCTTCTCTTCCCCATCCCCCTCTCCAAGACAGCAAGCAATGTGATGTAAGTTAAATGTGCAATTCTTCTAAACATATTTCCATATACTTTGTGTTGTTCAAGAAAAATCAGAGGAAAAGGGAAAAAATACAAAAATAAGAAAAACAACAGTAACAAAAAAGGGTAAAAATATTAAGCTTTGATCCACATTCAGTGGATGCATAGTTCTTTCTCTGAATGTGGATGGCATTTTTCATTAAAGTCTATTGGAATTGTCTTAAATCACCTCATTATTGAAAAGAGTCACATTCATCAGAGTTGGTCTTCACATAATCTTGTTATTATGTACAATGTTCTCTCACTTCTGCTCACTTCACTAAGCATTAGCTCATGTAAATCTTTCCATGCCTTTCTGAAATCAGCCTGCTCATCATTTCTTATAGAATAATAATATTACATTATGTTCACACACCATAACTATTTTAGCCATTCCCTAACTGATGGGCATCCACTCAATTTCTAGTTCCTTGACACTATAAAAAGAGCTACTATAAACATTTTTTACATGTGGGTGCCTTTCCCTGCTTTATGATCTCTTTGGAATACAGACCCAGTAGAGACACTGATAGATCAAAGGGTATGCATAGTTTTATAGCACTTTGGGCACAGTTTCAAATTGCTCTCCAGAATGGTTGGATCATTTCACAACTCCACCAACAATGCATTAGTGTCCCACTTTTCTCACATCCTATCCAGCATTTATCATTATATTTTCCTGTCATCTAATTAATCTGAGATATGTAAAGGGGTATCTCAGAGTTGTCTTAATTTGCATTTCTCTAATCAATAGTTACTTAGAGCCTTTTTTCATATGACTAGAAATGGCTTTACTTTCTTCATTTAAAAAGTGTCTGTTCATATTCTTTGACCACATATCAATTGAGGAGTGGCTTGTATTATTATAAATTTGAGTCCAGTTCTCTATATACTTTAAAAATGAGGCTTTTATCAAAAACAATGGCTATAAAAAATTTCCCCTAGCTTTCTGTTTCCCTTCTAATCTTGTCTGCATTGGTTTTGTTTGTGCAATAACTTTTTAATTTACTGTAATCAAAATTATCCATTTTGCATTTTATAATGTTCTCTAGTTCTTCTTTAGCCATAAATTCCTCCCTTCTCCACAGATCTTAGAGTTAGACTATTCTTTGTTCTTCTAATTTGCTTATAGTATCACTTTTAATGTCTAAATCTTGAACTCATTTCAATCTTTTCTTGTTGTAGTGTAAAGTTTCACTTTTCAGATACCCACAGAGCTATCCTTTGAAAGAAAGAAAAAAGGAAGGAAGGAAGGAAGGAAGGAAGGAAGGAAGGAAGGAAGGAAGGAAGGAAGGAAGGAAGGAAGCAAGGAAGGAAGGAAGGAAGGAAGGAAATAGGAAGGGACAGAGAGAGGAAGAAAGGAAGGAAGGGAGAAAATAGTGCAAAAAACTAACATATTCACTTTCCACTCTTATTTGTAATATGACTTCTGAGGTATATTATAACTGAATAAAATGGGAAACTGAGGACTTCTCAGAATAATAATCTTGGGAAGTTCAGGCTCTGTTTAATTATTGAACTCTGGAAGAAGAGCAAGATTTTCTCTTCCAGCAGAAATGTTTAAGATAACCCTTTTGACCCCTTGCTCAACTGCTTCTCATAAGAAGTAGAGCTGACTAATTGCTTAATGGCCTGGAACCCGTCTCCAACTTAGCTATCCCTAGGAATGCCTAAAAACAGATCAGATCACCTTGATGAATGGTTTAGTAGTTTAGGAATATTTAATCCTCTTGCTTAATTGACCCCTTTTCTTAATAATATACCCCCCAAAGGGTATTCAAAACAATTGTTGCTTAACTAAGACCCTGGCACCACAAAAGCTCACCTGCATACCAAAGACAAATATGGAGTTGACCAATGACTTTAAAGATTAACTGGGGGCTTGGGTGGGTTAAAGGAAGGGGTTTTTCTGTTTAAAAAAAAACTATATAATCATGTTACCTACTTCTGTAAAACTGACCTTTCTGCCCCAGCTCCTCTGGAGCAGGGACCACTCTGCTTCTCTCGAGAACCAAAATAAAGAAACCTTTCTGTTTGTACCTAGAGAAGTCTCTGAGCAGTCAATTTTTAGTTAGAGTCTTTTTGTTCCACACACAAAAATGAGATTATGTGAAATACAAAGGAGAGAGGAAGAAGGTACATCCTTTGGTGAGGAAGCATCATGATTGTGGTGGTCTGTGTCCACAGCTACCTTTTTCTTCTAGTGTATCATTACGCTCTATTGGAACAATTCTCTGGGAAGGGAAGTCAGTAGAATTTGTCCCATTGCCATCCTAACAAAAGCTTTCAAGTTCATAGCACAAAGAAGCCAAATATGGAATTGGTCAGTGGTAAACTAGATTTCTGGGTTTAGCTTTGTTGCTGTTTTACTGACAGATTATTCCCTTTATTTGAAGATGTGTCCATGACACAGATTAGGGAACTGATCATATATATTCAATGCAGGTTGAATAAGTGAATGGTTTAAAATTTTCACCCTACTCCTAGACTCTTGAAAGTATCCCAAGGTGACACATTTACCCTCCATTAGCTGGTGCACTGGATGGAGAATTGGGTTCACAATCCAGAAGACTTGAGCTTCAATTCTTCTTTGGCACTTGTTTGACCCCAGGCTAGTTATTACCTAGTTACATTTTCTTCATCTATAAAATGGAGATGATAATATTTCCTACCTATTGTCCAGACTTGTTGTAAAGATCTATTAGAGCACTTTGTGAATTTTAAAGGGCTAGATAAAGATGTTATCATTATAGATTTATTTTATTCTGAATAGAATTCTCAAATCACTAATATAGTATAGTATAGTATACTATATTATACTATACTATGGTATAGTATAATTAATTTAGAGTTGGAAGGGGGACCTCAGGAAATTGAGGACCAGAAAGATTAATGTATCAAAGGACATACGATGAAGTTCTCAGTAACTGGATGTGGTTGGCAGAGAGGGACTGGAGCATTGATGGAATTGCTCCCTAGGGCAGGCAGAGAGGGGCAATGATGGAGATCAGTTTAGCCTCAGAGTCCCACTCTCTGTGAAGGTCCCTGCTGTGGACAGCCTCATCTTGCTATGTCCAGGTAGAAATTTGAGCTTTGTCAAACTTCTGAGGTTAAATTTCTCCCATAAATCTGTCTTATGCCATCTTTTCTGAATCCCTCTTGGGATTATAGCCCATGACAGCACTCTGCTTCATGGTTTCTTTCCCCTGTACTCTCCTTCATGTCCCGAGTTGTGTCTCTCCTCTCTGCCCCTCCTCCATGCCTCGTAGTGTCTTTTTCCTTGTAATTAACTAATTCTTTTAGGATGCTAAATTTCTTTTGCTATTTAGCCGGTCAGCTAAGGACAGACTGTAATCTCATGGGGTATTTCCTTTCTCCTTGTTAATTGTGACTTCAGCTAGGGCACTTATCTTTTCCATTGTTAATTGTTAAAACAATTCTTTCCTTCCTCTCCCAACTCTATTACATATTTACCACTCCTTGTGTCTATTGTATCTCTTCATTTTGTCTGTAACCTTTTCTCTTAAATAAACATACCTTTTTTTTTTTTTTTTTTTTTTTTTGCTGAGGCAATTGGGGTTAAGTGACTTGCCCAGGGTCACACAGCTAGGAAGTGTCTGAGACCAGATTTGAACTCAGGTCCTCCTGACTTCAGGGCTGGTGCTCTATCCACTGCGCCACCTAGCTGCCCCATAAACCTACCTTTTGCTAAAAAAGAATGGTCATTGTGAATTTTCATGTGATTGAAACCCAATATTTTGGCCCTACATCAATCTCATCATTTGACAATCAGGAATTGATCTCCTAGATACATCATTTGCTCTCCTAAATCACATCAGGTATCAAGTGGAAAAAATGGGATTTAAACCAGATTTCTAACTCCAAACTCAATATGCTTTCATTATACCATATAGCTTCCAAATGCCTGACACTTAGCTGAAAAGACAAAAATAAATGAAGAATAAATAATATTTATTAAAACACTAAATACTGATAAATTAACATAATATTATTAACATAATAAACAAGTGTGAATAATAATAATAAATGAAAAGCAAATGAATCATGTAATTATGCTTTTAAAGACAGTATTATGCTTTTAACAATGTTAAATATGTAGTTATATTTGCTAGGACCAAATGTATACTCTATAATCAGAAACAGAATCTGATTTGGAACTCACCTGTGCTTTTTGGTTCAATAGTGAAGTTTTAATAATCATATCATGTGAATGGGAGAAGAGCTGCCTCAAATGATACTTGTTTTGTGATTATAAAAATCAGTGTTTTTAGAGAAAGATCCTTTGAGAAAAGGTAACTTGTTTCTCTCAGAGTGATAGATTAAAAGATAAACTTTTCATTGAGTATTTGATGAAATAAATTACACTAATGAATTAATCTTCTAGGCTGAAACCTTAAAGTATTCCCTTTGGAATTCCACTTTTCATTAAATCCTGTAGTTTAAAAAAAAAAAAAAAAGACTCCAAGTTATCTATAGAGGTTTTGTCTGCCTGAATAAAGCCTCTATTTAAAAGATATTGTGCTGTCAATGAGAAAATGTAGAGGGCTATTGAGAGAAGAGGAATAAATAGGCTTTTCTCTGTGGGTTATTGAATGTAATTGTTTCCTTCATCTAGATTTAATCTCTGGCAGCAGCATCTCAAAACTATATAGAATAACTGCTTTGTAATCAACAAATACTAATTTTACCATTTTTCTTGGCTATTAGCACAAAAGGAGGAAAAGGTAGTACAAAGGAGGGACTTCCAAATACAATAAAACCTGGATAAAACAGAATTATCTGGGAATAGAGGGTTCTTATTAACCAGAAAATTTATCCTTTTATATCCTTAACAATGAAACCCTTCTGGAATGTCAGTCCACTTTGCTTCCTCAGTAAATGAAGCATAGTAATTCTAATAATAGGATAGGGTTGGAAGGGATCTTAAAATTCTATCTAAATCAGTGGTTCTCAAACTTTGTTCTCGGTTTCTTTATACTATTAAAAATTACCAATGTTTTGTCCAAAGGGTTTTTGTTTAATAGAGATTTACCATTTTAGAAATAAAAAGCAATTTTGAATTTATAGACCCTCTGAAAGAGTTTCAGAGACCCCTAGGATTTTCTGGAACACACTTTGAAAACTGCAGGTTTAAATGACTAGAGTTTGATCCAACTCCCTGATTTTACAAATGGGACCCAGAGAAATTGAGTAACTTACCCAGTGTTAGGTCGATAAAAAGTAACAATGGTAAGATTCCAGTTTGGACCCTAGACAAGTTGAGAATTTTTGATTCTTGTCCTTGATAGCTAGGTAGGTCATAGGGAGGGGCATTAACTGGAGGGAGCCTGAATTACTGTAAACAATTGGGAAGCCAGACTACTCCCTGAGGCAAGTAGGGAAGCATTGACAGGATTGTTTCATCCTTAAACCTTTGTTCTTAAGTGGGCTTTTATTGCAGTAGACCTTTGTTGAATTTCTTCTTGTCCAATTCCAACTATGACTCCACAGTTACTGTATCCATTCATCAGGCCAAGTTATGATATTAACCCCCAAGATTATTTTTCTTCAATAAAAGAACATACCAGTAGCCCACTTCTCTAAATCTTTTTAGGGTTAGCCCCACTTATTAAGCATCACAATAACTAACTCCTTTTGGGGAATTTAATCCACCAATCCATACCTAATCCTCCACTAATTTCTTTAGGAATATATCCTGCCTTATGGCATCTTCCCCATTGTTAATGGGGAAGTTAATTACTACCTCCTTCTTGGAATTTCACATAATAATAAAATTTTGTCTCCCAATTTGGAGATAATCTAAACCTACAAATTCTTTTGTGACACCTCTTAACACTGGCCTAAGACCCCAATATATTTTTGGGATCTACTCCTTGAATGAAATGGGAAACTGAGGACTTCTCAGAATAATGACTGTGAAAGATTGGTGTGGTTTTTCATAGGAAATCACTAACTAAAACCCTGCATGAGGGGATTAAGTATGGCTTTTTAGAATATCAAAGGCAGACTGGACTTTCCTCCAGGAATCCTATTTGCAGGAAGTCTGGCAAATATCTGTAAAGTCAACAATGTCACACTGGCTAAATGTGTATTGTGATAAATATGACTAAACTAGTATTGTGGTGATAAGCAAGTAGGAAAGCAGGAAATACTTTGTTCTGGAGATTGACAGGATGGGGGCAGGTCTTGAGTGCCTCTAACTCCTCCAGCTATAAAGCATCTTTCTAAGTTGGCAAGGGTGGCCTCCTTGCCCCTGGCTTTCCTGGGGGAAAGGACCACCCAGAATCTTGTGACATTCTAATAAATTTCTAATCTTCACTTTGAGAAATCTCTGAGTAATGATTTTGAGTTGAGGGTCGCATTTTTATCCCACACATCCTGAACTCTATCATTTGGTGGCCCGTAAGGGGAGAGACCTGTAATCCAAATATATTTGGGGCTTAAGTGCTTCTGCACCCTTGTACCCCATCATTTCCATCCTGTCCCTAGAATAGTACTCATATTGTTGTGCCACATGCATCAGTTTCCCTCAATTGCTCTGTCCCAGGCACAGTTCCCAATATCAGTTTCCCTAAATTGCCCTGTTTCCCTTAATGCTACAATTCCCATGTACAAACCTCCCTTAATTGCTCTGTCCCAGAATAGAATCCCCACTTCCTGACCATCAGAAATAATTGGACTCACATTCCAAAGGAGTTATGAAACCTCCAGGTGGCCAGCCTCAACCTACCTCTTATCTATCTATGACCCAGACTTACTGTCTCAGTTTCTCCAGCAGCCTCCACTCCCTATCTGAATTTATAACTTTAGTACTCTTCTTCCCTTCACTCTCTATCTGTCAGAATTGAATTAATAGTTTCTTTTGAACCCTGATATCTCTCAGCTGTTCTTTCTCCCCAAGCTATAGGAACCTATATTAATCCATGACTTTCCTCAATGGATCACTGAATACTTTGTGACGTTAGTCCTATTCAGTCGGCTAGACTTATGTCTTGATCAATAAAGTATTATCTAATCTCTAATGTGTGATACTATCTCAGTTTCTCCCTGAGCATTACATTATGATGGTCCTTTAGCTGAGCCCGTACTCATACTTTCTCTCTTAATCTAGGAATACTGCAACTAGGTCTACATCCCAAAGAGATCATGAAAAAGGGAAAAGGACCTACATGTACAAAAATATTTATAGTAGCTCCTTTTGAGGTGACCGAGAATTGTAAATAGAGGGAATGCCCATCAATTGGGGAATGAATGAACAAATTGTAATATATAAATGTAATATAACACTATTGTTCTATAAGAAATAAGCAGGAAGATTTCAGAAAAACCTGGAAGCATTTAATGAACTGTTACTGAGTGAAGTGAACAAATCCAAGAGAACATTGTACACAGTTACAGCAACATTGTATAATGATCAACTGATTGATTTAGCTCTTCTCATTGATAGAATGATCTAAGAGAATTCCAAAAGACTCATGATGGAAAATGCTATCCACATCTAGAGAAATAACTATGGAGTCTAAATGTAGATCAAAGCATACATTTTCAGTATAACATGTTGAAAGTCTGTAGTTTAAATAAGGCAAGTGATTTAACTATTTTGAGCTTCACTCATCTATAACATGGACATTTATATTATTTATGGCACAGTGCTATTGTTGGGTAAGTACTTTATAAACTTTGAAGTGATAATTGATGTGAGTTTTTAGTTTTTCCATTTTATTATTCCTACTTGCAAATTCCCTTTTTCACAGACATCTCTAGAATCTGTGTGCTCAAGAATGCTGAAGGCTTCTAGTAATTAATTTTATTACTTTGAAGGGAATAAGAGAAATTAGCATCCATGTGGCCTGGGTCATAGTGATCACTTAAATGCAGTTTTCTCGTCTGTAAAATGATAATATTAGATTATATAATCACAAAAGTCCCTTTCAAATCTATGATTATGTGTATCTTCTGTCTCAAATTCCTTTTAAAACAAAATGAATCAGAGATTCAAATATTCATCTACTTTATAAAAATAAATAAGTACTCAGAATTATTTTTCTTCTTTGATATAATCTTTTAAATAGTAAATAATTAAATAATAGTAAATAAATTAATGTTTATTTAATCAATCACTAATTAAAGCAAAAAATAGGGGCTCAACAAAAATCATTTGTCAGATCCAAGAACTGAAATTTATTCCAAAATTATAATCATTTAACATAGAAATCTGATGTAAATTTTGCAAGTAGCACTCATAGAAATAATTCAGTATTATTCTTTCTCCTGAATAATTAAAAAAATAATACAGTTTCCTATAAACCAAAAGTAAGAATGACAAAACAAATTAGATTAGTTCCTCTGAAAAATAAAAGAGAGAAATCAAATTCTTTAATATTCACAATTAACTTGGAGCAGACTTCAAGTTATTATAGTGAAAATATGATCTTCCATTTGAAGAATAAAGAATTTGAGATTCATTATGGATTTTGAAAACTCATTTAAAAATTAATACATCCTTCCTTAGGACTTTCTAAAAAAGCAATTCAAAGTGTTGATGTATCTCACTTTATGCATTATGTTCACTTCTAAAAAAAAAGTCAAGCACAAATACATTTTTAAAAATTAAATCATAATTTAGATATTTTTGTCAAATTCATTAGTCCTATAGCTAATTCTGTAAAAAAAAAAAAAAAAGAAGAAGAAGAAGAAGAAGAAGAAGAAGAAGAAGAAGAAGAAGAAAAAGAAAAAGAAGATTCTTCTATAAAGTAGACAGTCACTCTGTGGCTGACCTCTCTTGATTTCTTTATATGGGTTTATTCAATTAAAGTGAAGAGAATAAGTCTTTTGAGTAATACTCAATCTTCCTCCCATTTTAGGAAAAGAAGAAAAAAAAAGTTTTTTGTGGTTAAATGAATCAATTTAACTCAATGAGTAGTATGATTCCATGAACCCTAAAACTATAAAGATAAAGGTGAAAGTAAATTATTTACAAAGGACATTCTAAATTCAATCTAAAGTTCTGAAATTGTGAATTATTATTAATTTGCTAGATGACACTTCTTCCCATTACCCCTTATTACTCTTCTGATTTATTTATGCTATCATTTCCCCCCCCCAAAAAAAAGCTGGAACAACTAACTCTTTTATCTCTTATAGTTTCATTTATGATTCTTGAAATAGAGCTCTTAAAAACCAGGCTTTGAAAAAGCCAGTTGTGTTTTAAATGGAGCTACTTGTCTATGCCTTTAAATCAAATCACTCTGGCTTTCATAGATTAACCAATAATAGGTCCCAGCCTAAACCTCACTAGCTCATCATTTGGGTTTTGATGGTTCAGAGTAAGTGCAAGTTGCAAGGGTTTTCTTTTCTGGCAAGAGGGTATCTTCTCCTCCCAGACACATTCTTTATGGAAGGCAAACTAGGCCATTTTTTGCCTCAATTCTAACCTAGCTCTTTGTCACTGAATAGATGTTGCCCTTGACAAACTGTCACCTGAAAAAAAAAAAACTTTAAAAAGGCTTAAAAAGGCCAAGGTTTCCCCACTGCATCCAGGGCCATCGAGTAGTCTTAACTTCTATCTTGCCAGTGGATTCTAATGACTCTGAAGGAAAGAGGACTTTGCACCACCTTGCTTCATTATCCAGTTCACTTGCAAGTCAGGACATCCAGATGTCATTGGTCCTCTTCAAGAAAAAAGGACAAACAATAATAACAATAATAATAAAGTTGACTTGTATCCGATCTGTATCTTACACTGTAATCAATACCAAAGCATTTACAGCAGTACTAGTGACATTAAAGAACTGGAAACAAATTAGGTATCCAAGAGGAGGGGAATGACTTGAAAAAGTTTTGGAATGCAAATTTAATGAGCTATCATTGTGCAATAAGACCTGAAGAATGTGAAGAAGTCAAAGAAATTCAAGAAAATTTGTATGAACTGATAAAGAGTTAAAAAATAAAAGCTGTGAATCAAGGGAACAATATATATATCATGTCTATAACACTGAAAGGGGAAAGATCATTAAGAGGAAAAATGAACTCTTAGCAATGGAAAACCCAGTAATGGTCCTAAAAATTGAGTATGAAAAAATATTTCCTTCCTCAAAGCAGAAGGGTAAGAGAATATTATGGCAGAAGATCACATTAATTGTCAAAAGTACTCATTGTGCCCAGAATTTGTTTTTATTCTTGGTTGCAAAGTAAGGTTCAATCTTCAGTCAGTGTGAGAGACAGAGGGGAAAGAATATATAGATAGATAAATAAATAGTATATATACATATACAAACACATATATACACATAAACATGGATACATACATACATATTCCTATATATGGAGTTTCATATATACGTAAGAAGCTTTTATATATGCATACATATATAAATATAATATATGTAATATGTAATATATAATATAAATACATATATATATATGTATACATATATACCCTACTAGATGCTAAATGTTTTACAAATATTATCTCATTTGATCTTCACAACAATCCTAAGGAGGCAGATACTGTTTTTACACTCATTTTATAGTTGAGAAAACTGAGATAAACAGAAATTGAGTGACTTTCCCAGGGTTACACAGTTATTAAGTATCTGTGGTCAGATTTGAATTCAGGTTTTCCTGACTTCAAGAGTCAATGCTCTCTATTTCAACACCTAGCTGTCTTTTGTGCATGTTGTTACGTATGGTTGGGATTATCAAGACCATTTTTAAAAATTCTTTTAAAATTTTTAAAAATTAAAAATTGTTTCAAATAAAGGACTGTGTTTAGATAACCTAAGGTACCTTCCAGCTAATAATCCTATGATATGTCAAAAACAAAGCATTATATGGATCTAATTATTCATAAATCAAGGAGGCCTCTCAAGAACCTCACACTTCTGCAGATAAATTCAGTATTTCTTTGTACTTCCAGAAATGAATGTAGAAATTATTTTATTTATCATTATGGCACCAATGAGTTATTGTTTCTTTGCATTTTAAATAAGCTTTTAGTTTCCCCCTTTCACAATTTAACAATTAGACTATCCATGAAATAATTCATAAGAACTTAAAACCTCAAAGGAAGTCTTCAAATACAACTACATGTTTCAAATCAAAATAAATTAAGCATTCAAATTATATCAAGTGTTGTTGAGTATGTATTTGTGGTCAGAGAAATTAATCACAAATTCAAGAAATGTAAATTTAAAGACTAGGAATGAAAATCAATAAAATCAAGATTTTCAGATCTAGAAAGAAAATCTAGAGGAAGGGAACCAGGCTAATGATGACTATTTCATAGAATGATTTTCTTAAATAACTGAAAACAAGATAAGAAAAGGCTTCGGATAAATATAATGGCCCAAGAAGATGAATTTAGAGCCAATGAGTTCTAGTCTGGTACTTAGCACAGTATCTGGCACATAGTAAGTGCTTAATATTGATTGATTGATTGACTGAAATGAGAAAGTGATAGAAAGGCAGATTTTAGCTCAACAGTTCAACTCAGTTAAACAATTCAACAAGCATTTATTAAGTATACAATATTATCCTAAAGGTGCAGCGAGGTAGCATAGTATATAGAACACTTGCTTGGAAGCTTGTAGGAAGACTCCATCTCAGACATTAGCTATGTAATCCTAGACCAGTCATTTAACTCTGTTTTCCTCAGTTTCCTCATCTGTAAAAAGAACTGGAAGAGGAGATAACAACTTTAATGTCTTTGCCAAGAAAACACCAAATGGAATAATGAAAAGTTGGAGATGAGTAACTAACAATGACAAATCCCAAAGACATATTGCTGCTTGGAAATCCATGAAACTAAAGGATAGATGAGAGAGATATTGTGGAGAGAATCAGGGGAAGTATTAATGGAGGGAATAAAAGAATTGATATTTTGGTGGGAGGAGATAACAAGCCAAAAGGAACGATTGGATAAAGAAAAGATCTGAAAGCTGACCTGGAGGTAGTATAGACTTATAAGGGGGTAGTACAATTATCTGGAAATCTATTAGAGCTCTCTCTGATAAAAATCAAGCAACTGATAAATTTACCTTCTGGACAACTAATTTCATCCTACATAAAATAGAGGAAATAGTCAAGAGGACTTCTCTTCTGGATCTTATAATGAAACAATAGTTTGAATATTGGTACATACTCTAGCTGTGTGATACTGGGCAAGAGACTTCTCTGAATCTTAGTTTCCTCTTCTGTAATATAAGGATAATAATATATTCACTACCCACTTGCTAGCATTATTGTGAAGAAAGTAGTTAATAAACCTTAATACAACATATACATGTAAATTATTCTTGTGTATTCTTATGTAATTGTTGAGTGCCTGCGAGCAAACTTTGAAAAATTATAGAGAATTAAAGCCATGCTAGATAGAGGTCATTAAATTGACTTCTCTAAGACAACTTGGAGGAGATGTGGCTTGTGTAAATTTGTGTGAATAGTAATTTGGGATTTCTGTGAACTCTAATCTCAATATGAAAACATTATAACTAAAACAGCCGATGCAATTTTAAGTTTTAGCAAGAAAAGCCTAGTTTTCAGAATGAAGAAGATACCTCAGGATGTAATTTTCTCTTCATTGGAGTATTTGAATAGAGATTGGATTACTATTTGTCAAGGATGTTGTAAAAAAAAAGTTTCATGTTCAGGTCTGGGATGAACTAAAGGATTTTCCAAGTCCTTCCTCTTCTGAAATGCTATAATTCTATATTCTTTCTTTTTGGAAAATGAATTTGATAAGTCCAGAACATATAGAGATATAAAATTAAAGATATGGATATAGATATATGGAGACGTATAGATATGTCTGCATATATATAGATATCTATATGTATATATTATGAATATCTTTAAAGTAGATAGATATGTATGCATATGAATGTATATTTAAGTGTATATATGTATATACATTTATATATAAATATGTATATACATACACATATATATGTGCATGCACATACAGCTATACTGTAAATTAAAATAGGTACTATTTCTTTTCCCATGGTCCTCCAAGAGTTCTTAGAGACACAGTGAGTGATTCTTCTGATACTTCCCAGTTAATTTTCTTAAGTACCCAAGACCAGAACCTAAATATGCACATAAATTGAACATAAATATAGAAGTCTCTGGAACTGATCAGAATTCAACAAGATTTATGTGATGATTTTTAAATTGGGACCTCTAATTGTAGTATCAAAGTACCTACCAACCCCCCAGGAATTTAATTCATCAGATTTGGAACATAAAGATTGTTAGATAAATAAAGCACTTTTTAAGACTTAGTATGTTCCAAATACCATGCTGAAAGTTAAATATTTGCAAAAAGCAATATAATCCCTACTCTCTAAACATTTAAATGAAAATGGGAGAGATGAAGAAAAAGAGAGGGTGAGAAATGACCTGCAAATAATAAAGAAAAACCAATAAAGCAGTTAGCTTTACCCATTTGGTAGTTCACACATGTTGGTGATACTCTTAAAGTTCAGTTGTCCGACAAACAGACCCTCTTTTTCACCACAAGATTTAACATTAGATGGAACTTTTTTGACTAATATTGCAATTACTTGGAGTTTGTACTTTGGCTAGATATACATGTTTTCCATCCTAAATCTTAATATAAAGATTTAAAGTAAATAATGAAATGATGAGTAAATAAATAATGTAAATAATGAAATAATAAAAATAAAAAAGATGTCTTTTTAAAACATGTTAATGTAACCAATAGTGAAAAAAGAATTGAAATTTCTTATGAATAAACTCACATATTTGCTCAATGAGAAAGACAAATATGACTAAAAAGTGAAAAAAGCTATGCCAAATAAATTATTCCTAATCATCATTTAAATTATGTTGCTAAACCACCACAATAAATGTATTTTTAAAAGTTTGCCTAAAAGTTAAATTATTTTTTATTAATCCTCAATAGTCCATATCTGGGTCTGCTGGACAGTTTGGCACACTCAACACTGAGTTTTTCCTATAAACAACATAATTCTAAGAAGGTAATTTGCTACACTGTTATCAAACAAGAATAAATACTTTTTCCTTCTATTTTGTTAGCTAGATTTTCATGCGAATGGTTAGAACTAGGAGGATTGTGCCAGTAATTCTATATTTATTGTAGCACATTGACAGGAAATTAAATTTTCTGAAAATTAATGGGGATTGAATCAAAAGAGTGTCTGTTTGTTTGTTTTTTCCTTTCAAATTGTCTTAGTGTCTAGGATTTTCACTCCATTAATGGTCAGCCATTTTTCTTAATGGTATAAATGAGAGAAATGACTTTTAAATTATTTAACCAATTTATCTAGTTGAGTCACCAAGGAACACTGATTTTATTGCATCTCTATAACCACTGAGTTACAGAAATTAGCCAAGAATGTCAGCTTTTTGGTGCTCCATCAAGCCCAAACAAGGCCTGCATTAATGGAATTGCAATGTATGTCTCAAGTCCATTTTGAAGAATAAAATTATATGCAATTTAGTCAAAGATATAACCAATAAAGCACAAATGAGAAAGTTATATAAGACATATTCATCAGCAGAGCTGTATTTAGGAATTTTTGGCGCTGAGGGGAACAGGTAGCAAGAATTTCTCCATTTGAGATGTGAAGAGGAACATAGATTCAGAAATGTGTTAGTAAATGTTTAAAATGGGAATATGGGGGGGAGAATATTGACAGGGCACATATTTAAGTTTGTTCTACATTATTAACATTGTCTCCATTGCTTGTTAAAGCATAGACAATTTTAAAAAATTAAATACTGATGTATAACATTTGAAAATTTCTGAAATATAAATGTTCATATTTAAATTGTAACAATTGGCTCTCCCCAGCCCATTTCAGCCTGCCTAAAAGATCCCAGGACATGAACATATTGGGTGGTAAGGAATTCAGTTTTTTTTAAATATCTGGTAATATTCAGTCCATTCCAATATAATAAGCATTTATTTAGCACCTACTTTATAGTAGGCACAATACATAGAAATCTTTCCATTCTTTGTACTTTTCATTAATATTTCACATCACTGTTTCAATTAGACTGAGTCAGGAAAATCTCCAAGTTAGGCTCTAGAGAGGCTTTCTAATCTCACACTCTGATTACTTGCTGGACCTTTCTTTGAAAAATAAACATTAATCTTTGTTTTTATATCATCTACACTTCACAATGCATCCCTCTTCTTCCCCCTTCCTCCAGAGAGATATCCTTTAAAACAAAGATTTTTTTAAAGAGAAAAATATTTCAGCAAACCTAGCAAACACATGGATTATCTGATCATCCCACCCTCTTAGTCCCTCTCTCTCCTCTGCAAAGAAAGTAATCATTCCAAATTGTTTTCCAGAATGATTAACTTCCTTCACATCTCCACAACAGTGCATTGATATGCCTGTCTTTGCACAGCTCCTCTAATGACTATTTCTATCTTTTGTCATCTTTGAAAAATTACCAGCTGTGAAGTAATTCCTTACTGTTATTATTTGTTGCTTTTTAAATTTCAATTTCCTCTTATTAGTAATTATTTGAGCATTATTTTGGATGGTTATTGTTAGTTTTTTGGTTATAGTTTTGGTTATAGTTATTTTTTTTTAGAGAACTGTGCTTTCTAAGAAGTTCCTATTAGCCTGAAGCAAGTCACTGGATATGGGAATGTCACAGAGCAAAGCTTCTTAAATTGTGGCTCATAACCCACAGTTTATTGTGGTCATGTAACAAAAAGAGGGGCCCATGAAAAATAATAATTTTTTTTAAATTTAAAAAAAATAATAAAAGTTTTCTAAATGTTCTATGTCCTGCAGTATCAAATATTCCACCAAGATTTGTTCTTCACATAAAAATAAACAAGCACATTCATCTCATTAGTATGCAAATTTGCTTTCATCATTAGTAAATGGTAAAATTATATGTATACCAATAATTGTTTTTAAATAATTTTCTTTATGATTTATATTAGTAAATGTTTTATTTGCATACCTCTCTGATATGCCTTACACCCATAAAAATTTCTCAGGTGAAAATGAGTTGAGAGTGGAAAAAAGTTTAAGAAGCTTTGTTGTAGAGTTGTTCTTGTTGTTTATTCTTCATTCTCGAAGAGAACTATGACATCAGAAAGGTGATGCCATGACATGCAAATGAATTAGATTGGAGGGAAGGAGGGCTGTGCTAGATCACCTATCTCACTTTCCCCTCCAGAGCCATCTAAGTCCAGTGGCCAGATATAGATCAGGATGATTGGAGATAACCTTGGAGGCAATGGGAGATCCTGGCCTTTAAGCTAAAATCTTCAACAGGTCTCAGTTTGTCTGTGGCCATACATATTCAGTAATTAAGGCTACATAACAATTGAGGCAAAAAATTACCTCTTTCACCTAATAAAAAAAAATCTAAGTAAATAAATGTGGGAGGGGAAGACCATCAGGGTTTCCGGTCAAAGCAGAGTATGCTGAAGGAGAGAGCCAGCTACTTCAAAAACCTGACTACTAGAGGCAGGATCATGAGAGTCCATGATATTTCTTTTGTTTTAGTTTGGTTTATGAAGGAGGATAATCCCGAAAAGAAATTCAAGATTTGGATTTAGAATTAGCTGAGGGTTGGATGAACTAGAGGGAAATGGCAAACCATTCCAATAGCTTTGCCAAGAAAATCCCAGAGTCACAAAAAGTCAGACATGATTGAAATGACTAATCAACAACAAAAACATGGTTGGAAGTTCCCTGAAAGTCATTTCAAGTCAAATCAACAAATATTTATTAAGTACTTATTATGTGTACAGAAATGTGCTAAAAGAAAGATTTCTAAAAAAAAAATGTCTATCCTCAAGGAGCTTATATTTTAATGAAGGAGACAGCATGGGAAATACTGGGACATTTACAGAGCAAATTGACAATAATCTCAGAAGGAAGGCATTAGCAATAATGGAGCATCAGGAAAGGTTCTTGGCAAAAAAAAAAAAAAAAAGTGAGATTTTAGTTGAAGGAAACCAGAGGGAATCCTTCTAATTTCTCCAAACTTCTCTATCCTTATTGTCTTTTGCTTCATTGTAAAAGGGGAAAAGGTCTGTCAGAAATGACATGAGACATTTGCAGAATGTCAACCTCCAGCTGATTATTTTAGGATCGGTCCAAGGAAAGAAATAATTTAGAGAGGGGAAAAGTATATAGCTTATTTAAACAATAGTCTTTTAAAATTATGTCTTTTCAAATGTTTCTAGTTCTTTAAAATACAGTGTGTGCATTCCACAGCAAGCGAGTCAAAATTCTTAGGGAAATTAGATAAGTGCTTTCAGATAATCAGCTTCCATGCTTATGCTAGATTTCTCATGAGTTAGTCAAAGATATCCAGTGATATGGTAAGGTTTCATCTGCCTTATTTGTATATTATACTAGGTAGAGCATAATTAGCAATTCAGAAGAACTATCTTATATCATAAGTTTTCCAGTGGTTAGAGTACTGGGTGTGGATATCAAACCAGAGGTTAAATCAAGCTCAGATACTTACTAATTGTGTGACTCTGGAAAAATTACTTACCTTCAATTTGCCTCAGTTTACTTACCTATAAAATGAAAATAATAATAATAGCACCTATCTTCCAGGCTTATTGTGATGATAAAAGAAGATAATAATTGTAAAGTACTTAGCACCATGGCTGGCATATGCTAAGCAATGTATATACATTTTTAAATATTTTATATTTTTTAATTATCTATACATACATATATACATATACATACATACACACATATATATGCTATTATCATCATCATTATCATTATTATTAATATTGCCTCCAACCTTAGACCCTTACTGACTGGGTGACCTTTTCTTTGAATTCTCTTAACTGATCTGTGTCTTAGTTTCCTCACTCATAAAATGAAGGAGTTGGACTCAATGGCTTCTAAGGTTCCCTTCAGTCATAAATCTAAAATTCTATTATTCTATGTACTATAGAAGAAAGAACCCAGAATCTGATGTTCCTTGTGGTCAGACACTTTGTATCCACAGAGCCTAGCACAGTGAATCTAGTAGACATTATGTAATATATGTAATATATATGATTTATATATTAATGATAAATATATATATATATATATATACATTTATATGTTTTCCAAGGAAAAAGGGTATAGATCTTAATACTCTGATTGTGACCACGAATGATGAGGTATAATAATTACTTACTGTTAAATATAAATAGGGGAATTGAGTGCTCCCCTAGTCATGTAGTCATTCCAATATTCAACTGGAATCTGAAATTTTAATCCACTATTAAGGGAAAAAGCAAATTATTACTTCAGCTGGCAAGTTCACATTTTTAGGAAAGTTGGTCATTTTTATTGGACCTCTCATATCATGGAGTCCTTCTAATTTCTCCAAATTTTTGTGTCCTTTTTGTCTTTTGCTCCATATTAAAATGAAATTTTCCTTCATAGCTGTTTAATAATCCTCTGTAAAAGGGGGAAATGACTTTTGCAGAATGTCAACTTCCAACTGATTATGTGTATAGAACTGTGCTAAAAGAAAGATTAAAAAAAATGTCTACCCTCAAAGAGCTTATATTTTAATGGAGGACACAACATGGGACATATTGTGTCATCATCATCTTCTTCTTACTCCTCCTCTTCTTCTTCCTTCTTCTTTCCTTCTTTCTTCTTCTTGTTTCTTCTTCCTTCTTCCTTCTTTCTTCTTCTTTCTTCTTCTTTCTTCTTTTTAATTCTTCTTTCTTCGTCCTTCTTCTTTCTTCTTTCTTCTTTTTTCTTCTCCCTTCTTCCTTCTTCTTTCTTCTTTCTTTTTCTTCTTTCTTCTTCTTTCTTCTTTCTTTTTCTTCTTCTTTCTTCTTTGTTCTTCTTCTTTCCCTTCTTCTTCTTCTTTCTTCTTCTTTTCCCTTCTTTCTTCTTCTTCTTTATTCTTTTTCTTTTCCCTTCTTCTTCTCCTTCTCCTTCTTCTTTCTCCTTCTTCCTTCTTCTTCTTTTTATTCTTCTATTTTATTAAAACTAAAATGCCTAGATCCTTCACAAAGATTTTGAGCAAAATGTTTTCATTAATTATGTTATTTGTTCTTCTTTTCTGGGAAAATCCTTTATAAATCAAATCAAGACAAAGGAGATGATCAAATGCTCTCTTGGTCCTATCTCTCTCTCTCTCTCTCTCTCTCTCTCTCTCTCTCTCTCTCTCTCTCTTGAAATAGCTGACTCTCCTTTTCAGCATAATCTATAACATTCTTGCTCAAAGCTAAATGCAGAACCTTAAAAAAAGAAATACTATTAATAACCATATAAAATAATGCTTCAAATAATTGCACCGGTAATCAGTCTGTTTATTCTTTCATTAATATTTACTACATGGCTATTATGATACAGCAGCAAGAAGTCCACTAAATCTCCTGTGTATCACATCCTTATAGCTGCCTTTTGTGTGTTTCAGGAAATAAGGAAGCAATGCTGGTGGTTAAGTCTTAGATGCTTGAGACCAACTAAATCATTAGGATTTTTGCCACTTAAAAGCAAATTAACCTAACTCACCTAATACAAATGCTACTCCTACTACAATTCTATAGGTTAAAATAAAATTTTATACTGCTATAAGTAACATTTAAAGAAGTCAATTGTCCTGAGAGGATTTTGTTTTAAAAGAGAAAAGCTGAGAGAAACATGTACTCTCAGGGATGAATCATTAAAGCTATTTCAGACATGGGTAGAAGAAAGAATTTAGGGATAAGTGTTTTTTTTTTTTTCAGAATGACTCAGATCAATCAATCAATCAATAAATACTTCATGATAAGCACTGTGCTAAGCACCAATATAAAAAAGAGACAAAAATAGTTTCTGACCTAAAGGAGCTTAAAATTTCATGGTTTAAATCAGTATTTCTCAAATTTTTGTTTGCTTGTACTATTAAAATTATTGAGGATCTGCCCAACAACTTTTTGTTCATGTTGGCTATATTTATAGACATTTACCTTATTAGAAGTAAAAAACAATTTTCAATTTAAACTCTTTAAAAGAGTTACAGAGACCTCAGATTCTCAACCACATTTCAAGAATCACTGGTCTAGATCACATCAGAAAACTCCCTTCTGTCATGAATAAGAAGACAGATCTAGTTGTCAAATATCACCACATTGGGCATATTTATTTTGTTTAACAGCAAGTATTACACCTCATCACTCATGGTCACATACAGGGTATCAAGAACAAGCTCCTTTCTCCTTGAAAAAACACGATCTTAAAAGGTATAACACTCCATTGCTCAAATAAAGTAATTTTTAAATCTTGTTTTCAGGAATAACTGATTTAAAATGCAAACACGTGAAGTTGGAAATATAATTATCTATAACCTGAGAGATGAAATATTTCAAGCACCTTTACAGCAATTAATGTGGAACACAGCCCCATATCCCCAACACACACAAAAATGAAATATTGCTTGGAAAAGAAAATCATGTTGTAATTAAGCTCCAGCTGAACATCTTATTGGAAAATTATATATTGGCCAAGCAAAACTGACAGTCTTTTTTTTTTGTATAGGGTCTAATGGAGGAAAGAGAAATCAGTAAAATTTAATTCAGAACAGGCAAAAATTAACTTATTTTCCCGTGTGAAAAGATACACAGTCCTTTAAAGCAAAATCTAATTATTACAAGCTTATGACTTCTGACTGCTTTTTCCAACTCTCTAGTTGGCCCTCTTCTGTCCAATCATTTTTATTCATAAAAATTACTATATTAGGATTTAAATGAACTGATTTCATAGATAATAGAATCATAAATTTAGAGTTTGAAGCAATCTTACAGGCCATCTTGTCCAAACCTCTCATTTTACAGAAGATAAAATCAAGACCCCAAGAGAATATGTGACGATCCCCCATTAGAATAGAAATTGCTTGAGAGAAGGGATTGTTTACTTTCTTTATATCTCCAAAACTTAGCAAAGTACTTGGTACATAAGTTGTTTAGTCATATGTCAATCTTATCTGAGCTTTTGTGATCCCATTTGTGGTTTCCTTGACAAAGATACTGGAGTGGTTTGCCATTTTCTTTTTCAACTCATTTTACAGAATAAAGAAATTGAGGCAAATGGAGTTAAATGGCTTTGCTCAGGTCATACAGCCAAATTTGAACTCAGGAAGAAAAGACTTCCTGACTGTAGACTGGCACTCTATCCACTGAGTCTCACATAGCTGCCCCTAGCACATAAGTAAGTACTCAATAAATATTTTTTATTTAACTTGTTGATTCATCCAGTGTCACACAAACAGTAAAAGAGAGAAGTAGGATTTGAACACATATTCAGAATTCTTTTCCATTCTATGCTTTTTCCATTTCTGCTACTTCCTGTAGTGGGGTAAGTCACTTAACTGGGACTAAATAATTAAATAATTAACAATATTATAATAATAAAATCATTAAATAATCAAATAAAATAATTAGTATTTTAGACTAAGTTATCAATAAGATTCCTTCTCACTCTCAATTCATGTCTTTATGCTTCTATGAGCAAAGAAACTACAGTTTGAAGTTGAAAAGAACCTTAGAGTCCATCTAACACAATAACTTCATTTTATAGGTATAGAGACCTCTAAGACTCCTACAAATTAAAGAACTCATTTATCTTCACAGCCACCATAGGACAGGAATATAATTAAAATTCAGACCCTTTAACTCCAAAGCCAGGATTCTTTCAATTATACCAGGCTGTATACAGTCAGATAGGAATGCCTTATCTTGAATACCATTTAAATTCGATTCGAGATCACCTAATTAAGTTCCTTCCACATATATGCTAGAGGGGAGACATCAGCAACTTGAGACAAGGTATTGTAGGTGTATTAGAGTTCTATTACTTAGCAGCAACTTCAGGAATGAAGGGAGCTTGTCTATGGTAGTTTGTTTCTACTTTAATAATGTTGGCTTCTTTTGCTTCTTGGGGCACAAGCCATGGTGCTTTATCTCTCAGTTCATTCTTAAAAGCTCATTTTTATTCACCTATCTCCTGTGGCCCACTAGTCAAGGTGTCTATTTACTCTGTGGTTTTAAGGTTTTTAAGATATTTCCATCTCTGAATACCACATTTTATCAAGAAGCATAAATGTCTGACCCATTTTTGTTCTCTGAGGCTTCTTTGAATATGACTTTGGGGTTAAAAATTAGAAATCAAAAGGATGCTCATCAATGGGGGAAATGGTTAAACAAGCTGTGCTATATGATTATAATGAGTTATTATTGTGCTATAATAAATGACCAGCAGGATGATTTCAGAAAAATCTAGGAAGACTTACATGAATTTAAATAGAATGAAATGAACAAAACCAAAAGAACATTGTACAGAGTAACAGCAAATATTGTTCAATGAAGAACTGTGAATGACTTATCTATTCTTAATAACAATAATCCCAGACAATCCCAAAGGACTAATGATGGATACTCAGAGAAAGAACTGATATTGATTGAATACATACTGAAGCATGCATTTTTCACTTTCTTTTTTTATTTTATCTTGTTATACAAAATGACTCATATGGAAATATTTTACATAATTGCACAGATATAGCATATTTCTGATTACTTACCATTTTATTGAGGGAAGGAGGAAAGGAAAGAGAGGGATAGAATTTGGAACTCAAAACTTTTTTTTAAAAAAGATTAAAAATGGAAGAAAAAATAATATAGCCTTGAGCTCATCATGTATAACAGCATCCAAGAAGTTTGAATTAAGAGATGCTTTCTTTCAAGTGAGTCCTTTGCTGCAGTGACTCATGATGAATAATGATATTAATTCACAGTCCTAAATAATTTTCTAAAGTTGTGTACATACCAAATCTGTCAAGTAATACAGACATGGGTATGCACATATTAAACTGAGGTCTTTGTGCTCAGCCTATATAAGAGCTGAGATTTGAACCTAGGCTGTGTAACTTGAGCACCAATTTTCTTTGTACTATATGTTATAAATAAAATATTATTTGGGGTCTGGGATAAAGTGTTAGTATTTCAATTCCTCTCCTAGAGATACAAAGTTCATCCATTGTTACAGAAGATTTAAGGAGAACTTGGGAATGTAGTTCAGCATCTTTTCTAGAGGGAGCAATTCCTCCATGAAAATAAGGTTTGAAGCATATTGTGATTACTACAGGAAGATAAAATATATTCAAAGTATAACATGCCTATGCTTTAAAGATAGATGAAAATATTTGAAATTTGGAGATGTTAAGTGAGTGGCTCCCATATGAGCTTCTGATAAATATTAGCTGTGCTCTCACTCGTAACAAGTGTGATTAAAATTTTTCCCTTCAAATGGTTTCAGAAAGTCCTGGAAGGATCTATGTGAGCTGGTGCAAAGGAAAATGATCAGAAGCAGGAGAACATTGTACACAGTAACAGAAATGTTGTAACAATAATCAATAGTAAAAGACTTAACTCTGATCAATATAATGATCCATGACAATTTCATAGCTAATTTGGAAATATATTTTACATTACTTCACACGTATAATGAGTATCATATTGATTGCCTTCTCAATAAGTAGGAGAGGGCCCAAAGAGAAAGAGATAATTTGAAACTCAAAATAAAAAAAAAATTCCTGAATGGATAAAAAAGAAACAAAAAACTCCTCACTTCCTTTTCTGTCTCTGTTTCATGTTTTAGGTTTTCAGGGGACAGAGTCCTTCCAAGAAACCTCAAAAACTTTCCCAATAATATTAAGGAATTAATATTATTAAAGGAAGCAATAGGCTACAGTGTGGAGCTTTTGAAACCTGAGTAGAGTAGGAATGATATTTAACAAGGCCAAGAAAGTAAGATAGAGGCTATGTTGTGAAAAGCTTTATATGCCAAATAAAGAGTTTGTATTTGGTCTTAGAGGCAAGAGGAAATAGGAGGATTTTCTTGAACAAGGAAGTGACATAAAAATATCTATGTTTAGGAGCATCACTTTGGCTGCTTTATGAAGGATGCATTGAAGTAGAGAGAACCTCAAGGCAGGGAGAACAATTAGGTGTTTGTTGTACTACAATAAGTTTTAAAAATGATACAGTCCTAGACTAGGGTGTTGGTCATGAGAGTGAGCAGAAAAGGATGAATGAGAGAGTAAGTTTTAAGTAAGAGAGAGTAAGTTAGAGAGTAAGTAGATATATAGGGGAAAGGATGAGTCATAAGAGATATTATTATTCCCATTTTGCAGATGAAGTAACTAGAACTCAGAAATATAGAATGGCTAGTCCAGGGTCACACAGCTACTAAATTTCAGAGGTGGTATGATATCTCAAGTCAGGCCATTTCCAGTCATCCTCATCTATATTTTGCCACTGGCCCCAGATGGTTCTGGAGGAGAGATTGAGGCTGGTGATTTTGCACAGTCTCCCTCACTTAAATGACTCACTAAAATCCAACTCACCTGCATAATTTTCTTTGAGAATGAAGGACAAACAACAATTCTAGGTTTAACATTGTAGGTCCCTAAAGTACTGTACCAATCAATGTGCAATTTTATCATGCTTACTCATGGATGATGCATTCAAATGGTTTCTGGAATCTGTTGTTACATTTGAATGGTTAACAGATCACTTTGTCTTGTCAGGTATAAAATGCTGTCACTCTTTTCTTGGGAAGTAGCTCTGCAGACCTATGTGTGTGCTGGTAAATGTTTAACAACCAGGTTTTGAGCAGGAGTGGGTAGGATGTACTTGAGGACACACTTTTAAGTCTCCATTATTGACATTTTCTCCATTACTTCCTTGTCCATATAATGAACAAAACAATAAATCAAGTCTTGATTTGTAGCCAGTATCTGAAGTGCAAATATTCACTCTGATAATTTAATTTAATTGGCTTTGTCCAGAACCAATGTGAACTGGTTTCAGCACTCTTCTGGTCAGAATTGCTTGGATCTACCTACTATGTATGCGATTTTTGCCTTTCATAGACTAGTAAATACAGCTGAGAATTAGGTATATGATAGAGCTGATTGATTGACACATATAACTTAACATTTTTTTTCGTCTGTGTCCATTAATGGCTTGTGTGTTATCAATAAAACCTATGATCAGATTTACATAGTATATGAGTAGTTGTATTTTTAACCTTGGAAACCTAAAACTGGACTAATGTAATTTCTTAATAATGAGAATTACTTAAAAAACAAATAGGCAGTATTGGGATAAAGTGGGATAAAATAAAAATATTTTAACCTTTGATCGATGCTGATCAGCAGATGCTGATCAAAATTACCTCCATGTTTGTATAATCTGTAAATCAGAACTGTAATTCTAGGCTACATTCTTGGGGATCTTATAGACTTTTTGGTGATAAATAATCTTTGGCTTGTACTCCCCCAGGATACCTTCATAGGTATTTGAATTTGCCTTACTTGTGGTCTTTCCATAGAGATCTTTAGGTTTTTTGTGAGTCACCAAGGTTGCCAGGGCATAAAACAAACAGAATAAATCAGTCCTACACAATCAAAAAATACAGAGTAATCATATGCAAACCCAGAAATTGTTTAGAAAAATTTCCCCTCCAGTAGACCATACCTCCACCAGACATCAACTTTGCAATACTTCTTTTTTTTTCCTACTTACTCAAATGTTGAAATAGATTGGTTCCACTATAAACACTGACAAGAATAGATTGCTATAGGAACCCAAGATCTGTTCTATTCAACATCTATTTGGTTTACTTTTAATTTCATTTATATGATCAGGCTCTCAGTATGATCAGGCTATTGATGGTCCTTATGCTAATCTTTCTCCTTCATGGTTTTCAAGTATTCTTATATTCTAAATCTATGTTGCTCTTAGCTGCTTATGTATTTGGTAAAATACTTGGAAAAGTAAGGAAGTATATGACTCCTAAACATATATAGATACATATGTGTTTAACTTCTAAACATCTAAATTATAATGGAATTTTGCGGACATTAGCCATTCATATTGAGGACTAAATTTCTCCTTTTGTGAAGATGACAAGATTTCTATAGGAAGTCAGGGCTAGGAAAGGCTACTACAATGCAGTTCTATAGTTTTGCCACAGAACTGTGACAGATACCAACAAAAGAAGTCCCTTAAGTTCTTTGTATAGAAAGATCATTCAATGTGGGGGACATTTTCACTCCACTCATTATTTCAAAGAGTTAATTGGTATGTATCGTATAAAGGGAAAAACAATAAATGGCTTGATTGAATGGCAGAGAGAAAGCTGTCATTAGAAGATCTAAGAGAAAGAATTACAAAGAAAATTATCTTTCACTTTTTAAAGTAGTCTCTAACATTTTTTAAAAAATATTGATCAGGCTGCAATAGCTAATGTGGTAGCCTACAGTAATTGCTTTTGACAGATTTAAGAGCAAGGATTTGAAAAATCTTTGTCATAAAAATCAATGACATTTTCCCTGTTTTATAAGCTGAATAAACATTGTTATCTTTGTCAACTTAGACCTGGCTCATTCTTTGCTCATAGGCATACTTCTTTGTTTCTTATTCATAATTCTGACCTCTCACGAATCCTTTCTAATTTTTGTTATTGGTATTTAATTCTAACTGAATGATTTTCATTTGACACTTTCTTAGTCAACAAAGACTGACACATTCACATACACACACACAGAGGACTATTTAAATATCTAATTAAATGTTTTGTTTTGTTTTGTTTTTATAAAAGAACAGCTTTTGTTTCTGCACTTGGTGCATGTCTTACCACATTGATTATATCCAAGTACTTATTCCAATAATTTTTAATAGAAAAGCAAAAAATAAATCCATTTCAATAGTTGTCTTAAGACTTATTTTTTTCTCCTGGTCCATATGATCTCTCCATTTTCATTTCTTAACTTCTAATTTAGAAAGATCTAGTTTGATATCTTGAGTAAAATGATCTTTCTCCTTTCCCCCAATATTATCTAGGCTTCAGTAGAGACATTAGACTAGATTGGGTATTGAATCATTGTGGTCATTGGACCATTTTCTTTTTTATAAATTGTTGTCTTAACTTCCTTATTTCTTTTATCATATTAATTAATAACTAGTTTTAAAAGAGTATCCATTTTGTGTCAGTTGCTCAATTTTGTACATGTGTTATTTTCTGTTTATAATGCTATTGCCTATTTAATTTTTGCAGGCACTTTTCTATATTTGTGCCATGATTTTATGAACAATTTTGGTTACTTGTCCTTGATTCCTGATGATAATTAGAAGTAATCTTGAATTTAATTAAGAATAGAGGTTAGGCACTTCGTTTCATAAACCTAATTGTGTATATCTCTCACTGTGCCTCTTTGGAGAATATAAATGGATTTATTTCCTTTCCAAGTGTTAGTTTGATTTAATATAATATGTATGGCTATATTTGCTTACATTTATGCTCCTTTGTGATTTAATTATATGCTTATAACTTGGAGGCTTATAAGCCTCTTGGTTATCTTCACCTGGATATTTTCCTCAAAACATATTGCCTGCCTAGAGGAATAGAAATGGTTAGGGGAATGGAAGCCAAACTGGCTCTCACTCTTGGAAGTACTGCTGTATAATACAGGTTTCTAACAGTTCAGTTACAAGCTATTGCCAACCTGCATATTATGGTGTTGATGCAACCAAAGTAGAATTCTACATAGTTTTGCCTCAAAGATGTTGGCAGATGACTATAAAATCTGACAGAAAATGCAAATCCCCCAATTAGCAAATCCTGTTAATCTGCAACATCAGCTTATTATTCTTACCTCTAATTCCAGATTGGGTTATTCTTTATGAACTGAAAGGTTTGCAAAGAAGAATCAGCATGTTCATTTCCTGTGTTCCCTTAAGAATCCTTAGGCTGACATTGCCATCTTTATTTACAATCTGACTTGTATTTGTACACTTTTGATCATAGACCTACAGCTGGGAAGGACCCCACAAGCCATCTAGTCTAAATTCCTTATTTCACAGATAAAGAAACTGAGGTCTAAAGAGGAGGTAAATGAATTATTCAAAGTCATACAGGTCATATCAGAGGAAAGATATGAATCTATGTTCTGATATCAGTACTTTTTCTACTGCACCATGCTGCTTCTATATAGGAAATACCCTTGTCAATGAAGCCATAGCTCTTTGGAAAACTGAGGTGATAAAAACATCCATCTTTTTAATAAGTCCAAACACTTGTAGACATGCACATTAATTTTTTCTTCTTTTCTTGCTGAATTTTCCATGAAGAATTGTCATTTTAGGTTATAGATACATTAAATTATGATAGACTACTAACTTTTTAAATACTTTCTCAGTTAGTAACTAGTTAATAATTTAGTAAAGGATGCCCATCTCTAGCAACACCAATCTAGAACTCTAATTGGGCACTATCTTTTATATTACTAAAAAACTAAAAACTGGAAATAAATCATAAGTCTGAAATGTGATAACAATAATTCATGATAACAATAAGTCATAAGTCTGGACGTAATACAGTAGTAAGGGTTGGGACTTCATTTAAACAAACATGAATTTGTTTATCTCTGCCAAAAGATCATCTAAATAACTTACTGATGTTTATCACTCAAAAGGTAGAGAAAATAAAAAATATTATTTTGCAATTGATTTTCATCAACAGTGAGAAATGATGGGACCTCTGGACAAAGTCTTCACTCCCTCTTAGAATTTATGGTAAAGAATGAGAGGAATGCTGGTTATGATGCTAACTTTAAATTGCAAGAAAACAGATTCCAGAAAGTTCAGAGGAAAGTTAAGTAGAATGCTGTGAATGGAAAATCTACAGGGAAAGTCATCCCAGGATATACAGAAAATTCTCAAGAATAAGACCCTGAAAACATAAAGGCAGACAATTCCACAGAGAAGAGAAAAAATATGAAATGTCTAAGAAGATCGATGTGGATACATGAAAAACTCACCAATCAAATCAGGTTTTTAAAAGAGATGAGCAGAAGATTTAAATAACTAAAGGAAACAGAAAATTAATATAAATTTTATATTCAGCAAAGCTGAAGGATAAATATCAGAAATAATAAAATTCAGGATGAATGGAGATTAATGGTGAAGGTTAAGAAAATAAAAGGTTTGTTTTGTTCTTTTTTGAACATATGTTTGGAGAAAGAAGAATATCCAACAAGAAATAGGACAATGAATTAGGATAATGATAATTGATAGAAGATGGTATTGCTTAATTGTTACTTTGCTTGTTTTATCTACTAAGGAGAAAGAACATTGGACTAGAAAGAATAAAACCAGATCACCTAATAAGAACTTTGATATTCAAGATAAATAAGAAGATAGTGAGTACATAGTTACCTGATGCATTCAAGTTACCTGGGTGAAAGAACAGGCAGATGGAATTTCTGAACTATAGTAGGTGATATTTGAAAGCACACGGAGAACATGAGTGGCACCACAGAACTGGAGATGGGCCGATTTCATCCCAATTTCCCATATAGGGAAGAAAATGGAATTTTTCTTCAATTCCTAAGAAAATTCTACAATGCATTATTAAGGAAAATAATTTACGTCAGAATTACTGAGCTTAAAAGTAGAATTGCACTTGAAACACCAACAGCCCTTATGACTAATTGTCCTTGTTGTCCCTATAAATATAGACAGGGTCAAGTGTCTGAGACTTTGTGGATAGCAACCATGTAGGCAGAACATACTGTAAGTCCTTAGTTATCAAAAATGACTTTGGCACAATTCTGAATGAAACAGCAAAAGTTGTCTGACAAGTTTGTATATCCTTTAATGAATGGTATGTACTTTTAGCCTTATTGATTCCTAAATCATCAGCAGAAAGAAAAATATTATTTGTTCAGAACGAAAAGACCTTCCTGAAAACCTGTGGTTATTCTCTGTGTTTATGAAATGGTATTCTATCTAATATTGTGATTGCTAAGGAACCTCTGGAAAAGGAAGAAGTGATCAGAAAGAATTAAAATTACTTCATCAAGAACAGTTCATGGCAAACTAACCTTACTTCTTTTTTAATATAGGCAAGCTAAAAAGAAGAAATATGCAAATGTCATTTGCCTGTATTTTAACCAAATGTTTGATAGAGTTTTGATAGAAAAATCCTTCTATTCTTGTGAAAAGATAGAGAAAAACCAGCTAACTGGTAATAAAAGTAGATGTATACTGAGACTGGCTGTATGGGTGGCTTCAATGAATAGCTGTTTGTAGTTCCAGGTCAACTTGGCAGATTTCCAGTAGAGTGTTCAGTGAATATTTACTCCATCTTGTGCTATTTAACCAAGAATCATAGTGTAACCCATATTAGTTCAGTGTGTTCATAATCCTAAAAATACTATAACTGATGAGTCAGACCCTAGACCTTAGACCCAGGTGATCATCATCATCACCATTACAACAGCAACTAGCATTTAAATAACAAAAAGATTTGCACATTTGTTTTATATTTGTTATCCCATTAGATAAATCTCTCCTTAAGGCTCTCAGTAGGAGGTGAAAGTAATTCACTAATACCACTGAGTCCCCACTAGTGTGTTTCTCCCCTAGATCAGCAGTTGGGAATTATTTTAATCAACCAGCCTTAAGTGACTTTGGAATGCAGAATTTACTAAGATGGAACAGTTATTACACAACATCCCCTTCCCACAGATATCTGTGATCAGAGTTCCCATCATAAACAGAGTAGAAGGTAAAATGAACTTTGCCTTGGGGATCACACATGGCAAAGGATTGACACAGCTCTTGATTCCTGGAAATCCTTTATTGCCATTTATTGAATACTCAATAAACTCCTTATAGGAATGGTATATTTTTCTTTAGTGGGCTCCTTGAGATATCATGAATCTATATCTAGTTTGTCCTTGCCTCCTAATACAGATACTTCCATCAGCTGACTTAGAGATGACAGACAGAGTTGGAAAGATGGGAAATACAGCATTCCTAGAGTCCTTCAAAGCTCATAAAATCACTGCCAGTCAAAAGGCAGGGAAGAGGAAACTTAGGTTAAATCGCCCTTTATTTCCCCTCAAATAGGATCTTCTCAGGCGATTTCCTAGAATGCCACACTTACTCTAATCTCTGCAATGATTGTAGTGCTAAACTGGCATGATCTTTTGTAGATAACTTCTAATGTATGACCAAATTTCCTCAGCTTATCCAAAAAACATTTTTTAAACATCACTCAAATTTCAAGGATTTTTCACACTTAGTCTGAAGCAAATGATCAATTGACCTGTTGACTGCAAAAGTCTCCCCTAAGGTTGAAATAAATTGTTTTGATCTCTTAATACCACAGGGCATTTTTATCACTTACTTTGTTGAATAGAGTGATTTGATTAAATCAATCAACCTCACTCTTATAGTGGAATATGGGAGATCATTTAACCCAACCCCCTCATTTTCCAGATGAAACAATGACTTTACTAAAGTTACAAAGATAGCATCAGAGGTGACATTTGAACCAAGCTCATTTGATTCCATACCCAATGCTTATTTCATATTCCTCATTTAGGATTAAGGCATAGATGGCACACTTATTAAATTATATATATACATATATATATATATATATATACTTTTAGATGATAGATTCAGGATCAAAAATAAATGACAGGGTACAGAAGTAGCATATTGTAGTAGATAGAATACTGAATGTTGAAACACAAAGACCAGAGTTTAAATCTCAACACATATATGTAACATGCATGATCTTGGGCAGGCCACAAAACCTATTTTTGTCTCAGTTTCATCATTTGTAAAATGAAGGTGCTAGTTTTGATGGTATCTAAGATGAGTTCCAGCTCTAGATCTATCATCCTATAAAAATTGGACTGAACCTAATTAGATGAAATGTATTCTTATTAATTTTTATTGTTAGCTTTCACTTTATGTCATTTTTATTTCCCAATATATCTTTTTTTCCTTCCTTTTCTCTTTCTGAGTTATTTGTTATTACAAAGATTTTTTTAAAAAGAAGATAAAAAGCTATTTGTTTATTATTCATTACTTTAGAATCAGAGTTCCCAGTAGTGTGCATACCACTTATAATAATCAACCATGATGACACTGCTAACTCACAAATATGAAACATTAGCCAAATGAGAGAACAGTAATAATTAAAGCATAATATTTATTAAATAGAAATCAAAATCATAAATAATAAAAATATGACAGTCCATCTATAAATCTGGATCATACTCTCCCACTAATAGTGTACAAGGTGTCAGTTGCTGGGGGAGGAGAGGGGATTTAGTACAAATTCAAAAGGTCCTAGCAGTAAGGAACATGTGTAAAGACATGCAAATGCTCATGGCAATTCATGGCTATGAAATACAGGCCTGGATGTAAATGGTCCCTTTATGCAAAATTTTGCAACATGCTGGGCTGAACTTTGATATTCTCTGCTCTTCTATTAGATTAAGCTGCTTCCCTGGTACTAAGGTATTGTGCTTTTATTAACCAACAAAAGGCTTAAATCCAAGATATTGGAGCTCCCTAGGTCTGCTTTCTTGTCTGGTCACTGAGGCAGTGACCCTTTTACAATAAAAAGTAGTTCCTTTTAAACCTGGAATCTGCAAAGTCTTTCTAGTTGCTTTTTTATGTGCTTTTGAGGAATTTTCCCTTCTAAAGCTACAAAGGACAATAAAAGACAGCCTTGGAGGGGTTTCTTTTCTAGATTATAAGACAACCTTTTCCCAGCCAGCTCTCCAAATAGCTTAAGACACTGCTTTTCTAATAAGCTCCCCATTATCAACATTTTTATCCAATCAAATCAACTCCCTGCAACAATTACACATTCTATTTGTCTCCAGTCATCTTGTCTCAGTCTTGTAATGCTCCTGTTAGATTTTCATTAGCTATTTTGCAGCCACATTTACAGTCAGTACTTTGTCAATCAGTACTTTTATCTCTGAAAAACATACTTTCACTCTGGTCCTCTCTGAATTCTATCTTTCTACAAACATTTTTATTGAAGGAACACCTTTCTCTCAGGTTCTTTCAGAACAATTCATGTTTCTTCTCAAGATATTTCTATGTTTCATATAAAACATCCCTTTTCTGCCCCTTTCAATAATAAAATGCTCAAGGACATAGGACTAATATACCACTCGATTCTTACGTGGGCATTTTCATATGAAATGCATTCAAAGTTTGTAACCACTCTGATTGCCTCCTTCTTCCTGTCCCCCTAAAAAGAACTGAGCAGTATTTTATTTTAGCATTTCTAAAATTTTTAACTAAAAGCAAAGAAAGGGGACATTCTGGCTTTATTTCTATATCTACTTGGAAAACTTCAAGTATTTTCCCACTAAATATAATGCTAGCTTTTCATTTTATATACATATCATATCTAAAAAAGTTTTTCTATATCTGCTATCATTTTGACTTAAATGATATTTTGTCAAAGTTTTTTTTCTGCATCTATTGATGTAATGTAGTTTGGGATGCTTTGATTTTTAATATGTTTAGTTATGTTAATGGATTTCCTAATGTTGAACCATTCTTGAATTACTGGTATAAAACCAATTTATTCATAATAAATAACTTTTGGATTAATTGCTATATTGTTTTTGCCAAGATTTTATTTAGCAGTTTTCAATCAATAGTCATTAATAATATTAATCTACAGTTCTCTGAGCTTTGTCCTTTCCTGGTTTAAGTTTGCCTTTCTTTCTGTCATAAAAGAAATCAAGTAAAATGTTTTCATTCTCTCTTGCTAAGAATAATCTGTGCAATGTTTAACCTATATCAGATTGCTTGCTGTTTTGGGGAGGGGAAATGGAGAAAAACTTGGAATACAAGATTTTGCAAAGGTGAATGCTGAAAATATCTTTGCTTGTATTTGGAAAAATCAGATGCTATTAAGAATTTTTAAAAATATACTGTTCTTTAAAAGTTTAAATGAATTCATTCATAAATACATTTAACAGGAATTAATATTTTGAATCTTATATTTGGGTTCAGTAAATAGACTTCATAAATAAAAAACAAGGAAAGATTATTTGACAACAATTTACATTTGGGGTTTTTTTGTGGGGGGGAGTTGCTAAGGCAAATGAGGTTAAGTGACTTGCCCAAGGTCATACAGCTAGGAAGTATTAAGTGCCTGAGGCCAGATTTGAACTGAGGTCCTACTGACTTCGGGGCTGGTGTTCTATCCACTGCACCACCTAACTGCCCCCTAATTTACGTTTTTTAAAAAAGGTTTTAGGGGCTTGTAAAATCATGGTGATTATCCCAAATCAAAATGATAATGTACTTTTGGGCTACATTAAAAGAGGTAGCACTTCCAAGAAAATGAAGTTTATAGAACTGATCTGTTCTGGTCAAACAACTTTTTAAATATTGTGTTTAGTTCTAAGCACAACAATTTTACATAATTATATAGATTATCAATATAGATAGTATCTGCTGTTGTTTGGTCTTTTCAGCAGTGTCCTACTCTTCATGTTCCCATTTGGGGTTTTCTTGGCAAAGTACCAAAGTAATTTACCGTTTCCTTCTCCAGCTCATTTTCCAGATGAGGAAACTGAGGCAAACAGGGGTAAGTAATTTGTTCAGGATCTCACAGCTAGTGACTATCTCAAGATCGATCTGAACTCATCTTCCTTACTCCAGACCCATTGCTCTATCACTGCTCCAGCTAGCTGCTCCACTGACAGTTTCTAGAGAAGGACAGAGTGGTTACAGAGTAAAATTAGGAGCAATAAATAGAAGTTGCAAAGATTCAAATTTAGGGATAATGTAAGGAAAAATCTTGTAGTACTTAAAATTATTTAAAAGTAAAATAATTTGCTTTGAAAGGAAATGGATTCCCTCACTAGAGTCTTTAATCAAAGGCTAGATGGTCACATATCTGGCAGATACATTGTATTAGGGTTTCTTTAGGGAATTTGGATTGGACTAGATGTCCGCCAAAGAAAATCGCTCCCAACATTGAAATTCTACTTATTCTAATTCTCTCTTTAACTTTAAAATACTTATTCCCTTGTCCCCTTCCATACTCATAAAGGTTTCTCTTCACTTCCCCATCAGAGCTCCTCCTCTAGCTTACCTCTGATAGTTATCTTCTCTTTGCAGGAGTATCTCTTGTCCCTAAACAACTTGTAATTCAACCCAGTTTCCTAAGGAATACATTTTCCTTAGCCTAAAGCAAAAGATTCTCTTTTTTAAAATGTTTTTATTGTAATTTGCTTAGTAACTTTAAACCTAAAATCTAGTGTTAAATAAAATTTGTACTTTCTTAAAAAAAAAAAAGTAATATGCCTAAGTTTATACAACTCTAAAGCCTCTGAGACAGTCTCAATTCTGACACTCTATACACTGCCAAACCTAACTGATTTATTATATAATGTTTGAAGAAATTGGTGATGTTTGATCTTTAAAAATAAGAAAAAGGAAATATAGTGCTACAAGTGCCCTAAATTCTATTTTACCAATGAGTTATTTGAGACCTAAAGTAATTTATCCAGGATGACACAACTAGTAGCTATCCAATCTAGGATTTAAATGTATAGTTGTTCAATATTTGGAATTTTCACATGAAAAAAAGATATGACATACTGCATGTCTGAGAGAACATAACTAGGTCTAGTAAAGTCATGGAGGATCATTTTTTTAAAAAATGTATTATAAAGAATATTCTAATAATTGAAGCTGTCCAATAATAAAATTGGTCATCTCAATAAGAACCCTGGAGGTGTTTGGACTGAGGCTAGATAATTACTTTTCTAGCTATTTGTAGAGAAGATTCCTGCATGGGCAGTAAATTGGACTGACTTTTAAGGTCCCTTGCAATCAGATATAATTTTATTCTTGTGTTTTGCCACTAGGTATCATTTGTCTCTGTTTTAAAATGCATACTCCTTATCCTTTCTGTAAGAGGAAAAAATGCTCCTGTTGCCTATTTTAGGGTATATTTTAAAAATAAAAATAAAATTTTGCCAAATGTCTTCTCAGCATTAATCTTGAAAATTATAATTATTTTTAATATTTTAATTATTATGATAATTTTCTTTATAGGACATTGACCTTGTATTCTTGGGTTAAGTCTATCATGGACATAATAGAGAATTCTTTTCATGATACATTTGATAGAACTTACTAAAATTCTATCATTATTTGTCTTCTTTTGGAGAAAGCAGCAATTTCCATTTTGTCATGTTTTCTACACATTTATTTGAAAGTTCTGTTTGATTGATTTCTGATTACCTAAGATTTGATGTGCTTACAAAAACCCCTTTAGGTCACAGACCATACTTTTTACCTTTCAGTATAACTATCAGAGCTCACAGCTGTGCTCTGCACTAATGAGCCCAGTATGAAAATTTGATAATGGTGTTTGAAACACAGTGCATTCAGCTATATAAAGATAATAATACAATTCCAAGGGCAGGAAAAAAGTGTAAAAATTTATTCCACCATACATTTTCTTAATTTTTCTCCTTCACCTACAACATGGAGACTTACAGAAAGAAAAGTGACAACCTGATGTAAAGGAAGTAGTTCTGACAGTCAGGATACCTGACTTTGAGTGTTGGACCTAACACTAATAGATAGATAAAAATAATTATATATAATATATATATATATATATTTGTCTACATATGTATGTATATACACACATACACATATATATAGATAGATGTTACATATGTTGTGTAAGCTTTAAACCACTATACAACATCAGTTTTTATTACTAAGAACTTAAGGTTTTGTAGCTCATTGTAGGAAAGAATATTAACAGATTGAGGGAAAGAACAGCACAATATCTTATCTAGACTTAAGAATTCTTTAAGTAGCAGATACTTAAATACCTTGGAACTGAATTATATGTATGTACAAATGAATAACAAATGAATGAATGAAACATTAAGATAACCAAAAAGCTACCTAATTAAAGAGAAAAAAAAGAATTTATATTAAAAATGTATTGCTTATTCAAGTGGACTTGTACTTAAAACACTAAAAATACTTTGATTATCATCATTTTCCTTATAAATTTAGACAGGATAAAGTATACATGAGTAAATCTGTGGATAACAGTGACAAAGTGCAAACATTCTTCAAGAGCTTTAGCTGTTGAATGAATTTGGTACAACTCCAATGTGAGAGCCACACTAAACCAAGTGGGCAAAGAAGCTTGTGTGTATTTTGAGGCGTTATGATTACTTATGGGCTTGTTGTTGAACTCAAAATTGTCAACACCATTGCCTGTTCAGAGCCAAAATACCTTTCTCAAAACTCACTTCTGTTCTTACTGTTACTCTCCAAATTTCTGAAATGATATGCAATTAGATATAGTGATAACAAGCCTGGATATCAAAATGTCATCTAGTAACTCTATTGCAGTTCTTTTAGAAAATAATGTATCTATTATGCTTTGTCATGGTTAGTTGTCATTAAATACTCCCATGAAAGGAAGCAGTGCTTACCCTGAACCTACTAAAGATTTTTAACATTATATATGTTTTCAATCAGCAAAATGTGCCCTCTCCCATCCTACCCCCTACTCTAAATTTGAGAATGAAAAATAAGCAAATCCTTTGTTACAAACATCTAAAGTCAAGCAAAACAAATTTCTTCATTGTGTATAACTAAAAGAAAAAAAATATGTGTGTGTGTGTCTCATTCTATACTCCAATCTCTCATTTTTCTATCTGAAGTTAGCTTGTTCCATTACAAATCCTCTGGAATAATGGTTGATCATTATACTACTCAGAGCTCCTAAGGCTTTCAAAGTTGTCTTAAGATAGATGCAAGATAAAACAACACCCACTGCAGATGCTTTAGTCCAAGTGAAAGGATAAAGGTAAGTTACAAAAGACTACTGATAAGTATTTATTAAGTACTTGTTTGTTGTTCTCAAAAAGGACCAATGATATTAAGAAGGTGATGTCTTAATTTGCAAATTAATTGGATTTAAGTGAGGAAGGGCAAGTCACAACCTCCTAGAGCATCTCAGCAGACTTGGCTAAATCAGGATGAAGGTAAGGAGGGGTTAGGATGCAAGTATAGTCAACCACAGGGGACATATTAAGTATTTAAGGAAAGCACACTATTCTTCTTTTCCAGGCCAGCTTCCCTTGAAAAGTGTGTGTGTGAGGAACAAGGAAAGAGGGGAAGAGATTATATAACAGCAGATACTGCCTAAGATTGAAGCACTGTGTTGTTTTATATTTCCTGAATTTTTATATTTCAATTTAAAATTTCAATTTTTCAATAAATGTGTAATAGTGAAAAGGAAGATGGGGAGGGGAATAGACACAAAGCAGAAACAGAAATCACATATTTGGGCATTGCCAAAAGCTTGTGCCTTAGTCTGTGGGTGATGACTATACAACACATATATGTTTCAAGGCAACTATTTTGTGAAACATGAGTTTGTTATGACATTAAGTGAGATAATAAAGACACTGGGGAACAAATATGATTTGGTATGTATATTCAGGTCTTAACTGTCCTCACTTATCGCCTCAATCCATTTTTCAACCTGCTGCCTTTATTATGTATAGATTCAGTCATGCCATTACTCCTCAGTGGTTCCCTATATTGTGAGGCTAATTCAATATATTAGCCACAATATTGATTGAAATATCAAGGAAACATTTTGGGGGAATAAACCTCAAAGGTTTGTGGGAGAGGAATGTTTTTAGAGTGGATGGGGCACCATCTTTGGAGTCAACAAGAAATGAGTTCCCTTTGACACATATTGACTGTGCGACTATAAACTTAATTTCTGTGGGTCAATGTTGTTGTTCAGTGATTTCAATCATGTTCAGCTCTTTGTGACCCCATTTGGAGTCTTGGCAAAGGTACTGGAGTGGTTTGTCATCTCCTTTTCCAGCTCAATTTATAGAAGTGGAAACTGAAAACAACAGAGTTAAGTAACTTGCCCAGGGTCCACAGCTGAATTTAAGGTTGAATTTAAATTCAGGTCTTTCCAGCTCCACATCTACTCTATCCAATGTGCTACCTATGTGCTCTCTGTGTCAATAGTCAAAGGTTAATAAACATTTGTTAAGCCTACTATGTAGGAGGAACAATGCCAGGCAACACTTTAAGACTACATATGGAAGAAGTTACCTGCCTAGTTTGATAGAGGGAGTTCTCATAGCATGATTCCCTCATAGCAATGAAATAAGAGATCCAATTTTTTAAAAAAATTCAATCTACTTTTCTGGCCTTCAGGGTTCCATATAATATGCATCTCTCCCACTTCTCCCACCTTATGTCTTGCTACTCCCCTTCATGAGTTCTATGACTAGATTATTTGCCATAATATGAGGGATAAGCCAAAGTTAAGTTTCCACAGAACAGTTAAAATTCAATTCCTCAAAAACCTTGAGCAGACAATGAGAAATATTGAAAAATAAAGTTTCCACAGAATGTGGTAAGCCTCAAGATGATGTAAGATAATAAGTATCTCTGACCAATAAGCTTTCAGAAGAAGAAATTCACTTGGCTCCAAACTTTTGATAAAGATGTCTAGTTAATAATTGGTTTAAACTGACGGAGTTTAAAGACTTGGAAAAGGCTTTTCTTTACTGCACTTGCTTTAATAAACCTCATACTTATAAACTCATAGGATTTGTAAGTTCAATGAACGTGGGAGGTGTGAGAGAAGAAAAAAATAGGTGACTGTGAAAAGTTGAGCCTAAATTATTCATTTGTGAGATAAGTAAATCCAAAGAGGTATGATTTTGTCAGTAGGAAACTCACAATGTGGGAAGTTGTTCCACCAAGGAAGAATAGAGCAATCACGATTTGGTAACTAAGCCCCAGGGTAGGATTTCTTTATATGAGATCTGTGTACTTTTAAGAAATTGGATAATTGTATTTCAGTATGATGAATTTATTTCCTATTCCTCTGTATTTTTATATGTTTATATATTTTATGAATTTCATTGTATACATTTATTCTGGCAAAAGATTCATATGCTTTTACCAGGCAACCAAAGGGTTCCATTCCACAGAAATGTAAAGAACTCCTGTCCTAAAGAGTTGTTAGGGAAACTAAAGGTAAGGTACCTTGTCTGACAGCTGAGTTTTAAAATTAGGTCATCTCCAATGTAAATCCAATATACTATATCTATCACATGTAGATGTTTAACAAATGAGCTTTATAAATAACAGGCACCTAAAACTCTTTGTCGAATGATTATGTCCAGTCTGACATGCAAAGATTTAGCCACACAATTGAGATTTTTAGTGGAATTGTGTTGCCAAGTATATGAGCAAACCTAAAAGTTTTCCCCAACACGAGTTGTGAGCATAAAGTGGAAAATATTTTTATGTGTGGTTTTGTAAATACACTGTGGAGAGCATGGTGCATTTTACATTGGTTACCATGGTAAATAATATAATATTTGTTGTTTTCAGTTAGGGGTTATATGGAAAGAGGGCTTCCAAAGCTATCTGTAATCTATCCAACTGTACTTTCAAACACGGGTCCCAGAGGATGACTGGCAGGAGTCCCAAACTAAACATTGTTCAGCAACTTTCATAAGGGATGGGAACTGGATCTTTGATTTCATTGGTATACAGAACTCACAGATGAAGAAATGTCATTTACTATTTCAGGCTGGCACCTTCTCTTCAGGTTATATTCCTAAATAGGTGAATAGGGAACTGAATAGCTAAGTGATTTGCCATGGTTACCACTATGTGTCAGAAATGAAACTTGAACCCAGGATCTTCTAGGATCAGAGGCTGCTTCTTATTCACTATACCATACTACCTCTCAAAACTTTAATAATGACTTACTAATGATATCATCATCATTATCATTTCATGCTCAAGTGTGGTGGCTGTTTATAAGCACTAATGAAAAACCCCTTTGGTAGCTAGGAAGCAGATAGACATCCATGTAACAAAGGACAAGGGCCTGAGCTAGGATGGCAGCTGAGTGAGTAGAGAAGAAGATGAATATGAAAGACGTTGTGAAGGTAGAAATAACAAGTCTAGACAGGAAAAGGTCAAGTTTAAGAAAATAAGCAAAGGAAAGGAGAAGCAGACATCTGCTTTATATCTTCCTCAGTGGCAATCAAACTGGTCTTCAGAGCATAGCACTTAATGAAGTTTGTTGAATTGAATTCTTCAAATTGGAGAAACATGCCTAATGGCATGTCTCCAAGCTCGCTGAGATCCTTCATCATTCTGAGGAGTCCAAAGTCTTGTTCTGTCCCTGGTCTCTTAGTTTTCCAGTTCATCTCTCTTAGTCTGTTGATAAAAGGTGAAGTGAGATGCAACAAGTATAGACAGAAGTAGAGAAATTCTCTGAAATAATGAAAAGAGCATCCAGATTAGAAAATGCCCACTTGTGTCTTTAAAAGCCCCATTTTTCTCACCTGTAAAACTTTTGCTTCAGCATGTCTAAAACAAAAACTCATTATCTTTCCCTCAAAATGCTCCCCTGATCTTTTTATTATTGTCCATCATTCTCTGTTACCTAGGCTACCAATATCAATATCATGCTCAACTTTCACTCATTCCATATACCCAAACCATTACCAAATTTTGTTATGTCTACCTTTACAACATCCCTTCTCCACTCATACACAGCTGCCACCCTAATTCAAGATCCCGTTTCCTGTTTCTTGAATTATTTCAATAGCCTTATAAGTGGTATTTCTTTATTTTCCAGTCTATCTTCTACCCAGCAACAAAAATGATTTTTCTAAAGCTTAGATCTATCCATGTTTCTGCCACCACCACAACCTTCTCTCACACTGCTTTATAAGTTATAGGGGCTCCCAAACATCACAGACAAGTAATTCAGTAATTATATCTGCTAGTTCTTTAAGGATCTGAGAATTATCCAAGTAACTTGACATCACAAGCAGCAAGATTTTCTTTTACTAGCTCCTTACTTATCTTGGATATCAGTTCCCTGGTCTATACCACAGTGAAATCTCAGAATCAAAGGGTGTGTTAATTCAGTTGGGTTACATATTTCTGGGCACTGTCTTCTCTGTCCTATATATCCAACTCAAATTGTTCTATATCTGACATATAATTTTGCTTGGGAGAATAGAGATTTAAAGAGATCTAGAGAGTAACTTAATCCGGGTTGCTTAGCACATGACTACTTTTGTTGACTTTTATAATTGGTAAGAAGTCAATGAAAAAGAGATAGAATAAAATTATCTAGAGGAAGGGTCAAAGTGAAATTTGGACCCAATGTTCTTATTTGTTCTTCTTGTTTCCACTTCACTAAACAGTTGAAGTTTCATGGTGAAAAAATTGTACTGCAAGCTGAATTGTTTTGATACAAATTGTCCTAATTTTCTCCCTGCCCAAATTCAGGGTAGAATAAAAGATAATCATCTCTGAGAGGTGACTAGGGTTGCCTAATTGTTCACCTTCAGCAGGGAAAAATCTCAAAACCAATTTTACCCTGTTACTTTTCTCATTAAAAAATGACATTGACTTGATTTTATATATGATTTATCTAAGTAATATTTTTTAAACTTGAACTGAGTTACTAATAAGTTACTTTATCACTACAAAGTAGCCACCACTCTGTAATTTATAGTTGTAAAAATTATATGGGGATATTGGGAGAGATCAAAATACTTGCTCAGGGTCACACAATCAGTAAAAGTCAGAAAAAGTACTTTAATTAAGTCCCCCTGACTTTGAGGATGGCTCTCAAATGACTATACAGGGATATATGTGTGTGTATATATAGTTATAAATATGTGTGTATGTATATGTATGCACATATACACACATATATACACACATGTGTGTATACATATATTATATGTGCAGGGTGTCACCCAAATGTTGTATAGTTTAAAACTGGACTAAGACTTTGGGGACATCCTATTGTTTATATAAATAATGAATACATGAGCAACTAGGTGGCAGAGTGAAAATAATGCCAATCCTGGAGAACCTGAGTTCAAATCCAACCTCAGACACTTACTAGCTCTGTGACACTGGGCAAGTTATTTAATCCTGTTTATCTCAGTTTCCCTCATCTGTAAAATGAGTAGAAGAGGGAAATAACAAACTACTCAATAACTCTTCCAAGAAAACCCCAGATGGAGTCATGAAGAGTCTGACTTTGGGGACTGAAATGACTGAATAACAACAAACTTGAAGAATTCATGCAAATCTGATATAGACAGATATTTGATTTAAGGCAAGGTATTTAGCTAGCTAAGTTAACTATAATATACAAATGCGTAATTTTGTGTAATATAAATATATTTTGCTAAGCTAGCTAGATATTTATTAAGCTTTACTGTGTGCCACATCATAATGCATCCACATCATAATGTTCATCAATGAAACATTAAAATGTGCTGGTTATCACCTTGACTCAAACACCTCCCATTTGGGAAATGGACATGGACAGGAGTTGTTCACAGCTAAGGTTCAATGGAAAAATTTTCTGCCTCCCTCCTTATCTCTGCCCTCCCCAAGACAGCAAGTAATCTGATAAAAGTCAAATATGGACAATCCTTTTAAACATATTTCTATATTTGTCATGTTCAGAGGGCATTCATTTTTGAGCCTGAAACTCTTTGAACAGGCTCAAATGATACTCCTTAAGTCTGCTTTTTGACTCATTCTTAAACTTCACCAAAATCCCACTATGAATTATTTTCTCCTGTCCACATATTTCTTGCCTTTGATCCTTTTCTTGCATTCTGTATTGCTCACCTAGAAAACCAACTTTTTTTTTGCACAATCCATCTCTTTCCTTTACCCCAATGAGTGCACTATCAAATACCCTCCCAGCCTACATTTTATTGGAAATCTTAGTCTGCTTCAAAAAGATTGTATCTACAACACATAACTAAACAGGGCCAAAGAGAATTGAATGATATGATTTCATTATTAAAATTATCAGTGAGTTCGGCTCACTCCTACTTTGATCCATTATCTTCTCTTAAACTCAGCTTCTGTAGTCTTGAACAACATATTCTAAGTAATTATAATTTTATTCTACCATTCAATGTGTAGCTTCTCCATGAACACACTCCAGATTAAACTCAGTTTTATTCATTTTTGCAGGGATCTATCTATATGTAGGAACTCCTCTAGAAACTGACAATTAAATCACATCTAAAATAAAAAGGGAAATGCTAATTTTCCTCTAATTGATTCTTGAAAATTTATGGTATTTAGGAAGAAGTTTCCCAAGTGGAAAAATTTTTCCAACATTGCCTGCAAAAACATAGAGCTCCTCAAATATATCCCAGAAGAGACAGTCCTCTCTAAAATATCTTCCCCAGAAATTAGCTATATGGTCATATTCCAGAGAGGGCATACTCCAAAATCCTTGAGTTTACTTTTCAGGTCTGTAATTCTAAAACTCTCACGATGATTCAGTGAATTCTTCTGTGTAACAATCATCTAGTAAAGTCAATTAGATCAAAACAAAAGCATTTATTAAAATTGCATAGTAAGAACAATAGCTAGGTCTTCCCATTAAATCTCAGATTCATGCTCCCATAAATAGCACATTCAAGAGAAGAGTGGGCACAGAGTACAATGAGAGGGACTTACTCATTTCCTAGAATGCATGTAGCCAAGGCATCCCACAGCTCAGTTGTGAGTGATTCAATGACCTTTCTTTGCCATCAAGTCAGTATACTTCCCCACTTTCTTCCTTCATCAGATGCACTATCCCTACTAGTCAGGTCACTAGAGCCACTTCTAACTCTGTGTCAACTTTCATACGCCAGGTTAATTCTTCCTTGGACTCATGGTTAATTTTCTGCTTTACTGAGAAATGTCCTGCTCTTTGAAGTAGTTTCCAACTTCAAGTAGTCATCCATGTGTATCCATGCGTGACTAGAGAGCATATTTCTGCTTCCTGCTTAAAGTTGTATCTCCCAAAATGATAATATGGAAAAACATTTTAAATGATTGTACATGTATAATCTATATCACTTTGCTTGCAGTCTTAGGGAGGTAAAGAAATGAGAAAGAGAAAAATTCGGAACTCAAAATCTTACAAAAAACTTATGTTGGAAACTATCTTTACATGTAATTGGAAATATAAAATATTGATGAAAGAATGGGGAGGGAAGAAAAAAAAATCCTCTCCTTCCTTCCACCCCTAGGAAGCTGAGGAGGTTGAGCCTCTCTTTGGGGCTAGTTTATCTAGGGGACTGTTGGCTCCCATCTGTTCTTTCTCACAGCTGCTGAACTTAGTCCTATAAAGTGTGGGCAATCTTCATCTAATATAGCTATTTCCAATTCAATCAAAGAGAACTCTTTCATACTTTATAAAAATTTCAAAGGGTGTTAACATGCCTTCACCCTTCATAAACATTAAGACCATTTCCTTTGTTATCTGTCCCCTTGCATTTTGTAATTACATCAACTTTTAGAAACTAAAGTTGAATGAGGAAAAAAGCTGCTCAGAGACCACCTACTCTCTTTATAAATATAACATTAAAGAACACACAGGTATCCTGCTCATCTTCTGCCCCATTCCCTTTGCCCCTGTAGACAGTTAGATCCAAGAAGATCTTAGCCTATCTATATGAATATGCTGCTTCTAATCAGCCAGTGAATGCTACTGATGGTCATAATAAGCTTCCAAACCTCCTTTGGGACCACTTGAAATCAAGCTTCTCTAAAAACATGCATTTTATACAGAGTTGCAGCAGTTGCAATAAATAAATTACTTTAACCTTTGTAAAGAACTTCATAAATGTTAATTTACTTTACTCTCCTAACAACTCTAAGAAGTAAATGGTGCTATTACCCCCACTTAACTAATAAGGAAACTAAGGCAAACATAAGCTCACTTGTCCAGGGTCCTGAAGCCAGAAAATGTCTGAGACGGGATTTAAATTCAGATCTATAGTGATCCAGGTTCAGGAACCTATGTACTTTACCACTTAGCTACCTCTAAATGTTCGATACATTTCCAACTGAAAATTTCCTCATGGCCCCTGAAACCTCAAGTCAAACCCAAATCAACACAAAGACAAAGGAAATATCTTATATATATGCATGTCTTATATATACACATATGACACATATATAATATGGATGCACTGTATACATGTATGCATATATGTGTATATTTTGCATATATGTATACATGTAACATATTGTGCATATCTATATTTGTGTATATCCTATAATATTTTAATGTATTATGATAGAGAAAGAGAGAGAAAGATGGAGAAAGAGGAAAGGAACAGAGAGGGAGAGGGTAAGGGAGGGGTAAAAAAGGAGGGATGAGGAAGGAAGAAAGGAAAGAAAGAGAAGAAGGGAAGAGGAAGGAGAATGAGAGAGCATAAAGAGAAATGAAAGAGGGAGGGAGGGAGGGGGAGAGAGAGACAGAGAGGGGGGGGGGAGGGAGGGAGATATGAGAAAGAAGAAAAAGAGGGTAAGGGAAAAGGAAAAAGGGAAAGGAGAAGAGGAGAGAGAAATGATGGAATATAGCAGAAAAAGTATGGAGAAAATATGTTATTTTCAAATATCACCAAGAGATTAATAACGGACAGTAGAAAACAAAATAAGCTTTTTAAGGTCCCAAACTTAGGAAAGTACTTCTCCCCAGAGTGACCATAAATCATTTCCATTTAACTTTAAGTCAGTCCTTAATCTTCACCAAAGCACAAATGTTTTTTTAATTCACAACGACTCTTGTGATTTCTCAGGAATATTTGATTTCACAGTGGATGTAGTTCTTTGTTGTTCACATGGGTCCTTGGAGTTACCTGTCAAGTTAAAGAGTACTTCAAAAACAAACCAAAAAAAAGAGTATCTTCATTTTTTAAAAATTTTTATTTTATTCTGAATGTAAGATAAAACAAGCATTGTACAACAGAAAAGATGATTGCACATGAAACTGCAAATCTTTTATGTACAAGTTATTATTCCTTTTTTTAAAAGGAATTTTAAAAATATATGATGAAGTTATAATGTAACTTTCTTTTTTCTCTATTTTTCTTTCTTCTCTTTGCCTTAGAAATAATTATCATTAGACACAAATGTATATATATATATGTATGTATGTATGCATGTATATATAGGAATATTGTTTTACATTTTTATAGATACATACATGTATATATTTCTATTTATTAGTTATTTCTCTTGACACAGAAAGTAATGTACATACAACACAGTGGTATGAGGATGAGGTTAAATATTAACTTAATTTACATGTAGGCTATGCTTCAAAGACCAAGGATCAAATCAAATGAGATAATATTTATAAAACATTTTGCAAACTTTAATTCACAGATACTAGTTATGAAATAACATGAAAATTTCTTTGAAAATTTTAAAATACTATACACATCAGGTATCATGCTCATCATTTGTCATCAGATTCTCTTCATCTTATTCAATGAAGTTCAGATGGGTCTAGTCAAGGAACAAGTCACTATTCTGCTATGCTTTTCCATTTAATATTCTATGTACTATTTTATAGGTGAGTAAAATGACTAATTTTTATATTCCAGTAAAAGTATTTGGATAAATTGTGTCTTCTATAGGCTTACTGAAAATTGGCCTGCTGTAGCTCTAGGAGCAGATGGCCAAATGAGGATAATACGTTTTCTATTCCCATATAGTTTTATTTCTTCTATTAGGATTCTATATCTGAAAGCTTTTCATTCGATGTAACTTAGGGATCCCAATAGCATGTAATGCTATAGTGACAGCTATTATATAACACTATCTATTGCATAGTTAGATTATTACAGGCAACAATTTAGTCTACAGTAATACTCTGATTATAGTGCAGTTTGGGTGAGTTTTCAAAGATATTTCTTAGGTCTTTATTTCTATCATGAGGATTTGTTTTTTGATAGTCAATGAAAGATAGCCTATTTCTGACATATAATTTTAGTCATCAAGTCATGTCTTGTTAAGTTCTTGGTCAGTATCAAATACTTACAGTCTGCAGTGTTGTCTTGAAAAATCTCTACCATTTCTTTGCATAATCCCTAAATCTGCATTGATCCCAAAATCTGGGTTCCTTAAGGAAAAACCCTTCAATAACTTCTGGTAATGATCACTTGGTATGGGATTTCCATCATTAAAATTCTGTTTCCATAAAGAAATTCACATGACTCAACCATTTTGTTCAATGCTTCTTTGTCATATAGTGTTGGCTGAATTCATGCTCATTTTTATTTTTATCTCATTCTTCTCATCTAGTTAAATGGAGCTTAAAGAAAAACAGTACTGAGGCAAATAACTATTCTGGTATTAGGATATGCATAGGGATAGAGAGGGGTCTGTGAATTTATCGATACAAGGAACTTATGGATAAAGTTACTCTAATATCAATAATCAATTCCTGCAACTTAAAGATGTTGTTTCTGGTGGTGGTGGTGATGGTGATCCCTGAAAAGTACCAATGACATCAAAAGGATGATGCCTTGACTTGCAAGTGACTTGGATTTAAATGAGGCAGAGCTGTGCTAAGTCATCATCATCATTTCTGCTTCAGAGTCATTGAAAGCCAGTAGCAAGACATAGGTCAAAGAGATCCCTAGAGTGCTGAGATAGTGTGACTTGTCCATGATCCCAAAAACTGAATGTATCAAAGGTAGGAGTTAAATCCAGGTCTTCCAGGCCTATTATTTTCTACTTAACATTCTACAGACTAATATTGTTATTGTTGTTACTGAAAGGCTTACAGTCTCCATTAAAAAGCTGTTTCATGTTTAGATACCTATTGTCTAAGCTATCAGAGGAATAGGATGAAATCAAAAGTGACAGCAACATACAAAAATAAATTAACTATTGTAAATGAACCTGCTATATATAGAAGGGCTTATGTACCAAGGGGGTAGTTGGATGAGATAATTTCTAACATCCCTTCTGACTCCAAATTATATGATATAACAATATCATATGACTGTCCTTGATGTTCTTCCTTTATGATTTTATCAGGTTTTTCAAAAGATAAAACTTTCTATTTTGGCTCTGACATAAAAGATGCTATATTATGAGATATAATTTCTCATAGCTATATATGACTCCTTAAGAGAGACTTAGCAGCATGATAACTTGGAAATAGCATTTGCTTGATCCACATGTTGTGATCACGCAGAGGTCTCATTACAAACAGAGAAGCATAGTTTCTTCCCACAGACCTAATAAAAGCTCACTATCATTTGCTTGATGATAAGAAGATGATGATAAGATGATCCATTTCTGAGTTAAATTCTTGTTCATCTTTTCTATTACTGTGGGAGATTTTATCTTAGTCCCTCGATAAATCTGTTTTCTTGTAGGTAACAAGTTCTTAATTTGGGAGAGCAGGCCTTCCTGTAAAAGAAAAAGAACAAGGGCAAGAGTAAGAAACAGAAGAACAAGAAGAAAGAAGTATGCCAGAAATTAAATTTGCTCATAAAATGGTTTTTTGGATTCATCTATTTTTTTTCTCTTCTCCATTACTTCTATCCTTGCTACAAATGAACATTTTGTGGTAAAAGTGCTGCAGTTTTTGCCACTTGTACTATGATTCTACAGGGTGTCAATAAAACGCTGAAAACAATTGTGTCAGCTCTAGTTCAGATAAAGATAGTCTTGTCCTTTCTCTTCACATCTTCTCACAATTTATGCTATCCCAGCAAAATTATAATGAACTATAGGAAAAAAGTCATCTACTAAAAATATAAGAATATACCATAATCACAATCATAGAAGTTGTAAAAAAATCTTATTAGATACAAAAATATGAGGTTCCCTTCAAAATAACTTTTTTTTCATCCATTCCTTTCTACCATATCACTTTAATTCAAGTCTTTATCCCCTCACATCTGGATTACTGCAACAGCTCCCTAATTGAATTGGTCATCCTAATTCCAAAAACTACCTTTCCAAACCATTCTACATAATACAACCAGACTAATATTCCTAAGTGCTAATTTTGTCATATATTCATCCATTCGAGACATTCCAAAAGTTCTCTACTAGCTGTTGTTGTTTAGTTATTTTTTTCTGTTGTGTCCTATTCTTCATGACCCTTTTTTGAGTTGTCTTGGCAAAAAAAAAAAAAAACTGGAATGATTTTTTTCATTTCTCTTTCCAGCTTATTTTACAGATGAGGAAACTGAGTCACAATTAGGTGACTTGCTCAGGGTCACACAATTAATAAGTATCCAAGACCAGATTTGAACTCAGGACAATGAGTTTCCCTGACTCCAGGGCCAGCACTCTATCCACTGCACCATCTAACTAATTTCTGTCATCTACCAAATAAAATACAATTTTCTTAGTATGACAATCAAGTATGACATTCATCTAGCTTTCAAAACTTATATCCTCCTTTCTTCTACCTGTACTGTCTTCTCACTATCATCAAGTATAAGTTGTATCAAGTATAAGTCTTTGACCAATGCTGAAATATGCTAGCCACTTAAATCTAATTCACTTAAAAGTCAAGCTTGATGACATTGATTCTCTTCCAGAATGAAGGACAAATAACAATAATGCTACTCATCACCTGACAAAGAGGTCACCTATAGAGAAAGACAGATTGTTGATATGACTAATGTGGGGGGTTATTTTTCCTTATTTTGCATATTTGATTAATAGTCTTATTTTGTTTTCTTTTTTTTAAACTGAAAGATTATGGATTTGGGAGAAGAAGGGGGCCTTATAAGCTTACAAAAAATGAAAAAAGTCTCAAAAGTCTCTTTTAAATACACAAAACAGAATAGCTAAAAATTCAGAAGGAAACAGGTAGGACAACTGGAAAATTATATATTTGATTTATTATAAACTTAAAAGTAAAAGCACATATAGAGAGGTTGGTATATTCTTTTACAATTCTCTTTTTTTCTATTCTACTGTGTATATGGAAATGTCCATTTTATATGGTATTTATGAAGTTCAGAACAAAAATTGAAACAATAAGCAATATTAATTTAACAGATGAGGAAACTAAAGCTCAGGGATATGGAATGATTTAATTTGGTCTATAGAGCCAAAAAGTGTCTAAGCTATATAAGTGGCTCCAAATCTGGCATTTTATCCATTACACCATAGTAGCTCTCTAGATTATGGGAGGCATTTCCCCTAAGATTTGGAGAGAACAGTAGACTCTGAAATTCTCTTGAACATAACCTTGTTTTGGAGATGGATACCTGCTTAAAAGATGAAATACACTCTGTTCACACTGAAGGGTACAATTCTGAAAGGCTGTATTATTGGTCAGCAAAACTGAGGAGTAAAATAAAAATCCAGAGGAAGAGAAAAAAGAATACATTTTTGGCACTGTATTAGACTTAAATGCAAGGAGATCAAATGTCTCTGGCAAAGACTATTGGACAGTCCTTTCATTGAAAAAAAGGACGTCTGGTTTATCTCACAGGTGCTATGGAGATCAGTAAGAGTATCAACAAACATTCTCATCTGAGCTATAGGAAAAGGATATTAGGTTATCATCTGAGAGTTGTGAAAATCTGCAAGAGTGACATGAATAATGATGGCTAAAAGTTATAGAAGATGACTAGAACTGTCTAAGACAAATAGATTATCACGAACATTGTACTCTGAATTTTTCTTTTTTCATCCAAGTTGCTTCTATTCAAATGACTAAATGCTCAAATGATGAACATTCTTGTGTGTGTGAATAAAATACATACCCATCTGTATATGAATAATAAAAATATATCTTCCATGTATGTAATTTGTATCATAGGACAAATTATAATTTATCTTATTGCTAAAGTTCACTGCAAAGCAGTTACTTGAGTAATCACTCTTTTTTGATTAGTATTACTATTAAATAGTAGTAGTGGTTAGTAGTAGTATGCTACTAAAAGTTAGTTCATTCCTACCTCACTATAAATGATCTTTTATTGCTGGAATTTGAGGCAAAAACTACAGTAGTGAATGTACTAGTAACTTTTCCCTTGTCCAAAAGATGACAAGGAAAAAGATTCTCTCTTGGGGCAGTGTATCTGCCATCTACAGGACAAAAGACTTGCATTAATTCCTAATGAATGCCTCTCTGGAAAGACTTGGGAAAAGTTTTTCTAGGAATATTGGATATATTATTTACTATTCTAGACCTTTACTTGCCATTCTCTATCTTAATGGCCATTTTTTTTAAACGTTCATCTCCCTGTCTTCCCAGGCTGGAAGTCCAGTGAGTAATCATGAGCAGGAAACCACTTGGGTCAGATTGCCCTTCCTTAGGGAGTCTGATAAGCATCTGCGTGTGCGTGCGTGCGTGTGTGTGTGTGTGTGTGTGTGTGTGTGTGTGAGAGAGAGAGAGACAGAGAGACAGAGAGACAGAGACAGAGACAGACAGACAGAGACAAACACAGACACAGACAGAGAGAGAGAGAGAGAGGGAGATAGAGAAACAGAGGCAGAGAGAGACAGATACAAAGATAAGGAGACAGACACAGAGAGACAGAGAAAAACAGAGAGATGGAGGGGGAAGAAGAGGAAGAAGAAGAGGAGAGGAAGAAGAAGAAAAGGAAAAGGGGGAGGAGGCAGAGGAGAAAGAAGAGAAGGAGAAGGAGAAGAGGAAGAAAAGGAGGATGAGGATAAGAAGAAAAAGAGGAGAAGGAGAAGGAGAAAGGAAAGGAAGTGGAAAGAGAAAGAAAAGGAGATGAAAAAGAGAAAAAAGGAGGCAGGGGAAGAGGGAAGGAGAAGGAAAGGGAAGGATAGCTATGGAAAGAAAAAGAGAGAAAAAATAAAAATAGTCTTTGCCCTGGAGCTTAAACTCTATAGGGAGACATAACATATAAACAGATAAAAGCAGATTATTTGAAGCAGGAAGAATGTCTAACTAGGAAACAAGTAAATTTTCAAATAAACACCACATTTGAGCTGGGTTTTGAAGGAAGCAAAGGACTGTAAGAAATAAATTTGAGAAGGAAGAGGGTTCTATGTCTAAGAGGCAGTCTGTGCAAAAATACAAATATGGGATATGAAATACTGAGTTTAAGAAACAGAAATTTTGAAAGGGAAAGTATATGAAGGGGAATCATTGAAATAATACTGATAGGCTATATCAGATTCTAAGGGCTTTAAATATCAGTCTGAGGAATCTGTTTTCCCCAAATGCTCACCACATGCTCAACTTTCTTAATACTAGACAGTCCTGAAATATTGTGTTCCTTTGAGTTGTACTAATTGAACTATAGACTGTTATATGCCTTCCTGTGAAAGAATAAATGTTGAAGCTTCAGAGTTTGCCACCTTCCCTTGGGGCAATGGGTTGGTTCAGAATTGAGCGTGGAAACAAATAATATAATTGTGCCTAACAGAAAGAAGATATTTGTGTGATGCCAAAATGGGTTGACTAAAAAAAAAAAACAACCCATGGGATTTTATAATAAGCCTAGCAACAAAGAATTGCCTCAGTATGTTAACAATACCTGGAGGAAAGACAAACAAATAAACTCACTGACAAAGTCATGTCCTCAGAACACAAAAGACAAGTATCATGGAGTATAATCAAGACAGTGTAAACAGGAAAGCTTTAGAAAAGTGTATTTCACAGACAGTAGAATTTGCAGCAGATTACAATAGTTTCTCTTTTAACAAACCATTATGAATATCAAGTATTGATTTCTTTGAATTTCTCAGTGTCCATACAACACCAGCAATAGATACCAACTGACTGAGTGGGGCATGCTAATATTAGGAAACAGGATTTTTAAAGTACTTTACTCTCTTTTTATGTTTCCTTTTTTATTTTACGTCACATTTGTTTCCAAATATATCTTTTCCCTATCTAATCTGAACTATCATTTCTGGAAAGAAAGAATGAAAAAAAAATTCCACAAAACTAACCAACATATTGATCATGCCTCATGGTAAACATGAGGTATGAGTCTACATTCTACATTCTACATTCTACATTCACAGTATCCCCCACCGCTAGTGCTACAGTGAGGAAAGTGAATTTTTCTCAATTCTTCTGGGCCAAACTTGGTCAGTCTAATGTGATCTCTTTTCTTTTTCTTTTTTTGTTCTCTCCAGTTGTATTGTTATATTAATTACTTCTATGATGTTTTCTTGGTTTTGTTTATTTCATTTAGCATTAATTCATATAGGAAAAAAAAGATCTTTTTTTACCCAAAATCATTTTTCCAGTCTGAGCATAAATTAGGGCATGCATTTGGCCCTGGCATTTGTAAAGGGAACAATGGATGTGACTGAAAATGAGACAGGCAGAGGCAAAGGAGCTATAGTTTTAAAAGTCAGAGGGAACTTGGGCAAGAAGTCTGGTACTCTATATAGTAGGGAGGTGGCTATTGTTCTATAAAAAATGGTAAGTGGGTTGATTTCAGAAGTCTGGAAAGACTTACATGAACTGATGCTGAGTGCAGTGTGCAGAGCCGAGAGAACATTATATACAGTTAATAGCAAAATTATGTGATGATCAACTATGATCGACCTAGTTCTTCTCAATTGATTCAAGACAATTCCATAGGCTTGGGATTGAAAAATGCCATCCACATCCAAAGACAGAACAATGGAAACTGAACGCAAATGCAAGCATACTATTTTCACTTTTTTTTGGTTGTTTTTTCTTTCTTGTGGTTTTTCCTCTTTGTTCTGATTTTTTTTCACAACATGGCTAATATGGAAATATGCTTAAAATGATTGTATATCTATAACCTATAGCTTCATATTTTCTGATAACCTCTACTTGTGAGAGGTTTCATCCTTTTCTCCAAACTTAATGCTTATGGAGCTAAGGAATAATCCTCATCCTTCTGATGATGATAAATAACATTTATATAGAACTTACTATGTGCCAGGCACTCTACTAAGCCCTTTACAATTATCATCTCATTTGATCCTCACAAATCTGTGATGTAGGTATTATTATTATTCCCATTTTACAGATGAAGAAATTGAAGTAAGCAAAGGTAAAGTGATTTTTCCAGGATTTCCAGGATTTTTCCAGCTAGGAAGTATCTAAAGCCACATTTGAATTTGGGTCTTTCTGCCTCCAGTTCCACCACTTTTACCTACTGCACTACCTAGCTGCCCCTGGATAAGAGGCATTCATTAGTAGTCTGTGTATGTTTTCATTCATCTGCTTGCACATATTCTAGACTTTCTCTCTAGGAACAGGATCAGTAATCCAATAAAGACAAAAAAAGCATCAGGGAAGCTCAAAACCTCTGACTTATTTTGTCAAAGTAAGATCAGAAGAAAAGCCCTTTCTCCCCAAAGAATTTGAAAATCAATTAATTCCCCAGAATGGTGTTCCTCCATCCCCACTAGGAGTCAGAACCAATCCTGAACTTTGACTTATGCTCTAGGTTATTAAGGACTGTTAAGGGGTACCCTGAATTTGTATTTTTGAGTTGCAATATTTTCTAAAAACACTGGACCCAGAACATGCAGGAGGCCCTGAATATGCCAAGGACAAATCTCCTTGCTTTGAGCTGACATAATTTGTTGTTGCACTCTCTCTGTGTCCTTGGGAAGCAAGACAGGTACTAGTCAGTCTGTGCCAGACTGGGATAATACTTCTGCAGCTGGGGTCCTTTGTGGATAAATGCAACCTCCTATTTTCACAGTGTAGCAGTTCCTAAGGGAAAAGAATGAAGTTTTTGCCATGGCCTTGTTCCTCCCTTGTGGTCTAGTCTTTTTCTTTCCTTTGTTGCATTGTTCTCCCTTCTCCATCATGCCCCTTTCTGGAATCCCCTCCTCCCTTTGTCCTGCTATTACAAAAATATAAACTTCTATATATATTGTAAACTTCTGTAAATAATCTTTTGGGTTATACATGTATGTTCCTTTCTCTTATAATAAACCTGGTTTTCATATAAGTTTTGTGACATTGTGACTACAATTCTGTGCTACCAATACTTAGTCCTATTTGACCCAGATTTTAAAAAAAATACCCTGATTAAGACTTTTTAAAAAGTTAAAAAAAAAACTCACCCTGCTTCACGCTTTTGGAGCACCTAATTCCATTCAGAATGTGGTAACAGGAATATCTACCAGCAGTTTTCCTGACACAACTTCTTTTTTTTTAGATGAAACACTTTATTTTTTTATTAAAGCTATTTATTTTCAAAATGTATGCATAGATAAGTTGCAATATTCACCTTTGCAAAACCTTGTGTTCCAATTTTTTCCTACTTTTCTGCCCTAAACAGCAAGTAATCCAATATATGTTAAACATGTGCAATTCTTCTATACATATTTCCACAATTATCATGGTGCACAAGAAAAAATCAGATCAAAAGGGGAAAAATGAGAAAGAAAACAAAATGCAAGTAAACAACCACAAAAGTGAAAATAATATGTTGTGAACCATACTCAGTCGGTGCAGATGGCTCTTTCCATCAAAAGGCCATTGGAACTGGCCTGATTCATCTTACTGTTAAAAGAGCTACATCCATCAGAATTGATCATCATATAATCTTGTTGCTGTGTACAATGTTCTCTTGGTAATATTCATATCATTAAGCATCAATTCATGTAAGCCTCTCTAAGCATCTCTGAAATAATTCTGCTGGGATTGTTTTTTTTTATAGAACAATAAAATAACATTCAGATACCATAACTTATTCAGCCATTATCCAACTGATGGGTATCCACTCAGTTTTTGCCACTACAAAAAAGGGCTTCTACAAACATTTTTGCACACATAGGTCCTTTTCCTTTTTTTATGATTTCTTTGGAATACAGACCCAGTAGAGACATTGCTGCATCAAAGAGTATGCCCAGTTTGATACCCTTTGGGCATAGTTCCAAATTGCTCTCCAGAATGGTTGGATCAGTTCACAACTCCACCAATAATGTGTTAGTGTCCCAGTTTTCCCACATTCCTTCCAATATTAATCATTATGTTTTCCTGTCATTTTAGCCAATCTGAGACATGTGTAGGGATATGTCAGAGTTGCCTTAATTTGCATTTCTATGATCAATAATGATTTAGAGCATATTTTCATTAAATGCTTTAATTTCTTCATCTGAAAATTGTTCATAGCCTTTGGCCATTTATCAATTGAAGAATGGCTTGAATTCTTATTTGAGTAAATTCTCTATATATTTTAGAAATGAGGCTTTTATCAGAACTCTTGAAGATAAATTTTTTTTCCAGTTTATTACTTCCCTTCTAATCTTGTCTGCATTGGTTTTGTTTGTACAAAATCTTTTTAATTTAATGAAATTAAAATTATCCATTTTGTATTTCATAATGTAGTCTAGTTCTTTTTTGACCACAAATTTGGCTTCCTTCTCCACAAATCTTAGAGGTAGACTATTCTTTGTTTTTCTAATTTTCTTATAATATCACTCTTTATATCTAAATTATCTTGGTATAAGAGTGTGGGACAAATAGGTGTGGGACAATGCCTAATTTCTGCCATACTAATTTCTAATTTTCCCAACATTTTTGTCAAATAGTGAATTTTTATTCAAGAATCTGAGATCTTTGGGTTTATCAAACATTAGATTACTATAGTCATTGACTATTATGTCTTGTGAACTTAACCTATTCCATTGATCAACTACTCTGTTTCTTAGCCAGTACCAAATAGTTTTAATGACCACTGCTTTATAATATAGTTTTAGGTCTGGTACAGCAAGGCCACCTGCATCAGCCTTTTTTTTTCATTAATTCCCTTGAAATTCTTGACCTTTTGTTCTTCCAGATGAGTTTTGTTATTATTTTTTTCTAGCTCTATAAAATAATTTCTTGGGAATTTGATTGGTATAGTACTGAATAAGTAGATTAATTTAGGTAGTATTATCGTTTTTATTATATTAGCTCAGCCTACCCCTGTAAGCATTTGATATTTGTCTAATTGATTAGATCTGACTTTATTTGTGTGGAAAGTGTTTTGTATTTGTGTTCATATAGTTCATGACTTTTAAACTTCAAAATATTTTATATTATCTGCAGTTGTTTTAAATGGAATTTCTCTTTGGATCACTTGCAGCTGGACTTTGTTGGTAATATATAAAAATGCTGATGATTTATGTGAATTTATTTTGTAGCCTACAACTTTGCTAAAATTGTGAATTGCTTCTAGTAGTTTTTTAGTTGATTCTCTAAGTATATCATTATGTCATCTGCAAAGAGTGATAGTTTGGTTTCCTCATTACCTATTCTAATTTGTTTAATTTCTTTTTCTTCTCTTATTGCAAAAGCTAATATTTATAATACAGCATTTAATAGTAATGGTAATAATGGGCAACCTTGTTTCACCCCTGATCTTATTGGGAATGATTCTAGTTTATCCCCCTTACATATTATGTTTGCTGATGGCTTTAAATAGAAATTACTGATCATTTTAAAGAAAACTCCATTTACTCTCTACTGTTTTCAATAAGAATGGGTGTTGGATTTTGTCAAATGCTTTTTCTGCATCTATTGAAATAATCATATGATTTTTGTTAGTTTGTTTACTGATACGGTCAATTATGCTAATAGTTTTCCTAATATTGAACCAGCCTTGCATTCCTGGTATAAATCCTACTTGGTCATGATGTATTATCCTGGAGATAACTTGCTATAATCTCTTTGCTAATATTTTATTTAAGATTTTGGCATCAATATCCATTAGGGAGCTTGGTTTATAATTTTCTTTCTTTATTTTGACGCTACCTGGTTGAGATAATCAGCACCATATCTGTGTCATAAAAGGAATTTGGTAGGACTTTTTTCCTATTTTTCCAAATAGTTTGCATAGTATTGGAATTAATTGTTCTTTAAATGTTTGATAGAATTCACATATAAATCTATCTGGTTCTGGAGATTTTTTCTTAGGGAACTTCTTAATAGCTTGCTCAATTTCTTTTTCTAAAATGGGACTATTTAAGTAATTTTATTTCCTCCTCTGTTAATCTAAGCAATCTATATTTTTATAAGTATTCATCCATTTCACTTAGATTATCAGATTTATTGGCATACAGTTGGGCAAAATAGCTCCTAATTATTGCTCTAATTTCCTCTTCATTTGGTGGAAAATTCACCCTTTTCATTTTTGATAGTAACAATTTGATTTTCTTATTTATTTTTCTTTTTGCTGAGGCAATTGCAGTTAAGTGACTTGCCCAGGGTCACACAGCTAGGGAATGTTAAATGTCTGAGACCAGATTTGAATCAGGTCCTCCTGACTTCAGGACTGGCGCTCTATCCACCGTGCCACCTAGCTGCCCCTAATTTGTTCTTTTTCTAACATTTTTAGTTGCATGTCCAATTCATAGTTTTTCTCTTTCTCTATTTTATGCAAGTAAGCATCTAAAGATATAAAACTTTCCCTAAAAACTGCTTTGCTTGCATCCCATAAATTTTGGTATGCTGTCTCAATATTGTCATTCTCTTGGATGAAATTATCAACTGTGTCTATGATTTCTTGTTTAAACCACTCATTCTTTACGATAAGATTATTTAGTTTCCTAATAATTTTTGGTTTATTTTTCCCTGGCCTTTTATTACATGCAATTTTATTGCATCATGATCTGGAAATGATGTGTTTACTATTTCTCCTTTGATTTTGAGGTTTTTATGCCCTAACATGTGACCAGTTTTTGTGTAAGTTCTATGTACTGCTGAGAAAAAAAAGTATATTCCTTTCTGTCTCCATTCAATTTTCTCCAAAGGTCTATCATACCTAACTTTTCTAAAACTATATTTATCTCCTTAACTTCTTTCTTATTCATTTTGTGGTTCGATTTATCTGCTTCTGATAAAGCAAGGTTGTGATCCCCCACAAGAATATTTTTGTTGTCTATTTGTTGTCTATTTATGAAGTTCTCTTAATTTCTCTCTGGATGCTATATGTGTAGTATTGATATTACTTCATTATCAGTGTATCCTTTAGCAAAACATGGTTTCCTTCCTTATCTCTTTTACTTAGATCTATTTTTGCTTTTGCTTGATCTGAGATCAGACTTGCTACCCCTACTTTTTTTTACTTCAGCTGAAGCACAATAAATTCTGTTCTATCCTTTTACCTTTACTCTGTATTATGTATCATTCTGATTTAAATGTATTTGTTGAAAATAACACATCATAGGATTCTAGCTTTTAATCCAGTCTGCTATCTGCTTCCATTTTATGGAGGAATTCATCCCATTCACATTCACAGTTAAAATTACTAACTCAGTATTTCTCATCATCTTATTTTCCCAAGTGATACTTTACTTTTTCCTTTTCCCCTTTCCCTCCTCCCCAATGTTTTGCTTCTGACCACCACTTCACTCAAACAATCCTCCCTTTTCTTATTCCTTTCCCCTTCTACTTCTGTTCTGCTTTCTGTTAGCCTCCCCTTTCCTTTCTCCTTTCCTCTCCTACTTCCCTACAGGATAAGACAAGTTTCTCTGCGAGATGAATAGGTTTGATATTCTCTCTTTGAGCCAAATTCAATGAGAGTAAGGTTCACACAATGCTCAGCACTCTCTCTTCTTTCCCTCAATTGTAATGTCTTTTTTTGTCTCTGCATGAGATGCAATCTACCCCATTTTAATGTTCCTTTCCTCTTCTTCCAGTACTATCCCCTTTATAATTTTAGTTTCTTTTTTATATCATCCCAATAAAATCAAATTATACCTACACCCTCTAAGTATAACCATATCAAAATTATCAAGAATTAATCATACCATTTTGCATATAGGGATGTGAGCTTTATAACTTTTGAAAGCAAGTTATTTTTTCTTTCCTTTTTACATTTTTATTCTTCTCTTGAGTTCTGTTTTTGAAGATCAAATTTTCTGTTCAGTTCTGGTCTTTTCATTAGAAAAAAATTAAATTCACCTGTTTCATTGAATGTCCATCTTTTTCCTCTGAAAAATAATACTTAATTTTGCTGGAGAGTTGATTTTTGGCTGCTATCTAAGCTCCTTTACCTTTCAGAATATCATATTCCAGGTCCTTCAGTCTTTTAAAGTGTAAGCTGCTTGGTCCTGGGTAATCCTGATTGTGGCTCCTCAATATCTGAATTGTTTTTTTCTGGCTGCTTGGAATATTTTCTCTTTGATCTGATAATTCTGGGATTTAGCTATAATATTCCTTAGAGTTTTCATTTTGAGGTCTCTTTCAGGAAGTGATTGGTGAATTCTTTGAATAGCTATTTTACCCTCTGGTTCTAGGACATCAGGGCAGTTTTCCTTGATGATTTCCTAAAGATGTTGTCTAGGCTCTTTTTTTCATCATGGTTTCAGGAAGTCCAATAATTCTTAGATTGTCTTTCCTAGATCTCTTTCTCAGGCCAGTTGTTTTTCCAAAGATGTATTTTGCATTTTCTTCTAATTTTTTTTTGTTTTGTTGGACTGATTCTTTATGTCTCATTGACTCATTCATTTCCATTTGTTCAATTCTAATTTTTAGTTAATTATTTTCTTCAGTTAGCTTTTTAAATCTCCTTTTGCATTTTGGTCAACTGAAGTTGACTCATTTCTTTTAAATGAGTTTTTAATGAGTCTTTTAAATGAGTCTTTAAAATTCTTCTTTTAAAAGAGTTTTCTCCAATAATTTCTGTGTTTCCTTTTTCAAACTATCCTGAAAAGTTCTCATTTCTTTTCCCTATTTTTCTTTTAACTCTCTTTTAAGTTCCTTTTTGAATTCTTCTATGAGAGCCTTGTGAGATGAAGACCAATTCATAACACCCTTTGGGGCTTTATCTGGAGATGGTTTGCCTAAGTGCCCTCAGAGCTTGGTGTCTGTTCTTCTCTGTCTCCATAGAAGCTATTTATGGTTAGAGTTCTTTATGGTTTTTTGATCATTTTTAAAGATTGAAGTTTGCTCTTAGAGCAAAGGGTGATTGTCCCAAGCTTCTTCTACAGATGACAGTGGCTTCCCACTGTCCTGGGGCCAGTGCTGCTATCTTGTTTCCTGTGTTGGGTGAGTGTGGTCAAGTCCCATATTATTCTGGGGTTCAGAGGCTCATTATTTGCCTTTTGTAGTTACATTAGATGTTTCACAACTAGTCTGCTGATTCACTGGCTTCTGAACCAGTACAGGATAGCCAACACTGCTGTATTTTGGCTAACAGCCTCCAATAGGTTCCCCCAGTGCAGGGATACCACACATCACCCTGGGTCCCTGTGCTCAGCCACCTCCCCCATGCCTGGTTGAAATAGACCTTTTTTAAGTTCTTCCAAAATATCTTCTGCTGGAAATTTATTACACTTCAAATATTTGTGTGTTCTGTCACTCCAAAACCAGTTCAGAGGCTTGATCTGGTGTTGATCTAAGGGAAGCTAGGAAGAATTCAGACAAAGACCATCTTGGCTCACACACACACACACACACACACACACACACACACACACACACATAAAACTTCTTTCCCTTCCTCTCCCTCCATTCAGGCACCTTCTCCTTCTGTAATCTATAAAGAATAACTTCTCTAAAATGAGACCTAGCTTCCTCAAAGCTTCCTGATCACCTAAAGTAAACTTAGACAGTAACTGAATGGTCACTAGATCTTCCATGAGTAAGGCCCAGAGTCACACGTATGGACTTAGAAAACCATATGTTAACATTATCTATGTGGCACTATATTTTTACTCATTTTGTTAAAAATTTCCCAATTATACTTTAGTGTGATCCAGACTGTACTTGGGAGTGGTGTGGGCTTCCTTCTGAAAGACTAAGTTTGACACCTCTGGCATAAAAAGTGACAGATGTGAGCAGTCAAGGCCCCCATCCTTGGATTTTTGCAGACTGAGTCACCATGCCCTTGTTAAATCCTACCCTAATGATCAGATGCATTTCCGTATAGAGATATATGTAGTGCTCTCATCCTTGTTGCATATTTTTGCTATATTAGAGTAAAGTAAACCTCCTTTTGTTAACTATTCAATGGCTTTTGAGTGTCTCATTCACTGCTTCAAACCTGAGCTAAGAGAGTGCTGGCATTAGAGGAACTTCCAATACAGGACCCCAGAGGACTACTTTGTACATAATCTCCCTAAGATTGATTTAACCTAACAATCGATTTGTATTGTGATTGGTTGGTTGCTTGTTGTCTTTCATTCTCAAAGAAGACCAAAATGACATCACTATGTTAAAATTGAGTAGCAATGTATCTGATTATGGCTGAGCAGACCAATACAAGCTCAGAATACTTTGCCACAGGTTGGGCATAAATAATTCATGTGAACATTTGGGGTAGATTTTCTAAGTTTGTGCATCACATGTGCCTTTTGAGCTGCTTCAATGTTGCTTTGTTTATAGAGCACAGCACCTTCTCTGATGAGGGCACATCATGCTGGGTGACTCATGTCATGCAATCAATTCCAAAGTTCTTAAAAGAGAATTTGAGAGTATCTTTGCATTGCTCTTTCTGACCATCATGTGAGTGCTTGCCCTGTATGAATTCTCCATACAATAGTATCTTTGGTAAACACACATTTGGTATTTGAACAATGTGACCAGCCCAAGGAGTTGTGCTCTCTGCAGTAGATTTTGAAATCTGGACAATTTAATTCAAAAAAAGGACCTCAATATCTGATATCTAATCTTTCCCAATAAATCTATCTTAAATCTGTCCTGCTTCATTTTCTCTTTCTGACTTCCTGCTAGGACTACTTTTCTCCTTAGAATCATCAGACATTGTCCTGAACTGAGACCAATGGTCTCAGGAGCTAGACCTATTAATCATGTCTCTGCTTAAGTAAAATAGAATCAATGAGCAATAGTAAAGCCGACTTTCTTCTGTCCAATGTCAGGACTGTGACTGAGGTCCATGCCAACTAGATGCTCCTCAGGTTTTGACTTTGTCAACAAAGTAACTCTTTTCTTTATACTGTCCTTTGGGATCCAGAGCCTAACAAGAATTACATTTATAACATTTCCAACACTGTCTAAGATCTCTTCCAAAGCCAGCATTCTTTGATTCTGCGAAATTCTTTTTACTCTTTTATCAATTCTGAAACAGATATTTCTTTGTAGTCCTTCCTAGATACTTGTGTTCATGTTCATTTAAAAAAACAAAGATGATTCTACACAAAACTTGCTTTTCCTTTTTCTCCTCTTTTTATTATTTTGCCAAAATCAATGACAATCTCATAATCTGGGCATGTATTCCTGTTTCTAGTGACAAAGTAAAAGGCTAAGTAAACCTTATTGTTAAATTAAGTGGAGTCAATTGCATTTTAGCCTAGGTGTGAAAAAGCATGAGAAGCTTAAAATATTATATTTTTGGTAAGTTTGACAGGGATACACAACTGTAATATTATTCATCTGATTTATACAAACTATGAGTGTTTACTGAAAGATACAGAAACTCAGTCTGAAAGCGTTTAATAACCATTCTTTGCCTAAGTATGCTGTCATCCAAAAATCTTCTAGAACTCAAAAATATACATACACATATATGTTATGTATGTATGTGGCCATCTCCAGGCATCTTGACCAGTCTTACCCCTGGACTTCAATAACTCTGGAGAATAGGATGAGACTAATGATTTTGCACAACTCTGTTGAACTTAAATCCAATTTATTTGCAAGTCAAAACATCACCCTCATGAGGTCATTGATCTTCTTCAGAAAGCCAAAACCAAACAAAAACAAGGATAAATTTCTTCTAAAAAGGAACTCCCCTGACAAGTGAAATTCAATCATGTTTGGTGGACATTTAATGAGAAGGTAAACTAAAAGACTTAATTCCTTCTTTGAGAATGTGGCTTGATTATGAGTCTCAGAAACCTCAAGGCATTTGGGCAGAGGAAGCTATTTTGATCTGAACCTCTCTAACTAATTTTCTCCTTCATGATCTGGGTTGCCTTAAACTCTAATGGAAGGGATAAAGGATAAGGGTTTCTCCCTCAAGCAAAGGCTCTACATGAATGAATTATCTTTATATGCTAAAAAGATATTATATTTCCAGGTTGGGTAGGATCCCAACCTAAGTTAATGAATATGTGCATTGAGGGCTAGGAGCAATCTCATCAGTCAGCATGCTCTTCAGAGACTGACTGACATCCAAATGCCAAATGTACACTTGTCAAAAAGACTATTTTGTGGAGAACTCACACAGGGCAAGCACTCACAAAGTGGTCAGGAAAAGCACTCAAGGTCTTCCTTAAGAACTTTAGAATTGACTGTATGACATGGGAGACACTGGCATAGGACCACCAAACCTCCGCAGAGAAGGTGCTGTACTCCATAAGCAAAGTAGAATTGAAGTTGCTCAAAAGAAACATGAGATGTGCAAAGTTAGAGAAGCCACCCCAAATGTTCACTTGAACTATTTGTGTACAATCTGTGGTAGAGCATCCTGAGTTTGTAATGGTCTGATCAGCCACAGTCAGACACACTGTAACTCAACTCTAATATAGTGATGTCATTTTGGTCCTCTTCAAGAATGAAGGACATTATTTTTCTCACCATCTAGCATCCTCAATAAAGAGAAAAGATTACTTTGGGTAAGAGGACATACTAGATATCCTCTTAGATTTCTCACAACTTTACAATATGTGATTCAATGAGAAACCAGTAATAGAAATAAAATTTACTTTAACTGATCTCTCCACTCATGCTCCATCAAGGTATTGCTTGAAGTTTCATCATGTTGAGGTGATTCTGGGTTAAAGCTTATTTTAATGGAATACACATTCTAAGCAGTTCTTAGGATTTTAGAAAATTTTCAGGTATGAACATTGTAACAAATTGGAAGAGGGTTGGGCTTCAAATAGTGAACTTTCTATGGTTGTGAAGTCTATCTCCAAAGTCATCTTCAAACGGAGGTGATGAAAAAAATAACCACATGGACAAAAGTAGGATCTTTTGAAGAAGAGCTGGTGCATAGTTACCACTATGTCCTTTCTTTACAGTTACATACATATAGGTATATGTATGTATATGCGCACGTGCACGCATGTGTGTGTGTGTGTGTGTGTGTGTAGCTTCACAAAATGGTAGAAGGTTGGGACAGGGTGATCACAAAAAATCACACTAGAGTATAAATTTTCCTGAGGGAAATCATGGTTAATTTTATGGGTAGACAATATGGGCAAGGTCCCTTTGTAAGGAAGGCTCCTTTCACTCCTTACTCTCAAAAAATACACTAAATACAGAGTTGGGGGTCACAAAAAGCAGGATACCCAGCAGTAGGCAATAGAAGAAGAAACTCCATTTAAAATTACTGTAGATAATATAAAATATTTGGAAGTCTACCTGCCAAGAGATGTGCAAGAACTATATGAACACAATTACAAAACACTTTTCACACAAAGTTCTAAACAATTAGAAAAATAGCAATTGCTCATGGGTAGGCAGAGTTAATATTATAAAAAATGACAATTCTACTAATTTACTTCCAAACCAATGAATCTACCAAAAAAAAGTTTTATAGCATGAAAAAAATAATAACAAAATTTACCTGGAAGAACAAAAGATTAAAAATATCAAGGAAATTAATGAAAAATGCAAAGGAAGAGAGCCTACCTATACCTGATCTAAAACTACATTATAAAGTAGCAATCATCAAAATTATTTGGTACTGGCTAAGAAATAAAGTTTCTGTGAAATAGTGAGTTCTTATCCCAGCAATTAGAGTCTTTGGATCTATCAAACAGTAGGTTACTATAGTCATTTATTGCTGATACAACTATTTGATGGAAACCAATAAAATAACTGAAAAAAATATTATCATAGAAACTAGGCATAAACCAACATCTCACAATACGTATCAAAATAAGGTCAAAATGGGTACATGATTTAGACAAAAAATGGTGATACCATAAACAAATTAGGAGAGCAAGGAATACCTGTAAGATTTATGCGAAATAGAAGAATTTATGACCAAACAAGAGAATATTGTGAAATGCAAAATGAATAATTTTGATTACATTAAGTTTAAAAGGTTTTATACATACAAAACCAATACAGTCAAGATTAGAGGGAAAGCAGAAATCCAAAAAATTTTTTTTATATTTGATGATTCTGTTAAAGATTTCTTTTCTAAAATATATAGAGAACTCAATTAAATTTATAAGAATATAAGTTATTCCCCAATTGATCAAAGGATGTGAACAGACAGTTTTCAAATGAAGAAATTAAAGCTAGATATAGTCATCTGAAAAATGCTGTAACTCACTATTGATTAGAGAAATATAAATTAAAACAAACTCTAAGGTAACACTTCACACCTATCACATTGGCTAATTTGACAAAAAAGAAAAATTATAAATGTTGGAGAAGATTTGGGAAAATTAGAACATTAATGCATTATAGGAGAAGTTGTGAGCTAATTCAACCCTTCTGGAGAGCAATTTGGAACTGTGTCCAAAGGCTATAAAACTGTGCATATCTTTTGATTTAATAATACCACTATTCAGTCTGTACAATTATAAAAGAGGAAAAAAGACCCACATGAGGAAAAATGCTTGTGGTAGCTCTTTTTGTGGTGGTAAAGAATTGGAAATTGAGGAGATGCCCATCAATTGGGGAATAGCTTTACAAGTTGTGATATATTTTCTATAAAAAATGATGAGCAGGCAGATTTCAGAAAAACCTAGAAAGATTTACATGAATTGATGCTGAGTAAAGTGAACAGAACCAGGAAAACATTGTATATGGCAATAGCAACATTGTACAATGATCAACTATGATAGATACAACTCTTCTCAGAAATGAAATGATCCAAGACAATTCCAAGAGACTCGGGATAGAAAATGCTAACGGCATCCAGAGAAAGAACTATGGAGTCTGAATGCAATAAAAGAAAACATTTTTATTTGGTTTTTTTTTCTGGTTGTTTTTTTTTCTTTCTCATGGTTTTTCCCTTTTGTTCTGAATCTTCTTTCACAACATGATTAACATCTATATCAGATTGCTAGTTGTCTTGGGAAGAAAGGGAGGGAGGGAGAAAAATCTGGAGCTTAAGATCTTTCAAAGATGAATGTTGAAAACTATCTTTACATGTAATTGGAAAAATAAATGTCACACTGACAAAGTTAAAAAAAGAGAGACAGAGACAATAGATTAAAAGTGCCTCAACTATAATTTTTGGGTTCTCTTCTAGGGAGGTATCTTTTAATTCAGCACCTGAAAAAGAGAATACCACATAATACCAGATTAATTTACACCATCTGTCTGTGCTATCCTTCCAACTGCTCTTAGTTAACAGGAAGGTATTATAATCGAAAGGAATTCTATTCCTTTCCATGGACCTGTGGAAAAGATAAAGACATGCTTTGATAATTTGATGTATCTGTGATCTCATTGATACAGGTGCTTCCAATAGAGCATGTTGCCAATGCATCTGTGCTCTCAGATCCTATACAACTCTTGTCCATATCCTTCCATAGATCCCCTACAAGAACTCTTCCCAATATTCTAGAGGCTTTCCTCTGGATATCTTGAGATAATATGCAATGAAGCTTGTGAGTTGATTTTCAGCTATTCCTTGTTCTCACATCACATCTGACCCACTTCCTTTTTCAGTAATATGTCTCTCAGATGATATTTTCTGTGTTGTTTTTCTTGTACTACTGTTATACCATACTTTTGTCCTTTGGGTAAATCTCTATCTGAACTTTTCAGAATCTGTTGTAGTCTATGGAACTTCAGTAGGAAAATACTATTGCTTAAAAAAAAATCTAAATGACAAAAGATTGGGCTAACAATTGAAGATATGAGGCCAAAATGCAGAGGGGGAGGAGGGAATAGCATGTAGTATTTCTTTGGGAAATTAAGCAATGCCTTTAACAATCCATAAATTTTCCCTGAAACATCTCTCTCTCTCTCTCTTTCTCTCTCTGTATATATATATATATGTATATATATATGTGCATATATATACATATATATATATATATAATATGTGTGTATGTATATATATATATATATACATATATATATAGTAGTAGTAGCAGCAGCAGTAGTAATATGCAATAAGTGTATTTGAAAGGAAGCCAAAAAAATGCTCTCTGAAATCTTGAGAAAAGGTCACTTTTTGTTGTTAATAAAAGAAAAGATTGGTAGTATCTGGGAGGTCACTCCAACCTCACTGAAAATGCAATTCTTGCCCTATCTTTTTCTTCATTCTCTAAAGAACAAAGAATAGAGATGCTAATTTCAAATTATATGGTAGTCAGATTCTATGGTCCTTCAAGTAACTGAAGTAAAAAGTATAGCACTATAACTTGACTAGACTCAAAATGTATATACCAGAAATTTTACTGTTCAAAATTTGTAGGAATGATGAAACCTACCAGGAAAAAAAAAGTATTTTTCAAGTAAGAATTGCTATATATGTGTTTTTGTTCATTTGTTTCAGACATGTATGATGACTCTTTATGACCGTATTTGGGGTTTCTTGGCGAAGCTACTGGAGTGGTTTGTCATTTCTTTTTCCAGTTCATTTTACAGATGAGGAAACTGAGGCAAACGGGGTGAAGTGATTTTCACACACACACTAGTAAGTGTATGAGGCCAGATTTGAACTCGTGAAGAGGAGTCTTCCTGATTCCAGGCTTGGTGTTCTATTCACTTTGCCAACTACCTATCTTGTGTGTGTGTGTGTGTGTGTGTGTGTGTGTGTGTGTGTGTGTACACACATATCTTTTCTTTTCTTTATAACATAAGATGGCTCTAGTTAAATTTGGATATTTTTAAACTAAGAAATTGTCTGTGATGGAGTCTTAAATTGCTAGCCCAATTTGAGATTCAAAACTATTCACAATAACTTTTTAGGCATTTCTTTTCTGCATCTTCCCCTTTTTACTTGTTGGAATTTATCACATGATAAATACACATATATTCTTGTAATGAGAATAAGAACAATTCACTTAAAACATGAAGCATAATTACACCAAGAAAATATATTTATGCACTGTGCATCATTCTTTCCTTTAATAAAAATACATGTATTTTCTTGAAAACATGAATTGCACTTAGTGTGCTTGAAAATATCCTTAAACTCCACTTAGATGGTTTAATTTAAATAGTTGAGATTTAAATTTTCTTGAACAAGAAGATTCATTTACATCAAAAATAAATTGCTTTTGGCTGTGATTGAAGTTGAAGTTCATATATATATATATGCATATATATATATATATGAACTATACTATATATATATATATATATACATATATATATATATATATATATATATATTTGAGGAGTAGTGAAGACTCTTCTTTAGGAGCTATTCCTAAGAGTTTCCAAAGTAGATTGAACAAGTCCTAATTTTCTAAAAGGAAGAACTGAGGTACCAACTGTTGAATTATTTTTATGGGCATACTGACAATAACTGACTGAAATAGAATAGGAATTAAAATTCAAATTTTTGTATGTTGGATTTTCTTAGCTATTATGAGCTTTGATCAAAGGGACTAGTTTAAATTATAAATGAGAGCAATAGAAACATTGCTAATTTGCATGGCTCTTTTCCCTTTACTTTTTTAATGTAGATTTGATGTATAAAAAGATCCTGAGTAATGTTTTCCAATCCCTTGTTTCATTTTGTTTTCAAATTGAAAAGAATTTGATTCAAATATATAAAATCCAAGATGGGTTTTCTGAAGGACTTGTGAAAGTTAGGAAATATGTAAGAAGATAAAGATAATGACTATTTCACCATTTTTGTTGCTTTCATAAAAAAAAAAAAAAAAAAGTTGAATCTCAAAATGAGTGCCAGGAAAAGAGTTAATATTTTACAATGCTCATGTGTTCATTTGTTTGTGTTGTTTTGTTTTCCATGAACTAAGCATGTACTTAATATTTACTATCATGGCAATTTAAAAGTTTGAGACATAATTTCTGGGTGGTTTTATTATTTTATTAATAATGTCAGCATTTTTATTAATAAGAGGTGACCATTTAGCCATTTCTCTCTTAGACTAAAGACAATCGTGGCAGCTGGCTCACAATTTATATGCCCATTGGAAGTAGGGTGTTCCCCAGGGTAGCAATCAACTCTAATTTTTTAACATTAATGAGAGAATGAATATTACCATGAGGGACTAGACCTGAACTTTGATTGTCATTTACTACTAAGTTGCCTCTAGCCTTGAGCAATCTATTTAAGGTTTTTATCTCCACCCAAACCAGAGGAGAACACAATGAGTGCCCTACATGAATGGAGTCTGGAAAGAGGAAAAGGTTAGTTCAACCTTTAGAGACTGAGGTCTTGAAATGAGGACAAAAAAAAGGGGGGGGGGAGAGAAATCTGAATCTTTTCAAATCATTGCTTATTAATAATCATTTCTCTCACTATTTAAATCTTCAATCAATTAACAATTCACAAGCTTCCAGAATTCAGGAACTTATGGCTATGTGACTCTGGATAAGTCACTTAATTTCTGTTTGCCTCAGTTTCTTCAACTGTTAAATAAGGATATTAAAAGTACCTACCTCCCAGAATTGTTTGGATCAAAGATCCTTCATATTTATAATTTCTTATAATGCAAAAAATATTTTCATACTTTCTTACAATATAATATATAAAGACATTTCCTATTCAATAAGCTTTCACTTTCTTTCCATTTTTAATAGGAAAAAATGCACTTAAAAATATTTTGCATACTTGGTCTTTGACCTGTCTGGGGAATATGCCCAGGAATAGCATTCAGTAATACCAAAGGACATATATATAGAGATAGATAGATAGATATAGATATAGATAGATAGATATTTATAATTTAATGACTCTTCTAGTATTGTGGCCATGGATCCTTGTAAATCATCAGGGAATCCCAAAAAAAAGATCTTGCCAATTTGAAAAGGCTATGAGTAACAATAGCAGTAGAAGATTGCATAACTGTTACACCTAAATTGGGAGAGATCCTATCACCAAACTGGCTACAAAGATATGAATTTTTGACCAGAGCAGGTCTTTACTTCCACTTTGCAAATCATTGAAGGATTTGTGTCCAGGGAGTGAGTGTCTTTACTGGTGCATAGAAAAGCCTGGTCAGCTTGATAGAATTGTGTCCTCTTGATAGGTATGTGTCTCCATCAATCAAATTATCTTTTAGGGATAAGCCAATGTTCAGTACACATTCAAATTCTGATTTGTGTCCAGGGAGTGAATGTCTTTACTGGTGCATAGAAAAGCCTGGTCAGCTTGATGGAATTGTGTCCTCTTGATAGGTATGTGTTTTCATCAATCAAATTATCTTTTAGGGATAAGCCAATGTTCAGTACACATTCAAATTCATTTAATTTCCTAGGGAGTCTAATACCTTATTATAATAATGAAAGCATGTATCCATCTTTAAATGGGTAAAAAGGTCCCTGAAGGGGAAAAGGAGGATGATAACAGATTGATTAAAACTCAAGCATTTATTCTTTTCTGGGGGAATCCATAGAGCAACAAAGATTTATAAGTCAAAAGATTGTATAAGTCCCTGAAGAAAAGGTGGGACTCAATGGAGAGGGAAAAATTATATCAAATTAATTAAGGACAACCAATAGTCCTTTAGATAATTTCTATTTTTTCCATATGTTGTGTTGGAATTAAAGCTGTTCTGTTTGACAGCAGTTGTATTCTTTGTTTCTTAGTATGAACCGGTGAAAACTGTTTTGCTTTTTATGACCCCAGGCCCCCTGGATGAATCTATACATCCAGAGAGTAGGTATTGCCCCTTTAGCTTCTTGGTGGATTGGCACATTCAGAGCTAAATTCTCCATTCCCTTTCCCCCTATTTCTCATATCTTTTCAGCAATTTAGAAAACAGATTTCACTGATTCCTGCCATAATATTCTCTTCCTCTATGAATGCAGAGCAGTCTCCTATTGATATCAACCAGCTAGCTCTTGGTCTGAAATTCTTAAAAGTCTGAGTTTTGAGAAGCTCCAGGCTTTCAACTACAATTCAAAATCCTTCAGAATCCTTCTGACTCATAAAGCTATACTTTGTATGGATTCCCCCAGAAAAAAACAAAGCACTTGGGGATGAATCAATCCATGACCATCCTCCTTTTTTCTTTCTGGAACCTTCAACCCTCCTAGGGATTGATATAGATTTTCATCATTATTACACTACCCTAAAGTACTAGACTCCCTAAGAAGTTAAATGAATTTGAATATGTTGCAAACATTGGTCCACATTTGAGAAACACTCCACTGTATGCTGCCTTTTGCAAGGGCCCGGGGGCAATAGGGGCTATACAATGAGAAACTGCACCTTGTTGACATCTCTTCCCCTCTTCCTTTTATAAATAGTAAAAAAAAAAGTTTCTTGTTTTGTTTTTATTTTGTTTAAACTGTTATCCCTGTATGGTTCTGCTCTGCTCTTTAACTGAATCCTCCTGCAGAGCAGCAAGGAAAATCACAGTCGAGCGTTGGGTTTGGAGGGTCTTTCGATTTTTAATCCAATTTGTGTAAATCCAGAACTAGGGCAATGGACCATAGGTTATACTGGTAAAATGTAAGCTTCAATATATTAAAGTTAAGGGATCCTTCCTGAAGTTTTTGAATCCAAGTTCATCATATACATTTGACCCCTGTATCACTTACTTAATTCAACTCAACTCAATTCTCAGTCTCAACTCCTCCTATGTATCAGGCACTGTGATCCTTCAGAATTGAGGATTCAGTAGGTTCTGATCTTGTGACCACATGTAGTCATTGCTTATAGATTATAGAATCAAAGCAGCAAGAGACACTAATGGTCATCAAGTTCATTTCCCTCATTTTATAGATCAGGAAACTGATGCTCAAATTGGATTACTTGCCCAATATCTCAGTTATTACCTAAGTGCAGAGATGCCATAAGGTTCGAATGAAATAATAGATGTCAGGCATTTTGTAACTCTTAAAATACTCTATAAATGTATTTTCAAAAGAACACTGTATCCAATAATATTGTTTTAAGTAACATTGTATATAGTAATATTGTTTTAAGAAAAACTTTTAGCAAATAAGTCATTTTAACTATTATAATACCTAAATTAACTACAAAGAACATATGAAAGAAGACACTATCTGCATCTAGAGAAAGAACTGATGAATAGAAGTATGTATAGAATGATTTTATATATGTACCTATTTCTGTCTAATGACAGCTATCTGGAGAGGGGGAGAAAAAAAGAGAAATTTATTTTATATATATTATATATATATGTAAATTATATATTATATATAATATGCATTCACATATATTATATATAAATGTACATAAGCTATATATGTTTATATATAACTTTATATAAATAAAATTTACATAAGTGTATTAGCAAAATTCTTTTTTTATCCCATGTTAAGAATGAAATAAAATTAACTAATAAAATATATAAATAAATGCCTATTGCTTTCTTGTTGCTATTGTTATTAGCCCTACAGTTTGAGGGTAACTCATTTTCCCTTCTACTGAATATCTGCTGAGCTCAAGCAACATTTATAGAACAATAGAAGAGTGTGCTGGCCATGTTTAAAAACTGGGCTCACATACTTTTAAAATTAATCTGCATTATTCATACTTTCTTAAATCTGGACAATCAACAAAACAATAATTCAAGTCTTGAATTATCACCATTGTTGATTTCTGAGGTGCCAAAGCTCACAGAGAAAATTTAACAATGGGCTCTCTAGAGTTGATTCCAGTATCCCTCTGCCCAAGTATATGAGGGAATTTAAACCAAAGGATTTTGGGTCTAGCTCTCTGTTCATAATTCAACACCTGAATTAATATTTAATATAATTTATCCTTACCAAGAGGTAAATATCAATTATCAGTGATAGTATAGCTTTGTTTCTTAATGATAGCAGCTGACTTTTATACAGATAAACTTTTTGTCATGGATAATGCTTATTCATTCACACAAAGCAAAAGCTTACATGGAGGTCAGAAGAAGCAATACAAGGATACTTTCAAAGTCTCTCTGAAGAACTTTAGAGATGCATAACATGGGAAATATTGGCACAGGATCTCTCAGCATGGTGTGCCCACATCAAAGAAGGCACTGTGCACTATGAATAAAGCAAAATTGAAATACTCAAAAGAAATGCAAGATGAACAAATTTAGTGAATCATTCCAAATGTTTGCATGGACTATTTGTGTCCAATCTGTAGTGGAGTATTCCAAACTCACATTGGTCTGATCATCACAATCAGACACACTAGAACTTGACTCTAACCGTGATGTCATCTTGCTTCCCTTTGACAACAAAAGACAACACATTCACTCAATCAGAATTTTTTAAGCTTTGTAATATATTTTAATTGTTAGGTTAGTTACTGGAAAGACAAAGAAAAAAAGTTTCAGCTTTCAAATAGTTTATATTCTACAAGAGGAAAATAATGTGTAAATAAATACAAAATATACAGAAAGCCATTTAGAGAGAAGAAAGAATGTTTGTCCCTGGGGGACCTGAAAAATCCTGCTGTAAAGAGCAATACTTGAGCTGAGCCTTAAAAGTAGTTATGTCAAAAACTTGCTTCTCTAGAATACATAGAGCTTTACTCTGCTGATTAGGTGAATCTCCAGGCTTTTTGCCTAGCTCTGCCCTATAGGATGACAACCCGAAAACTAAAATATGCATGTTCTTCACCTACTTTTCATTCAATTATCTCTTTGCAAAAGTTGAATTTCTTTCCACTGGGCAGTAAATAGGATCTGCAAGTTCCCCTCACTAGAAACCTGAAAAGTCTTTAGCATAGAATTACTACTGCCATGTCCAAAGACCTTAGTTATTCTTTCCTCTGTGCCTATAGGTAGTCATCAGAATTAAAAATCACAGTGGAACTCTCTAACACTTATAAAATAGAATTATTCCTATTTTCCAGCTGCCCTGACTTCCTGAATGAAGCCCTTTGGTTATGGGTAGGATCTAATAAGCATGTGCATATATAGATAGGAAAACTCTGGTTACTCCCAGGGAGGATGAGACTATTGATTCTGGCTTGGAATAAAAGTTTGATGGCCCCAGTCACATCCCTACTGAACAATGGGACTGGCCTTAGGCAAAACTGTGAAACAGGTGAAGTTTCTCTTCACCTGGTTTTTTGTTCTTTGTGCATCCTACCAGATAGGGTCTTACTCACTTTATTTGGGTTCCCTCTATCCACTCCCCTATCAAAACTTTCTCAGGCACCCTAATCTAATTCAACATGTGTTGGGGATGCAGAGAAAGGCAAAAAACTATTTCTCCCCTAAAGAAGCTTACATGTTACTAGGGGAAAGGAAGGTCAGAGGTAGAGAATTCAATTCAATTCAATTTAATAAGTATATTCACATACATGAGTTTTGAGATAGGTGAGCCACTAACAACTGAAATCAGAAAGACTTGGCAAGAAACTAGGGATTTTAAAAGTAGAGATAAGGAGATATTATACATAATATAATAGATCTAATTAATCGTTCAGTCAATTTTCAATTGTGTCCAACTCATGATCCCATTTGGGGTTTTCTTGGCAAAGATTGCCATTTCCTTATATATATATATATACATATACACATTTATGTCTGTATACATACACATATTTGTTATATATCCAAATATATACATGTATACATATGTACATATATATATATACATGTATATTTAATATACACATATGTATCCCAGGTGAAGGATACAATTACGTAGAGAAAATCACAGCATAGAATGATGGAATACAGTCTCAGGAACAGCAACTAGATAGGTGCAGTTGTGAGATGGAATGTGTGAATAATTCTTACCATCTATCATTAACTAGGATTTATGTAGTGCTTCAAGGATTGGAAAACACTTTATATGTCTTACATTTTCTGGTCTTCACAACCACCATATGAAGCTACAATTATCTCTGTATTATAGAAAGGGAAAGCTAATGTTCAGAGATAGAGGGACTTGCCCATCTAGAAAGCTTCTGAGATAGATTCAAACCTGAGAATTTTTTGCTCTAAGTTCTGCACTCTATCCCTCTATACCATGTTGTTTCTCTAGAGAGTAAAATAAAGGAGCATAATGTACAAAAAGTACATTAGTATTAGTACTAGTAGGAAATAAGCATTTATTAAGTACTTATTATGTGCCAAATACTCTATAAACGGTTTAGAAATATGATTTCATTTGATCCCACAACAATCCTGGGAAGTAGGTGCTATTATTATCCCCATTTTACAGTTGCAGAGATTGAGATAGACAGAAATTGAACCTTATAGCTAGTAAGCATTCAAGGCCAGATTGGAACTCAGTTCTTCCTGATTCCAAGCCCAGGACTTCATTCATTATATCACCTAGATATCAACAACAACAACAGCAAAGGATGTTTAGAGGAATAATGACTTTGAGATGGTAAATGATTTGGAGGGAGAGGAGGACAAATGTGTAGTAAATGTGAGGCAAAGGCAAGGTGTGAATGAGGCCAGTACAAAGTCATGAAAATGGAGTGACATGTGGGAAGAACAGAGAAAACCAGTTTAACTGGATTGAAGTGTATGGGAAGGGGAGCAATGTACAGCAAGACTGAAAAGATAAGTTGGAATCAGGTTGTGAAGATCTTTAAAATAGGAGTCTATATTAAACCTAAGAGCAATAGGGAAACACTAAACTTCATTAAGCAGGATAATGGTATGGTCAGATCTATGCTTATAGAAAAAAAGTCACTCTGACAAGGGTGTAGAGGATGGACTGAAGTGGGGGAGAAAAAAATTGGAAGCAGGAAGACGAAGAAGGAGGCTGTTGCAATAGTTTAGACAAGAGGTGATAAGGGTTAAAGCTAAGGAGTAGGTGATATAGAGGGATATTGTAGAAGTAGACATGGAAAGATTTAGCATCTGGTGGGAATCATAGAATATGGGAGAATGAAAAGTTGAAATGACTCTCAAGTTGCAAACATGAGACTGGCAGAATGTTGGTGCCTTCAACAAAAACCAGGAAATTTAGAAAGGAAATGGAAAAGTGGAAAGATGGAATTCCGTTTTGGCCATATTGATTTTGAATTGACTCTAGGATGTGATGTTTTTACATATATAATAAACAGATACCCAAAGACATATGGATGATATGGATGATAAAGCAGCAAAAAAAGACTAGGAAGAATTGGTCAAACAAGTAACAGAACTAGGAAAGAATAGAGACATAAATACACACAGAGAGGAGAGAAAGTATCCTGGAAGAGAGAGTTCAATAGGGACAAATGCAGCAGAAATGTCAAGAAGAATGAGGACTAAGAATAGAAGCTAAGAATTAGCCACTGAGAGACAATCAGTAACTTTGGAGAGAGAAAGCTGTGTTAAATGGTACAGTTGCAAGCCAGATTGCAAAAGGTTGAAGATTGAGTGAGAGCAGAAGAGTTATAAGTGACAAAGGAAGGCATTATTTTCCCCAGAGATATAGCTGAAAAAGGGAGAAGAGATATAGGATAGTAGCCTAATGGGATGGTAAAGTCTAATGAAAGTTTTTGTTGTTGTTGTTGTTTTAAGGATGGGGAAGATGGATAGAAATTAAATCAGTAGGAGGTTTGGGGCAATGATTGAGAATACAATCTGCTGGGGAAGATTAGTGTAGATAGGATTAAAGGAGCATATAGAGGAGATTGCTTTGGAAAAGAATAAGGCTACTTCATTATCATAGACTTGCAGAAAGAAGAGATTGGGGAATGGTGTCAAAAAACAAATCAAGGGATATCAAATTGAAAAGAAAAAGGGGATGGGGGAGAACATGGCAAATGGCCTAAATTTTCTCAGTGTACTAAAAGGCCAATTTTTCAGGTTTGAAGGATGAGAAGGGAGGTGTGGAAGACTTACAGAGAAAAGAGAAAATTTGGAATAGCTTTGTGAGAAGTGAGACAGGAATTATAATCACTAACATTTATATAGCATTTATTATGTGCCAGGGATTGTGGTAAGCACTTAACAATTGTTATCTCATTTGGTCCTCACAACCATTCTACAAAGTAAGTGCTGTGATCATCCTCATTTTACATATAAGGAAACTAAGGCACACAGAGTTTAAGTAACTGGCCCAGAGTTGCACAATCATTAATTGTTTGGGGTCAAATTTGAATTCAGATCTTCCTGACTCTAGGCCCATCATTCTATCCATTGTGTCTAGTTGTTCTAATCAATTAAGGAAAAATGAAAGTATTGTCTTGCTGCAATGAGCACCCAGTTGATGTCTGGTCACAAAAATGTATGCCATGCCCAAATTAAGATATTTGAAGTCATTTGGAGTTAAGGGAGAATGAAGCCATGAAAAGAAACACATGAGCTAGGGACTGATATACAATAACCATTATGATATCAATGTAGAGTTAATTTTAATAAAGTAAACTTCAAAGGTGGAAAAATTGAGTGTTGATAATAGAGTCAGAAAGGATCAGGAAGGAGTTCATTTTTTAAGATATCTGATATGGGGTTATAGCCAGTGCTAGAAAGGATAGATAGGAATGAAGTTCTGAAGGTAGAGAAAGGGAGCTAAGTCTTAGAAAAAGTAAGTAGATAGAAGGAAAGAGCCCATTCAACTGCTATAGTAATAGCAAAGAAAATTATCTTTATAGGTAGAATCTAAAGGTGAATCTCATGTTCTGAGAATGACAGTGGTATAAATAACTGCACCTTTAATTATGGTGGTCACTGCATCAGCTAGTCTTCAGAGAAAAGTCTCAGTTGAATCTGGTTATTCAGATTAGCTTGAGTAACTCATGTTATTTAGAAAGTTATTCATGGATGAAATCGATTTTGTTTTCCATGTATATTAATCTTTTCCATCTCATTTAGGAAATAGAAAGTTGGTTCCAACAACCTTGATCTGGGAACAATCCATTTAAATTCAACAAACTTTTAAGTTGAAGCTGTGGGTGAAGGTGGGAGATACAACAGGAAAGGTTGCACAGATGTTATGGATGAGGGAACAAGTAAGCTGGAGCATGAAGGAAAAGAGGGATATGAATAAGCATTGAAGATGAAGGAATATATATTCCAAGGAGAAGTGGTAACCTGCCTGAATATAGAAGGGCAAAATGAAGGAAAAGCTTGGGGAAAATAGCCAGGACACCAGTTGGCTAAAACATCAAGTATCTCAGGGGGGATGGAGATACGAAACAGAAATTATATCTATGATTTAATTAGCATAGGGAACTGCCAGATGAGGAAACACTTTCTACTAATGCAGGTCGGCACCATCTTTACAAATTAGGGAATTATATAGAATACTGAAAAGTTTAATGATCACACAGCCTGTATGTATCAGAGAAGGAACTTAAGTCTTCCTGGTTCCAAGATTAGCTCTCTATTTACTTTGTACTTTCTCTAGCTATGTAAGAGAAAAATTGCTGTACTGTCAGTTGTACAATAAACATAGTTTTGAATTTGACTGGTCAGAGAAATAGCATCCCTAACCAAGAGATTACAAAATGGAATTTTACAGTTAGGCAGTGCAGAAAAATTCCTTTAAAATGCTTCCCTAGAAGCACAAGAGCTAGTGAGAGGTAGAGTGTCATAGTGCATTAGAGAGTGCCCCAGGCAATATGCACTATAAATATCCGAAAATTTGCAATTTCCCAATTCTAATCCTTTTCGTTAACTGTCCTCCAAGCCTAGAATGCTCTCTTACCTTGTCTCTGATTTCTTCAAGTTTCAGCTCAAATTCTACCTTCTACCAGGGGTTCTTCCTCACTCAATAGCTCCCTTCTTACCTCTGCTACTTTTTTTCCACTGAAGTTACTTTCCATCTATACTATATAGATTTAGTATGTACAGTTATTTGCATGGTGTCTTTTTTGCCTTTCTTTATATCTCTGGTGATTAGCACAATGCCTGACACATATTAAATGTCCAGTTGACAGGTTGTATTGATAGAGAAGAGAGCCTTCACTGAGCATTTTTACACCACTGTAATCACAAGTCTAGACCAAACAATCATCACCAAGGTTATCTCAGTTTCCTCTTCTGTCTTGCTTCTTCAGGGAATTTCAAACCTCCCCCCCCCATTCCTCAATTGAATCAACCAACCAACAACCATTTCATAATTGTCTACTAGGCACCAAGCACTATGCTAGGGGTCAGGGATACAAAAATCAAAGCAAAACATTCTCTACCTTCAAAGAGATCACATTCTATCTGGGGAGAGTATAGACCTGAATGAAAATTCATACTGTTTGAGTTACCCAACTTTATATCATCTTCAACAAGGAGAGGATATCATGATTTTTCAGAACACACAGTCCTTATGGTAAAAAGTTCTAACCTTCCTATCAAACCAGACCAACCTTCTCTTTCTTACTAGGTACAGAGGATCATTCCTGGACTTCCCAGAGTCCACTTCAGTTGGGAACATCTTTGTTCTGTGGCAGCTACAAAAAATCTGCTTAGTGATATTAAATAAGGGAGCTGAGGTGTTTGTTTGGATAAAGGCATTCTTTAATAAACTTTCTGTGCAGAGATGCCCCAAAATGAATAAAACATACAGACTTAAATTTTTGTGGGTTTCGGAAAAAGGCAGAGCTTGGGAGGAGAGTTTTCTGCTTATAGAACATTCTACACCCCAATAACTTTTCAAGGATATTGTGCATTAAGACGATTGAATAGAAAAGGATACTTTATAAAAGGAGAATATCCCTAGAATGTATAGAACAGACAACAGTAACAAAACTTGAATGAAAATTCCAAGTTTAGTATACACTAAGGATTTGTCTCTTGGTACCCACAACTTTAACCCAATAATTTTCAATCACTTATTCAAACCCTTCTGTGGCAGAGCAGTTGGCTTTGTTAATGTGCTGGTTATAACTGGGCAAGTTATTACACTTTGCTGTGCCTCAATGACCTTAAGCAAATTATTGTACCTTTCCAGGTCTCAGTTTCCTTATCAGTAAAATGAGGAGTTGGAGTTACTTTGCTATTTTCAACTTCTTCACAACTTTATTACACCACAATTCTGGATTTGGACACCTATTTAGAATGAAATCACTTTTGGATATTATCCCTCTTTTTCAATGACACATTAAAAAATAAATAGCACAAATAGACATCTACATGCATTCTGATTGTAGAATTCCCTCTTATAAGTGCCACATTAAAAAAAAATATTGGGGCAGCTAGATGGCACAGTGGATAGAGCACCAGCCCTGAAGTCAGGAGGACCTGAGTTCAAATGTGGTCTCAGACACTTCGTAGCTGTGTGACTGTGGGCAAATCACTTAACCCCAATTGCCTCAGCAAAAAGCAAAAAAAAAAAATTGTTATGTCCTCCATCCCTTCATCTTCTCTTCTTCTAGGGTAAGGGTGCCCAGCTTCTTGAAACCATTTTCCTATGTCATGGTTTCACACTCTGTTAACATTCTAGTCGTTTTAATCTAAATGAATTTCAGTTTGTCAATCCTAAAATATAGTACCCAGAACTACATTCCTCTAGATGTGCTGTGATTAGTTCAGAATAATTGTTGAGTTGAAGAGGGAGTTGGTTCATTTCAATAGAGCTGGCATTAACTCTACCAATCATTTAAGTCAATAATACTGTAACTTACCCAGGAACTATAATTTCTGCTATTTGGAAATCATACTCCTATTCGTGAATCCTAGAATTGGGAGATCATATTGAGCTTATGATCAACTAAAGTTCCCAGGCCTTTTTCCTCATGAGTGTCATTGATTTCTGAAGAGAAACCCAGGACATTACATTTATACTTAGCTAAGCTTAATTATGGCACTTTAATGTTACATTGTGTTTATATCATATCGTTTTATCCTACCTTGGGAAATATGAGGTATAAAAATACCCCATAATAAGTGATAGGACTTATATCTGAATTCAGCCATGTCTTCAGATCCTAGGGTCTTTTTCCAGCAGTGTCCTAGCAAATGTTTAAGAACTGATTCTCCAGGAGAGAAAAGTATGCAAGCAAATATTTAAGTTTAATCTGCCTCATTTTTGCTATCACTGTCTTAAATCTGGATGATAGACAAAACAATAAATCAGAACCTGATTTGATATTCAAGATAGAATTGTTCATACTAAAAATTTAACAATTGCATCTAGCAAGTTCAAATTGGGTCGAGCACATCCCTGATTCCTCCCCCACTCCTATACCAGGCTACCTCTATTGTCATATTAATTAATATGCTATTAACTAATAAAATTATTGTATATTATATAAAAGACTATCTAAAGATAGTCTTAAAGGATAAGTTCACTAATTGATATTGAGTTGTGTTATCTTTCAGGCCACATTTCTAACATCTTGACTAAAAAGAGTTTGACAGACTCATTACCCCACTCCTGAAATTCTGGGTTATGATAAGTGAGTTTCACCTTTTTGAACTAGGAACCAGCCCACTTCAAACATATTGTACTATGTTAACCTTTGCCCTCACCTTTTGAACTCTAAATTTCCTATATGTGTTATCATTCTCTATCAGAATATAAGCTCCTTAAGGATTGTCTTCCTTGCTTGGTTTTTATGATTAGACCCTAGCATTCATTCATTCAAAGGCAGCATGAGAAATATGAACTATATTGCTAAAATCAAGGGTCACCATCCTTACAGTATTTACTCAATATACCACCAGAGAAAATCTGCAAATAAAAGGAGAGAAGTTATGTCTCATAAGTTGTAAAAAAAAAAAAAGAAGAAGAAGAAGAAGAAGAAGAAGATGAAGGGGGGGGTAGAGAGGAGAGAGAAACCTCCAGGATTGAAAGATAATACCAACTTTACTTTACTTTACAACTTTTACTGGGATCTTACCTAAGCCTTGTTCAAGAGAGATAGGGTCTCCAGAAGATATTTTAAGAAGATGAAAACTATGATTGTATATTCTTTAACCAATTTATTAGATTCTTAGAAGACTTTCTTCTACCATGCAGCTAAATTCCTATATTTTGACATAGACTGTGGTGTATTTTGTTTTGTTTCCTTTGGGGGGGGGGGGATGGGGAAGTGAGGAGGAGGGAATGTAGGACTGAATATGATGATTTTCTGATTCCATAGATACTAAATTTGGGGAGTGAATTAGGAGCTTCATCTGACAAGCAGACATTATCATAAAAATAGAGTCAACTGAACCATCCTGGGGAAAAAAAAACTCATTTTAGATAGAGAGAAATTTTTATCGGGAGCTATCCAAGGTACTAGACATCTCCTGCCTATTTCCTATTCATTTGCAACATTTTATGTCTGTCTGTTTATTCATTCTATCACCCCTAACCTGATATGACTCCTGCCTGATTTTGGCCAACTCTAAATCAGCTGATTTTCCTGATTTCTATTCATCTTGCCTTTGCCTGATTCTAGGGCCAATCAACTGCCTTTTCAGCATGACTTGACTGACTTTAGTTTTGCTGAAGATGGGAACCTGGGGAAAAAAATCATGGCTTTAAAAAAAATGTTTAGACTTTTTCATAACATTGAAAGTCCTAGTTACTAAGCCTCTTGAACTCTGTGTCACCCTTAGCTATCTTCTCTCACTCCACAAATCCAATCAATTGCCAAATCTTATCATTTCTTTCTCTTTCTCTTCCATTTATGTTCCTTTCCCTCAAATTTTACAGCCTTAGTTTCTTTGGACTATTACCATAGGGACTTCAGGCCTCAAGTTTCTCATCACCCTATTCTGCCTTCCGTACAGCCACCAAAGTAATTATCCTAAAGCTATGACCTAAAGATCACCTTACTCAATAAGCTCAAATGATTCCCTATTACTTCTAAAATGAAAGTATAAAATCCTCTGGCATTTATCTGGTTCCTTCCTATATTTCTAGTCTTTTAACATGTTCTTTTCCATATACTTGATAGTGCAGTTATATAAGGGCTACTCGCTGAACCACACACACAGTCCATTTATGTTTCTGTACTTTAACATTGACTATCCTCCATATTTTTAATGTATTCCATCCTCATCTCTGTGTTTTAGAATCCCTCTCTTCCTTAAAGACTGAGATGGCAGGGGAAAGGGAAAAGATGAAGAGAGTGGAAAAATGGGGGAAGTGTAGAAGAATCATGAATAAATCATTCTTCAAATTCATGTTATTTTAGGGATACCTACTCCACTCATTTATCCCTTTTTATTCAACTTAATATCAAATGATTAAAAACCATTAAGTTTTTTTTAATCTTTGAGATCATCTAATCCAACACCTTCATTTTTAGAAACGAAGCTATTAAGAACTGGAGGAAGAAAGACAGATGGCAAAGTAGCAGAGATATGCTTCATTCAAGTTCAATCACCTCCAAATCCACTGATCCTTTTTCTATACTACCTTGTCTCTCTTTTCTACTAGGAAAACAATCCCACTGACTTATATTCACTTTCTGATGTCAAAGTCAAATGGAATTTACTCACAAGGTTGAACAAATTTCTATTTGAGGTTTTGGATGTCCCAAAAGACTTTGTAGGTGTTGAATTTTCTCCCACTAATCAGAAAAGCTGAGAATCTTGGTTTGTCTTGCTGGGAATTTCAGTTCAGTTAGGTAGTATAGTGGATTGTAAATGTAAAAAAAATAGACAGGAATATCTAACTTCAAATCTGGCTGGGTGACTCTAGGCAAGTCACTTAACCCTGTTGGCCTCAGTTTACTCAATTGTAAAATGAAGACGATAATCTCATCTATCTCTCAAAATTATTGTGAGGATCAAAAGAAGCACTCAGCACAATGCCTTGCACATTATTGGTGCTATATAAATGTTTATCCTCCTTCCCTTCAAAAGGGACAGGAAGAGACAAAGGAAATTGCTATTTACTCCAACACCAGTTTTTGACCAATAAGAAAAAAAATAATCCCTGAAGTTGAAATGATAAAATGATTTTGAGGAAGTGGCCACTACACTTTGAAAATACTTCATATATTTGTGGATATTTAGAATGCAGGGCTACTTTCATTTTGGATCTCTCAACTACTGAAATCCTAGGTGTTTTGTGGGTTTGAATCCTCTCCAAACCAGAGCTTACAAATCCCATTGAAATGTTTTACTTTTACCATTCAACAATAAAGCACACAGTTAATAACAAAGGTATTTTTAATTAAATATCAATTTAAAGAAAACAATGATTCATCAATCCTCCTAACCTTAAGCTCACTCGTTCACAAATATTCACATTCAAAAGGAAATACTCAGTTACAGGAATGGGCCTTAATAGAAATTATATGATGAAGCAATCAGGAGACCCTACAGGAAACAAAATAAGGGCCTGCTAATGGGGATCTAGAAGGGAATAGTATGCTGGTCATAAAACCATAGAAGGCTTTTCTTCCAGAATGATGCCTGCACATAGCCAACCCTCTCTCACCTTTTAGTGACCCTAGACTCAAAATATATGTATATTCCTCTCCTTTAAAGAGGGAATGCAGTGCTCCCAGGGAAATTGCATGCATATTGGATTCTTCTTTGTCTTCCCCAATCACGGTTTGATAACCTTTTTCTGCAGCCAGTCTTAGGCATTCTCATCCTACAAAAGAATCTCTCTCTGTTTCAGTTATGATGCTTCTTCTCTTAAGCAGAACCCACTGGGCATGTCTCTGCCAGGCCCCCAATAAATGTCTTTGCTCAGATTGCAGACTGTCTGAACCTGAATTCTTTCAGAGACAACACTGAGACATCCCTTGTACCCCAACATGGTGTATAAACCATTCATATTTTGGGAATGCATGTGTTGGACACCTAAGTGAAATGATATATATCCAAAAATCAAATGGACTATTATACATACATGAAGATACAGCTCAGGTCTCCAAAGCTGCATAATTGTCCATATATTCTACTAAGTTTATCATACTTGTCTACTAGATCTGCATGATGCCAGGAATTACTGCCAGTGTTTCCCATCTAAGACTAACTTTCTGCTTTCCTCCACGAGAAATTGTTCTATATTAATTACCACCAGTCTCTGCTCTCTGATCCAGCTGACCATCATATCTGGCCATTTTCAAAGAAATGTAATAAATTCTAAAAACTTAAGATACCTCAAGATAATAAATTGATTTAACCTCAACACAATAGCCCTTCTGTTCTATGCAAAATAGCAATTATGGTCCTAGGCAGAAAATTCTGATAGACAATGTGACCTTTATCCCATATTACCTAACAACATATCACATTCTGGTCTCTCTAATTTCTCTACAAATGTAAATTGCTTATCTACTATAGATAATCTTGAAATTTTTCAGATGAAAGAAAGGGTTCAGGAAGTTGAAGATGGGTAAATGTCTGTTTTTAAAACAAGGCAAGGTAGATTCTTTAATCATAGTCCCTTGGCCTTAAATTCAACTCCCAGAAAATTGTAGAAAGTATTATTTTAAAAATAGTTTTCAAGATTTCATAAATAAAACTGCCCAGGAAGAGGATAATATAACTTTTATAGTTACAGGTAGAAACTGTATTCTTAACCAAACAAGGAGTAGAGGCAATTACAAAAGGTAAAATAGATAACTTTGATTATGTGAAACTAAAAAGCTATTGTACAAACAAAATTAATTTATCTAGTATAGGAAGGGGAAAATGGAAATGTAATGGAAAAGAAAAATCTTCATATCAAATTTCCCAGGTAAATGTTTGGTATCTAAGATGTGGTCAAAGGATCTGAACAAACAATTCTCTTTTTTTTTTTTTT
>JAJPUD010001503.1:272662-308842 GCA_023553655.1 Myrmecobius fasciatus | reverse complement strand
GAAGGAAGGAAGGAAGGAAGGAAGGAAGGAAGGAAGGAAGGAAGGAAGGAAGGAAGGAAGGAAGGAAGGAAGGAAGGAAGGAAGGAAGGAAGGAAGGAAGACATGATTAATTCTTAGAAAGATATATTTTTCTTTCTTACTAACATACTTCAATGACTGTAGTCTTATCCATATAAATACTTCAAAGGTAGAAATCAATCTTCTTATCTATGTTTATCCATTAAACCTTCACATAGGGTCTACCAAATGGGCTAGAAATATGATGATGATGACCACAATGATAATGATGATAGTGATATCTGACATTTATAGAACAATTTAAGATTTGTATAGCACCTTATTCACATTATCTCATTAATCCTTACAAGGACACCTGAAGCAAGCACTGTTCTTATCTCCATTTTACAAATGATGGAACAGAGATTCAGATAACAATAATAATAATAATAATAATAAAATCAACTAGGATTTGCATAGTATTTAAGGTTTGTACACCACTTTACAAATATTATCTCATTTTATCCTCACAGGTGTCCTCACAGTAGGTATTACTCCTGTTTTACAGAACTGGAAACTGAGGCAGACAGACTTTTTAAAAGTAATTTACCCTGCATCTCCCAGCTAGTAAAGTATCAGAATTAAGATTTCGGTCTTCCTAATACCAAGACCTACCCTCTTGTCAGTATATAACATTGCCTCTCATAATCTTGATATTGTGTGGCTGTTACTAAAAAGTAAAGTCCATCCATCTTTCACTCTTAGTGCAAGCCCAAACTATTTCCTTTTCTATCCATATATTTCTCTATTAATATCTTTTAATCATGATATAAACAGTAGGCTTAGTGGAGTTTACATCATTTCTCCTTTTCTTTGTACTCCCAAGTCATATTTTCTAACATTTTTCTACCGTGATTCCTTATTCTCATCTTTGCATTGAAGTCACCAATGGGATATATATATATATATATATATATATATATATATATATATATAGAGAGAGAGAGAGAGAGAGAGAGAGAAACTTTGAAGGATTTTTTATCTGAATTCTTCATTTTTCAATGTTATTTGGTATCTAGTACTATGTCTAATATCTCCTATTTTTTAGCGTGATGAAGTGAAATTAATCTTGGATTTAGGGTATGAGGTCTGCTGCTTGCTGCCAATATGATGTTGATCATGACAGTTTCTGTTGCTTTCAGTTTTCTGAATATAGACAAAATGAGGGGTCTGGACTGGATGACTTCTAAAGTTTCTACCAACTGTAAAACTATGATCCTGTGATGTGAAACTTCTATGTAGCCAACAAGTTTTGGGCTTCTCACATTCTTTACTCTTGAGTCATATTTTCCAATGCATTTTTCCATCATTGCTTATGTCTATCTGTGCATTTAAGTTACCAAATACCAAAGTATTTTTGAATTGCTGAATGCAGCATGCACTTGAGGCTTAATAAATACTTGGTGGTTGAGATATACTTATATAACGTGTATGTTCTAAGCAAGTTCTTTGTAGAATATCTTATCTCCATTTTCTACAAGAGATTGTTTCATAAACTTTAGTAGTTTTGTGGTGATTTTTTTGTAAATATTTTTGTAAGCATTGCAATATGAAATGAGCAATTTTTTTCCATATTGTAATAGCTTTTTATTTTTTTCCAAATACATTCAAAGATAGTTTTCAACATTTAAAGATAGATTTCAGCATTTAAAGATAGTTTTCAACATTCACCTTTGCAAAACTTTGTGTCCCTCTCTTCCCCCTTCCCTAGACAGTAAGCAATTCAATATAAGTTAAACATGTGCAATATTTCTAAACAGATTTCCATACTCATCATTCTGCAAAAAAAAAATCAGATCAAAAGGGAAAAAACACACAAAAAAACAAGTAAACACAACAATAGCCCCCCAAAAGTGAAAATACTATGTTTTGATCCACATTCAGTCTCCATAGTTCCTTCTCTGTATGCAAATGGCATTTTCCATCCCGAGTCTATGGAACTGCCTTAAATTGTACAATGTTCTCTTGGTTGTACTCACTTCACTTATCATTAGTTCGTGTAAGTCTTTCCAGGATTTTCTGGAATCAGCCTGCTCATCATTTTTTAATAGAACAATAATAATCCATTGCATTCATATACCATAACTTATTCAGCCATTCTCCAACTGATGGACATCAGTTCAATTTCCAGTTTCTTGTCACTATAAAAAAGACTGCTACAAACATTTGTGGGTCCTTTTCCTTTTTTATGATAAGAGCAAATGTTCTATGAAAATCATATTTACCATCTTTCTAAGGAGAGCCAATGGCATCTTTCTATATAGTCACATAGTTGGCCACTGGAGCAGAATCTTACAATTAGAATACCAACAGTTACTGTTTAAAAATGATCTTAAAATGATACTATTCTTTGCACTCATCTTATTTTCTGTCATTCTGTCATTATAGGAGGAAATGGGAACCCTTCTACTGGGTGATGATCATTTTGTATCATTCTCTATTTCATGGGTGACCAAAGAATTCATCACTAAATGCCCAGTCTACTGATGAGAAGCCTCTCTGCATGTTTAGCCAGCTTAGTCCTTAGAACACAGAAAGAGCTTGATGCCAGTACTATACTTAGAGCTTTTCAAGTATTCTAGAACCTAGGTACAATGGATAGAGCACCAATCTTGAAGTAAGGAGGACCTGAGTTCAAATCTAGCCTCAGACACTTAACACTGCCTAGCTGTGTGACCCTGGGCAAGTCACTTAACCCAATTGCCCCAAGGGAAAAAAAGTATCATAGAATCGTCTGGGCTTTATTTTCTACTGGCAGAGTTTTCAAGAACCAAGGGCTTACCTTCATAACATGATAAAGCATGAGAGTAGAATTCCTCCCCAAAACAAAAGCAACACCTTTATTCATTTTTGTTGTTATTTTTGGATAAGATGATGTCTAAATCTCTTTCCAGAATTGAAGATTTTATTATCCAATTCTGTCTGATTCTTTGTGACTCCACTTGTGGTTTTCTTGGCAAAGATACCATCATGATTTGCCCTTTCCTTCTCCAGTTCAAATAACAGATGAAGATGAGGCAAATAGGATTAAATGACTTACCCAGAGTTACACAACTAGGAAAGGTTTAAAGTCAAATATGAACTCAGGAAGATGAGTCTCTCTCAATCCATTGCACCACCTAAACTGCTTTTGATGAAGATCTCTTTGTACTTAATTCTCTTCTCACTATGAGCTGGCTTTGAGGCCTTTACAGTTGATAGAATGGTGTCAAACTGGGATGACTTGGAGTTCAAATCTTGCATCTGCCACTTACTAGCTTGTGTGTCTAGGCAAATCACTCGACTACTGTCTGCCTCGGTTTCCTTAGCTATAGCATCTCTCATGACATTGCGACCGTCCTAGTGCAGACTCCATTGGGAATCTCTATATACTATTCATCCCAATTTACATCTTCCTTCTCACTCTTTCCTTTCTTCCCTTCTGAAGTTAAAATCCCACTTCCTATAAGAAATCTTTCCCAATCCCTCTTAATAGTAGTGTCTTCCCTTTGTTGATTGTTTTCAATTTATTCTATATTATTTTATTTGTACGTAGTTGCTTATATGTTATCTCCTCCATTGAATTATATGATATGAACTATCAGGGACTGGATTTTTGAGGTTATTTTTCGTGTATGACTTTCTCTTTATCCTTAACACTTTACATAGCATCTGGCATTCTGTAAGTACTTAATTAATTTTATGGATTTGTTTTAAAATTCTATTGGTGTGTTTTGTTTACACATTACAAACATTTACATTCTCTGAGAAATCTCTTTTAACAAAGTAAGACAATTAAGCAAAACTCGCAATACAATAACTTTATCTAAAAGTATATTCAACAGTCTATATCAATAGTAGCTCCTAAACTATTTTTACATTTTTTATTTAGTAGAAAGTATTTTTCTTTTCCTTTCATCCCTAATCCAATTGGGGAAAAAAACAAAAACTAATTCCCTGCAATAAATATACATAGTCAAGCAAAACTAATTCCTTCACTGTTTGTATGCAAAAATATTAATTCCTCAAATCCAAATAGATTTTTGATGGAAAATGCAATTCACTTCCAGAGAGAGAACTATAGAAATTGAATGTGGATCAAAACATAGTATTTTTGCCTTTTTTGTTGTTGTTCCTTGTTTGCTTGTTTTTTTTCCTCTCATTTTTCCCCTTTTGATATGATTTTTCTTGCTCAGCATGACAAATATGGAAATACATTTTAAAAAATTGAACGTTTAACCTATATTACATTGCTTGAGGGGGAGAGAAGAGAGAGGGAGAAAAATTTGGAATGCAAGGTTTTGCAGAAGTGAATGTTGAAAACTATCTTTGCATATATTTGGAAAAAATGCTATTTAAAATATATATTGTATATGCATCATATGATATATATACATATATATTTATGCCTCATTTTGTAGTCTAAACCTATCATCTCTTCTTCATTTCATCATTAATTAGAATCACGGGTGGTCATTTCTTTTTACAACTTTCAATGCTGTTTGTCTTTGTTGTTATTGATAAATTAAGCTTCAAGTTGTATTCATTTAATTCTTCATAAATATATAAAAGCCTTCAGAATAATTCATTTTTATAATATTGATGTTATAAATACAAGTTTATCTTCTTGTTCTCTTTATTTTACTTTGCATCAGTTCATGCAAGTCTTTCCTATCTTTAAAATCAATTCTTTCCTTATTTCTTACAGAACAATGTGTTCCATCAAAAACAAAAAAAGAAAACTTAGTCATTCCTCAATTAAAAGATTTCTCTTTTCTTTCCAGTTTTTAATGCCACCAAAAAGAGCTACTATAAACATTTTTGTACAAGTAGGACTGATCTAATGCAATTGTTTAATTTCATTCAAACTTAAGATTTGAAACAAAATGATGTGCCCAAGGTCACACAGACAATAAATAACTTCATCTAGTTTCTCTAGCTTCAAATCCAGTGTTTATCCTAGCAAAGATGTTCTGAAACACTTGGAAATGTAGGTATAGAACTTGGAAGTTGGTACAAGGTCAGTTCTAGTGAGTATAAGTTTCCAATTGCACTTAAATGTTTTAATGACTCTGTTATCTCATCATTTTTGGCATTCCTTTCATCAGTACCCATCCATGCCTTCCCATTAAAATCCAAATGTCAGCAGTGACACTAATTTATGTTCAGCTATTAATACTTTAGCAGGGCTATCCATTTATCTAACTTATCTAATAATGACAAGTAATTAAGAGCAATGCACTATGAAAATGAGACAGGTTAAGTTAGTTAGGATGGTACTTTCTGAGGAAGGATATAGGACACATATAGAACTCAGGTATTTGCCCCTCACAATCTAGCCTCACCCTTTCCTTCTAGCTTCATTGGATATTATTTTCCCCTCTCTCACTCTGCAATCCAGTCAAATTGGTCTTTCTATCTTGTTCAGCCATGACACTCCATTTCCCTTCTCTGTTATTTTTCACTGGTCACCCTACATACCTGGAAGGTACTTCTTTCTCACTTCTGATTCACAGAGTACTTCTATGCTTTCAAGATATAGCTCATAGACCATATTCCACATGAAATCTTTCCTGATTCCTCCAGTTGTTAGTGTTCTACCTTCCAAACTACTTTGCATTTAACTAATATATATATGTGTATGTATATACACGTATATACATATACACATATATATTCAAATTCTGCTGGGAACATGTTACTCTGATGGGTTGGCCATGTTATTCAAATGCCAAACATACACTTTCCTAAAAGGCTATTTTACAGAGAACTTAAGCCCTCACACAGAGGTCAGAAGAAATGTTACAAGTATATTCTCGAGGTCTTCCGTAAAAATTTTAGAATTGGTTGCATACCATGGGAGATACTGGCACAGGGCCACTCAGCATAGCATGCCCTCATCAGAGAAGATGCTGGGCTCTATGAGAAAGTAATTCAAAAGAAATGGAAGATATGAAAATTTAAAGAATTCACCCAAAATGTTCACATAGACTATTTGTGCCCAAGCTATGGCAGAGCATTCTGAGCTCATGCTGATCTGATCAGCCACTTGACGCTAACATAGTGATATCATTTTGGTGCGCTCCAAGAATGAAAGGCAATTAACCTTACATATACATGTATATGCAAATATATGTAAGGCTATGTGTATATTTATATGAAAGGAGCCATTTTATATTTATATACATATATATATACACAGAAAGAGAGAGATAGGAGTTACTGATCATTATATGTAAACATATATATATGTATTGTGTATTTATATATGTATGTATATATTTCTGGTTCCCTTCATTTTTATGTTAAAGACTTTTGGTAAACTGAAATCTCTTTCTGTTTCTGGAACATCCTTCCCTGAGGATCAGTGAAGGGGAAGGATAGCTATTCCCTGGGTCCCTTTCAATTCTTAGATTCTACTGAATGAACCACTTTTGAATTCAAGTAAATATAAGAGCAGCAATTTCTCCCAATTGTCAAATAACAGTCTTAGACACCCCCACTTTCCTACTCCCATCCCTTGGAGATTCAAAAAAAAGAAAAAAGAAAATTAATGACATCACAAAGGCTCTCCATTCTGTGGGTTAGTATTCCACAAAACTATTTATCCCGTTCTTTACATAAAATACTCCAGAGAAGTATATTGAACTGAGATATCAATAACCACAGGTATTAAGAGATAAACAGCATCATTCTGAATGAGTGTCTAAACCCTGTACATCAATCTCAGAGGGTGGTAAATTGGTATGGGGACATTTTCATGGAAGAAAATGGGCTGAACTCCATGACATCTATGCCTTGGAACAGTTCCATGGAGCCCACTAGCTCACCTTCAAGTTTCAAACAACTATTTTTTTCATTTCATTTTTCCCTCAAAGTGCATAATTGCAGTATATAAAAATGGGTAGATATGTGCATAGTTCAGTAATCATTTTATTGATTTTATTGTTTTTTCTTTTCCTATTCCAACTGGGGGTGATGTGCCAGATGCTTGCCTTATTCTTTGTCCTTGTACCTCCTCTCTATACAACAAATATTCCTTTCATGTCAAGTCAAGCAGAATATAGCCTGAACAAGGAAGATGTGGCCTGTCATCCATAATACAGTGAGCTTTAGCAATTTTCACATAAAGGCGAGGGTACTATGGTTTAACTGCCTGGACTGAAATTCATTAGCCCTTTGCATTGTAAGGTGTCAACTTTGAAAAGTAAGGAAATAGTTTGTTGTAAAGAAATATTGCTAGTTACTCCACTTTTTAGCTCCTTTTCATGAATTTTTTTTTCTCTTAGAATATATGCTGCATGAGGCCAAGGAATGTTATTCTTTTTCCTTGTGTTTGTATCCCCAGCACTTAATACAGTGTCTGGCAAAGAGAAAGTAACAGAATCTGGTTTCAAATACTGTCTCTACCACTTATTACCTAATTAAACTACAGCAAATTACTTAATCTGTTGGGCCCAATATCCTACTCTATAAAATTCAGGAGTTAGATTAGATGACGTTTAAGGACTTTTCCAAATCTAAATCTATGATGCTTTATGACTAATGAGAGGGATGCTGGGAAATGAAGAATTATGGGATGCTGCTGTTCATTGAGCTTCAGTTTCAGACCTTGGTCAAGGTAATTGAGCAGAACAAGTTCTGTCTTTACCATCAGAGGACCTGGATTCAAATCCAACTCTAAAGTTTATGATCCAGGAGCTTTAATCCATTTAGTTTAGAATTCCAACACTATTCTGATTAGTGATCATATCAGCACAAACTCACACAATCCCTCTATATATAGCCAACCCTATTTTTTTGTATTTTTTAAAAAAATAATTGAATAAATATGTGTTGACATTATTTTGTCCATAGACAATATTGATTTAATAATAAACCATCATACTACAGTCAAATAACATGATTTCCTACTGTACAAAAATTCTGCCTAATTAAAGACCCTTTAAATGAATAGGAATGCTATTTTCTTGGGTTGATTATTTTAAGATGAATCTAATCTTTGCCAAAATTGTGAAGAAGAAAGCTTGTGTGTGGCCTCTTCCCTATATACTCCAACATTTCTTTCAGTGCTCCTTTCCAAGTCCAAAGTTGCTTTCAGTGCTCCCCTCACAAATACTAACTTTTCCTGAAATCTCACTACTTTACCACAAATTCTGCCAATCACTCAATCATTAAGTATTTATTAACTATGCATTATGCTCCAGGCACTAAAGATACAAGTACAAAGAATGAAACAATACCTATTTGAAAGAAGTTTATATATCAGTAGGAGAAATGTGTGTCTAATTTACCCCTAAAGATAATTATTTCTTCTTGTAGCTGTTGCTATTTGTTGTTGTTGTTTATTTACTCCAAAAGGGCTCTGACTCCCAAACTGGAAACCACTGCTTAAAGAATGGGAGTCAGATCCCTTTTGGGGATTATGTTCTAATTCAAAAGGGCCCATGGCTTGACTCCAATAGGTATGTGGTCAACCAGTTGGAACATGGGAAAATGAGTTTTATTCCACTCTTGCCTGATTGTCAACAATGGAGCTTAAGCACAACAAAGATCCCCTCATCCTCTAAAACTCTTCTATTCCACTCCATTCCACCACTGTGTAAGATCCCAACCTCCTTCCTTGTAATATTGATGTTTGTATTGGTGTAATGTCCCTCAGAGACATTATAACCTAATCATGATGTAGGATCCCATAGCAGTTGGTATCATTGGGGGAAATGCTACCTCTCTCAGTATACCGATCTTCAATCACCTATAATCCCATGGCTGTAGCAGGTATTCCTTAGAGAACATGCTTTATGACCTTGGGCAATGACCAATAAGAACTGGATTTCTGGCCACTTTTTGCTTTGAGTGGGATAGAACTATAACTAGTCACATGAAATGGACAGGAATGATGGGTAGTAATCTATAAGACATGTCTCATTGCATTCTCATTTCTCCAAAACCAATTCCTTTTCCAAACTTTCCCTTTCCCCTTCCAGTCAACCTTGGTATCATTTTTAAATCCTTACTCTTTCTTACCTGCATATTTAGTTACCTGATTTACCACATTTATGTATGTGTATGTTGGTGTGTGTATGTAGTGTTTGTGTGTGTGTGTTTACCTCTCATCTCTCTCATAGCCATCTTCCTTTGATCATTTCTCACCTGGATTATTGTCCCCCTGATGGTCTGTCCCAGTTTCATGTCTCCAGTCCATGCTATACTTCTGCCAAAGTGACTTTTCCTAGAAGCAATTCTAACCATCTCCCTCTATAACTCAACAAACTCTAGGATCTCCCTCCTGGCTCTGAAATCAAATGTTATTTCATCTATCTCAACTTTTTTATTTCTACCTTTTTATGTTTTTTTTCTAATGTATATAATTATTAATACAATAGTACATTTGAATAATATATAAATAAGTAAATATATACATATTGAGGATACACACTAAAAAAAATTTTTACTGATGGATTGCATGATCAAAAAAGTTCCTTTCTTGACCAGCAAGATGATTTCAGAGAGGCCTGGAGTGACTTACATGAACTGATGCTGAGTGAAATGAGCAGAACCAGGAGATCATTATACATGGCAACAACAGTACTATATGACGATCAATTCTGATGGACATGGCTCTTTTCAACAATGAAATGTTTCAAACCAGTTCCAATTGTTCAGTGAAGAAAGCCATATACACCCAGAGAGAGGGATGTGAAATGTGGACCACAACATAACATTCTCATACTCCTTGATTGATGTTTGCTTACATTGTGTTTCCTTTATGTGATATATCCTTTGTGTAGATAAGATTTTTCTTGCACAACAATGATAAGTTTGGAAATATGTATACATATATTCGATTTGCCAATATTTTAACATAATTAACATGTAGTGGATATCCTGCCATCTAGGGGAGGGGTGGGGAGTTGGGGGGAAAAATTTGTAACAGAAAGCTATGTAAGGGTTATTGTTGAAGAATTACCCACACATATGTTATGCAAATAAAATAAAAAAATAATTTAAAAATAAATAAATAAATAAATAAAAAATAAAAAGTTCCTTTCTTAGACCATAAGATGCAAAGTGAGAAGATACCATGTTGACAGAGGGAGTTCCTCAGGAAATGTTCCCTATATTGATGAAATTGCAGATACAATCAAAGTATATTTGAGGCCTTGCTTCATTGAATAGTGTTTGAATTTCCTTATTATTTCATGAAATGCTTTTCATTGAAATTTTTGAGCTCCAAGTCACCTTGGAAATTCATTTTTACAGATGTCTAGACTATTTCAGAAGCTCACAAATGGTCTCCCAGCTTGCAGTCTCTTGCTTCCCCTAGACATTTTTTGCAGATTAATTTCCCCCAAACACTGCTTTAGTTATACAGCTCCCTTGTTCCAAAATCTTCCATAGCTCCCCAGTTTTTATTGAATAAAGTCTGAACTCCCTTGGTTAACAATTAAGATTCTCCACAATCTGGACCCAACTTATCTTTCTAGCAACATTTCCCACAAAAACTCTACATGAGCTGTTGGCTCCAGACAAACTAGTCTATTGACCATTCCCCAACATACTTTGAGATTTCTTACCTCTCATTCCATGCCTGTTTATAATGACTTCCCTCCCTGAACTTCAACCCCTAATTCAAATCCCTCATCCTTCAGCAGAAAAACTTCTCTGATCCATCCCTACCAGAAATAAGTTTTCCATTTCCTGACTGAGTTTCATCATCACTGCTCTGTCATCCCTTTTACACTCAGCATATTGCTTTGTATGGTATTGTATGGTAATTATTTTCTATTTGTACATGTTCCATCATTTTCAAAGTTCTAAATGAATGCAATGAAGCCTTAAGGTATCCCCTTTGGAAGGCCTCATTACAGCTTGTGCTGAAGGTACTGAACAGGACAGAATCTAATTCATAGGGAACTTCTCCAATCTTGTTTTTCAGATGAGTGAATCCAAAAAATAAAACAAAATCCACCACAGAGTGTGGATTTTGGTTTCTGCTCTTTGCTGATCTCCTACTATAGACTTTCATTGTGGTTAAAGCTCTGAATTTGGAGTCAGGAAAATCTGGATTCAAATCCTGACTCAGACCCTTACTAACTGCATGACCCCAGCCAAGTTATTTAATCTCACTGGGTCTTAGTTTCCTCTTCTATAGATTTCAAGAATTTGACTGGATGACTTCAAAATTCCCTCCAGATCTACATCTGTCGACTGAAGATCACAGATTTGCCTAAAGTTTAGCTCTTTATCATCATGACTAATTGCACTGCCCAGGCAGTTAAACAGGGGAAAACATCAATAGCACAATACTACAAATTGTGCTATTCCTTTGAAGAGACCATATAATTGGAAAAATTTAAAGAACTAACTAGCGTAATGCAAGGAAGTTTATTAGGGCATCAAAAAGATGAGAAAGAGAGATCAGAGAAAGCATGGATAATTAAAACATAATGGCTATTATCTCTGCAAATTGCCCTATGTAGTGACAAAGTCTTAGAAGGTTATAATTTCAGATATGTCTTTGGTTCAAAAACATCAGAACTCATAATATATCATCTTGTTCACTGTAATTGGTGCCATCCACCATTCTTTTCTTTATCCTTATCTCCCTAGAATCATTTGATTTCTATTTAAAGACTAACTTGCCTTCAAAGGTCAAATACATAGGTGTTTTAATGATCTTTTAGTAGCCTCAGAGAACATTTTAGCCAATGCCAATATCTACTTGTGATATTCTTCTCAGACATAATAATACAGAACCAAGAGCAGCAAAATAACTTGATGGGATCTTTGATCTTGCCCCCTGAATTCAAAGGTTTGGAGTTATCTTAAGTTCAAGGCCTTGAAGCTCCAGATTTACTCCATGATTAATATTTATATTCATTAGCAGAGACATGTGGGTAAAAAACTCATTATTGAATTCATGAGATTCTCTGCAAGAAAAGTGGATTTAAAAAAATATTTTGTTCTGTAACAATTCCACATATAGCACATATTAAGATGTAGGGAAATGTTCCCTGCCCAGTTAAAAATTTCATTCTTCTTTTCATTGAAGAGGTGGGAGACTAGGGATGAGGAATGTTGAATATGCTATTAAATATGGTTGGTGCAATATGATTACTTTTACTGAATTAATTTACCCCCATTTCTTTTAAAATCTTTGTTGCACAGCAATATTGTATCAATAGTGAATGACTTAGGAATCTCAGAAATACAATGACCCAAGACAATTCCAAAAGACTCATGATGAAAAATGCTATCCACCTCCAGAGAAAGAATTGTTGAGTCTGAATGCAGATAGAAGCATACTATTTTCACTTCATCGTTTAATGGATTTTTTTGGTCAGTGTTTCTTTCACAACATGACCCATATAAAAATAAGTTTTGCATAATTTAATATGGTGCACACTCTATAGGGTATCAAATTGTTGTTTCAGAAATAGGGGAGGAGAGGAAGGGAAGAAGAAAACTTGTAGCTCTAAATTTTAAAAAAATGTTAAAAATTGTTTCTACATGTAACTGGGGAAAATAAAATTTTATTCAAAAATTAAAATAAAATCTTTTGCAAAGTTACAAAGTATGATTCAATGGTGAGGGTGGAGTGAGGAGAGATGTATTAAGAAATGGCTGTTACTCAAAAAGATATCAAATTGCGCATACCCTTTTACCCAGCAGTGTTTCTATTGGGCCTATATCCCAAAGAGATCTTAGAGGAGGGAAAGGGCCCCACATGTGCAAGAATGTTTGTGGCAGCCCTTTTTGTAGTGGCTAGAAACTGGAAACTGAAGGGATGCCCATCAATTGGAGAGTGGCTGAATTAATTATGGTATATGAATATTATGGAACATTATTGTTCTGTGAGAAATGACCAGCAGGACGACTTCAGAGAGACCTGGAGAGACTTGCATGGACTGATGCTGAGTGAAATGAGCAGAACCAGGAGATCATTATACACAGTAACAAGACTATATGATGATCAATTCTGATGAACGTGGCTCTCTTCTACAATGAGATGATTGAGACCAGTTTCAATTGTTCAGTGAAAAAGAAAGCCATATACACCCAGAGAGAGACCTGTGGGATCTGAGTGTGGACCACAACATAGCATTTTCATACTTTCCGTTGTTTGTTTACATTTTGTTTTCTTTCTCAGCTTTTTATTTCCTTCTTGATCCAATTTTTCTTGTGCAGCAAGATATCTGTATAATTATGTGTGTGTGTGTATATATATATATATATATGTGTGTGTGTGTATATATATTATGTATATATAGGATTTAACATATATTTTAACATATTGAACATGTATTGGACTACCTGCCATCTAGGGGAGGGCATGGGGGGAAGGAGGGGAAAATTTGGAACAGAAGGTTTTGCAAGGGTCAATGTTAAAAAAAATTACCTATGCATGTTTTGTAAATAAAAAGCTTTAATAATTTAAAAAAGGAAAAAAATAATAAAAAAGGAAATGGCTGTTATAAAACAAGTCATTAAAAATAAAATAGTTTTTTGGTTTTTTTTAAAGAATTAGATTATTGCAGGTATCTAAGACAAACACAGGCAGCTAGGTGGTGGAGTGAATAGAGCTTCAAGCCTAGAGTCAAGAAAACTCATCTTCTGAGATTATGCCTAGCCAGAGACACTTACTAGTTGTATAACTCAGGGCCATGAATGGCCAGTCACTTTGACTTATGTCTTGCCACCAGACTTTGATGATTCTGGAGGAGGCTGATGACTTTGTGGAGCTCTGCCTCATTTAAATCCAATTTACTCACGAGTCAAGACATCACTCTCATGAAGTCATTGGTCCTCCCTGAGAACAAAGGATGAACAACAACAGCTGTGTGACCTCAGGCAAGTCACTTAACCTTCTTTTCCTCAATTTGTCATCTATAAGATGAACTAAAGGAGGAAATGGCAAATCACTCTGGTATCTTTGCCTGGAAAACCCCAAATGGGTCATGGAGAGTTGGACATTACTGAACAACAAGTACTATTGAGTTTAATACATATACACAAAGTCACTGGACCATATAAACAACATCATATTCAACACTCATAGGCATCTTTTTACTCTTAAAGCCCCAGCAACACAGTTGGATGGGATGAAAGAAATAACAGTAGGAAAGTGCTGGTATGAAACTTTATGTGGAAGTGCAGGTTGAAGAGAGTTGGAATAGCCAGCTGAAGGTAAAATGAATTGCCTATCACTGGAATCTTTCAGGTTAAAGATGGAGGATTACTTTTTTGAGACATCATAGAAAAGAATTTCTGTTCAGGTGTGAATTAGAAAAACAATCTGTGAGAGGCCTTCAAATTCTAAGATTCTGTGATTGTGCTATGATTGAGAACAGAATATTTAGAAGTAGCTTCATTACTTGTACAATTTGATTTTGTAAAATGAAAATTAATCCCAACTATTTATATGAATCATAATTTAAGCATCAATCTGTATGATAATTGGGCATGTGTTAAATAGTTCATTAAATGGTTCATTCATTCAAAAATATTTATTGAGCATTTATCCACATGATACATCGACACACTACTAGCATCCTCTGTCCAAAAAATGAGGAAAAATAATAATAATAAATTGGTTTTGTTCAGTTGTTTCAATCATATCCAATTCTTAATGACCTCATTTGAGATTTTCTTGGCAGATATTAGAATGTTTCATCATTTCCTTTTTCAGTTCATTATACATATGAGGAAATTTAGGTAAACAGGATTATCTGACTTGCTCACAGAATCACACAGCTAGTAAGGGACTGAGGATGGATTTGAACTTAGATCTTCCTGATTTCAAGCCCAGTACTCTATCCACTATGCCACCGAGCTTCCCCATAATAATAAGCAACTAACATTTTATAGCACTTTAAGTTTTGCAAAATAATTTACATACATTCAATCCTCATAGTACTACCCAAGGTACTACTATAATCCCCATTTTCCAGATAAGGAAACTGAGTCTTATGAGAATGACTCTCCTACACTCACACAACTAGTAAGTGTCTGAGGCTAGATTTGAATTCTAGTTTTCTCAACTTGAGGTTCAGCACACTGCTAAAGTGCTAAAGAATTCCTCAGAATTCTAAAGGCTGAACTTTGGGAAGGAGATGAACCAGAAACAATAGGCAAATATAAATAGATTTGCACTCTGGATCATTGGTGAGAATATCCCACATAATTTAGATGAAAGATTCAATGGAGCATTTGAGTGTGTTCATGACATTGTGCTAGGGGTTCAAATATGAAAAATGACATAAGTATCTGACTTAGGCACTGATATTACAACAAACCAAAATGAAAACTCCTTCATAAAACCATTCATCTAACTATAACTTGAAGGGAAAAAATTCTTATCTTTTCAGATCCTAGAAAACCTCTATCTTCCATTGTGTATATTATAAATGCAGTATGCAAACATGCAGCATATATTCTATATGGCTGTATACATGTCTCTCTTGATGGAAAGCAACTTAGGAAGTTGGGTAACACAGTAGTAGATAGAGCACCCAGTCTGGAGTTAAGAAAATTCTTCTTTCTGAGTTCAAATCTGGCCTCAGACACTTACTAGCTATGTGAGCCTGGGAAAGTTACTTATCCCTGTTTATCTCTGTAAAATGGGCTAAAGAAGGAAATAGCAAACCACTCCAGTATTTTTGCCCAGAAAATTCTAATGGGATTGCAAAGACTAGACAAGATTGAAACAACTGGACATAAACTACAAATTCCTTTAGGACAGGGATTGTTTTATTTTTGTCAATATGCCCAGTGCCTGGAATATAGTAGGTATTTAATAAACGCCTGTTGATTGGTAATTAAAATGCTATGATAATCACATACAAAATGGTAGAAAGTCCCTGCATGTAGAGAAGATACATTTTCTATATCTTCTATGCTTCAACCAAAGAATAGTTTTAACTCTAAGCCCCTCTTATTAATGGGAGTAAGGTATCTATTATTAAAAGCCATTGATCACATATTCAAAGTTAAGCTAGTCATCATCAAATTCAACTCAGTCAAAAATATTGCCAAAAAGCTCACAAACCTTACAAAACTACAACATAATATAATAGCGTCAAGGGGAATATACATTAAGCTCAAGATCAGTTCCCTTTCTTTATTCCATTTCTCCCTTGGAATTTGTATTTCTTTTCTTTATGATAACATTTTTTCCCATCTAAACTATCTGTAGTCATTCAGGACAGCTCATTAGAACATTTATTTAAGAAGGCCACAGATTCAATGCTCTTGGGACCATTGCTTGTGTTCTATTACATGGTGTCTCCCTCTATCCTTGAACCCCAATGGTCATCTCATAAATGTATATGGTAGATCATAAGGGGATCCAGGCTGTAGAGGATAGATGGATCAATATAACCCCATCCTTATAGCCAGGAAAACATCTGTGAATTGCATCAACTCTCCCAGGTCTCAGTCAATAATGTTGTATTTATATGTAAAAAAATACAGCCATTTTAAAAATCTCACATATATCACTGCCTCTTTTCTCTAAAGTTTGAAAAGCATCATTGTTAAATAAAGTACTCCAAATGAAGTAACCTTAAATGCTAGATAGGATAAAAAATGAGTACAGTATGTGGTTTTAGATTTTATTTTTTCCTCTGCTCTCAACATTGTGGGCCTTTTGATAAAAACAGAAGTGGTTGTTCTCAGCTTTTATTATGATAGATAATAGTTCCTGTTTTAGCCTGGAATTGCAGCCTATTTTTCATTACTCATTTCACCTTCCATTTCAGACTAACTAAATGCTTCCTGCTATAACCTTTTTGAGCATTACTCCATCTGACTTTCACAATCCACATAAGCCTCTTGCATTTGTTAACATTTCATGTTTTGTATTATAAGGCTGGCTCTATTCATTCAATAGTGTTCTTTTTCTTTCTTAAATGTCATATTCAATTAGAATAGAAAACAAGCTAGTGGCCTAAAAGCATTAGCTTTTAATATATTGCTATTCTGGACTCTTCTCTTCCATTCTGGTACTTGTACCATACCTGAGTTACTTCCTAGACAGCAGCCAATTGGAGGACCAATAAGACAGCAGCTACCATATATAGCAATCTTCCTCTACCCAGCCTCCTCCTTTATTACCCCTCCTGTGGGAATTGTGGGAATTGAGTGAACCACACTGACTTCATCTTGTGACTTAATTCTGGATCTAGCTCATTTTCCTTTCTATTAAATTATGGATCTAGTCCAATTTCTGACTTGTAAAAAAAAACTTTATTCAACTATTGGAATTATGAGAAAACTTTATTGCAACATTTACTATATTGCTTGCAAGGAGTTTTCTCACAATTCTACATCTCAAGCAAATAATATATCTTATCAGAAAACTGATGCTGTACTGGTCAATCATTCACTGTTTCCTTGTTCTTCTCATTCAATACAGACTCTTTGGAGATAGGGGAGGGCAGAAATGAGGCACTTTTTTTCTGATTTCAGGGAGAATAAATAGTCCCCCTTCCAACTCTCAAAACTCATTCATAAAGCCCTTAATCTTTCCTTCAATTAGAATTCAGATTACCTGATCTTGTATTCTGTCTTATATCCTGTTAATTGTTTACTTTTAATGTGTGGAAATCTGTCTCCCCCTGTATTCAGGATCCAGTGTCAAGCTGAGAAAACCTGGTCCCAAATGTTAGGCAATTGGCATGCATTTGCTTAATAAATCAATATGCTCAGAAGCTCGACCTTTGTATCCTCAGTTATTTCAAATTTTCCCCATCACTCTCCTCTCCCACTAGCTCCTCTTACCCAATTCCCCAAAGCTGAGTTAAATCATAAGACATTGGCAGATGGCTCACAACAAAGACCTAATCTGTATTCAGTCAAGAGGCTTTTATTAAGCATTTTCTCTGTGCCAGCTACTGTGCTAGGCAATGGAAGTAGAAAGACAAAAGGGAAATAGTTCCTACCCTCAAGGAGTTTATATTCTAATGGGAGAGAAAATGTATATTTATAAAAATAGAAGCAGAATACATTTTAAAATTAATACAAGGTAATTTGGGGAAGAGATACACTAGCATCCAGGAGGCAAAGAAAGGCTTTATAAAAAAGATGCTGTTTGAGTTGTCATGAAGGAAACAAAGGATTTCAGGAGGGATAGATAAGATGGAAGTCCATTCAAGATATAGAGAACAGCAACTGCCAAAAAAAAAAAGTTATGAAGTAGGTGTACCAAGTAGCAAATGGGCCACTAAGGCTGAATCACAAGGATGGAGGTAAAGAATAAAAAGACTGGAAAGGTAGAAAGGATCCAAATGCTATGATCAAATAAATGAATGAATTTATTTTATTAAAGAAACAATGGAGTTATTGATTTAGTGGTTAGCTGGAGACCTACACTTAAGCAAAGTCACTGTCTTGTGTGGAGTTGAATTGGAGTGGAAAGAGTTTTCCTAAGGAAAGAGTGAATAGGAGGCTATTATAATCAAAAAGACAGGTGATAGAACAGCCAGGTGACACAGTAGATAAATCACTGAGCCTGGAATCATCTTCCTGAGTTCTGGCTTCAGACACTTATTAGCTGTGTGACCCTAGATTCGTCACTTAATCATGTTTGCTTCAGTTTCCACATCTGGCAAACCAGTTCAGTATCTTTTCCAAAAATCCCACAGAAGTCACAAAGACTCGAAAATGCTAAAAAAAAAAAAAAGTGATAAGTGATAAAGGTCTGAACCAGTATAAGTAAAGAGAAGAGAGCATATGAAAGAGATGTTGAAATGAAGGAAATGACAAGATTTGGCAACTGATTGGCTTGGTAAGGGAATGGGAGATTGAAGAAAGAGTTGAGCCTGAGACCAAGGTGGTGAACCTGGGTGAGTAGTAGGGCAGTGGTATCCTTGACAGAAATAGGGAAGCTTCGAAGAGAAGCATGTTTATGGAGGGAAATAATAACTCTGTTTTGGATATCATTGGGTTTTAGATGTCTGTGTTATCAAATTTGAATGTCCAATAAATAGTTGGAGATTCAGAGCTGGAGATCAAGAAAAAAAGACTAAAGATGAATATACAGATCTGGTAATCATCTACATGGAAATAATTGAATCCATTGGAATTAATGAAGACATTCAAGTGGGAAAATAGAGAAAGAAAGACTATGTAGGACAGAGCTTTGGGTATAGAGGGTCAGGAGAAAAGAATCCATTCTAGGTCTTGAATCTTAAAGTAACTTGGCTCACAAAAATTCCCTTTTCTTATTGAAATATCAGAGATTGCTTGTCAGTATAATAAATTAATAATCTAGCAACTGAAGAAAAATGCCAACACTACTTTTTGGATTAAAGGCAAACCTTTGAACTCAGGACAGAAAAATCAGCCCATAATGGAGACTAAAGGCATTTGGGAGAAAGATACTGGAGAGGATTGTATGATAAACTTTACCCTGATATGTATCTCAACTATTTGCCTCTCTGTCTAAGTAACCAAGATCTGGGACTTACTACATCTCAGTAGATCTTGTTTGTTAGAGAAAACTATAGGAACTTCAAAGAGTGTACTTTGTATCATCTATGAGCATTTGTTTCTCTGATCAATAAACTTGGAAGAGTTGTAATTGAATTCTTTTGCCTGGCTTCCTGACTGTCACACCCTTCATTCACTACAGGAACTGGACTCCAACATTTGGGTACACTCACAACTGGGGGATGTGAAGCAGATGATGAGGCAGCAAAGAATATTAAGAAGTCACAGTCAGACAAATGGAAGGAGGACCAATAAGGAGCAAGGAAATGAGTATTCAGAAAGAAGGGATGATCAAAAGGTTCAAATGAAGCAAAGTGGTACAAAGGATGGGTATTGAGAAGTGGCCATTAGATTTGGCAATTAGGAGATCACCAATAACTTTGAAGGAGCAAGTTAATTGATTAGGTCAGAAGCCAAATTAGAGGGGAGTTAAGAAAAGACTGAGTAGAGATGAAGTGAAAAAAAAAAGACAAAAAAGGGGCAGCTAAGTGGTGCAGTGGATAGAGCACCAGCCCTGAAGTCAGGAGGACCTGAGTTTGGTCTCAGACACTTAACATTCCCTAGCTGTGTGACCCTGGCAAGTCACTTAACCTCAATTGCCTCAGCCAAAAAAGCAAAAAAAAAAGTGTAAACAAGTTATTCCAGGTATTTGGTTGTAAAAGGGAGAAGAAATACAGGATAATGGTTGACAAGAATATTAAGAATTATTCTATCACCAGTATTAGAGCCAATAAAATATCCCAAGTTGGAGATGTGAAAGCTCCAAATGGGTCTATTGAACAACTTGTTATTTAGTCATTTTCAGTCACATCCAACTTCTCATGACCCTTATTAGGGTTTTCTTGGCAAAGATAATGGAGTGGTTTTGCCATTTCCTTCTCCAGCTTCTCCAGTGCCAGAAGAAACTGAGACAAATAGGGTTAAGTGACTTGCCCAGGTTCACACAGGTAGTAAGTGACTAAAAACTGGATTTGAACTGGATTTTGAACTTCCTGATTCCAGACCCAGCATTCTATCTATTGTATCACCTAGCTATCCAGTTATTGAACAACTATGTATGTGTTCATTTAAGAATGGTCTGCTCTATAGATAAGTGATCCTGTTCATGAAATAGAGTTTACTTTTGTCATGTATAAATACAGTGAGGGCTAAAAGTCACTTTCCAGTCATCACCTATCTTTGCTTTCATTTCCCAGGCTGAGTATAACTTTTTGTGATAAAGAAGATAGAAGAAATAGAAATTGAGTAGTCAGTCCTTCCTTCTCTCTTACCTATAATCACCTTCCTGCTCCTCTCAAGCAGGTAAAAATTTCTATTTTTACAAAAATAGCATTTTTATGTCTTTAGTATTTTTAAAAGCCTCAGCTCTATTAGCTTTACCCTTCCAGATACTGTTCTTATGATATTTTACCAATATTTTATATTTTTATCTTTAATGATCAGCATTCATATCTACCAAAGCATTAGTGCTATACATATCTTGGAATCAGAAAGACCCAAGTTCAAATCTAGCCTCCGAAATTTACTTGCTATGTGATCCTAGGCAAGTAACAATCTCTGTCTACCTCAATTTTCTCATCTATAAAATGGGAATAACAATAGCACTTACCTCCTAGGGTTGTTATGAGAATAAAATGAGATCATATTTATGACACTTTTCAAACTTTCAGATACTATGTAAATGATAATTAATATATTCATCCCTTACATTTGTTCTCTTTAAAGGTGAGTGGGTAAAAGAGCTCTGCATGGATGCCCATTCACATTGCATTACACTTAAAAGCTTTTCTGGCAGGAAATGAACTCCTTACTGAAAATTGAGTGAATGCCCATCAGTTGAAGAATGGTTGGATAAATTATGGCATATGAATGTTATGGAATATTATTGTTCTTTTTATTTATTTTATAAAGCTTTTTATTTGCAAAACATATGCATGGGTAATTTTTCAACATTGAAACTTGCAAAGCTCTCTGTTACAAATTTTCCCCCTTACACCCCATCCCTTCCCCTAGATGGCAGGAAGTCCAATACATGTTAACCATGTCAAAATACTTGATAAATCGAATTGTATACATATTTATACAGTTATCTTGTTGCACAAGAAAAATTGGATCTACAAGAAAAAAAATTGAGAAGGGAAACATAATGCAAGCAAACATCAAGAGAGAACATGAAAATGTTATATTGTGGTCCACATTCAGATCCTCTCTCTGGGTGTATATGGCTTTCTTCACTGAATATTTGGAACTGGTTTGAAACATTTCATTGTTGAAGAGAGCCATGTCAATCAGAATTGATCATCACATAGTATTGTTGCTGTGTACAATGATCTCCTGGTTCTGCTCATTTCACTCAGCATCAGTTCATGCAAGTCTCTCCAGGCCTCTCTGAAATCGTCCTGCTGATCGTTACTTACAGAACAATAATATTCCATGACATTCATATACCATAACTTATTCAGCCATTCTCCAGTTGATGGACATACATTCAGTTTCCAGTTTCTAGCCACTGCAAAAAGGGCTCTTACAAACATTTTTGCACATATGGGTCCCGAAATATTATTGTTCTATAAGAAATGATGAGCAGACTGATTTCAGAAAAGTCTTAGACTTACATAAACTGATGCAAGTGAAGGGAGCAGAACCAAGATAATATTGGATGCAGTAACAACAAGATTATGTGATCAACTGTGGCTCTTTTCAACAATGAGGTAATTCAAGGCAATTCCAATAGACGTGGAGGAAAAGTGCCATCCACATCCAGAGAGTTAACTATGGAGACTGAATGTGGATCAAAGCATAGTGCTTTCAAATTTTCTTTTGTTGTTGTTGTTTTGTTTGCTGGGGTTTTTTCCTTTCTTGTGTTTTTTTTTCACTTTTGTTATGATTTTTCTTATGCAGCATGAAAAATATGGACATATATTTAGAAGAACTGCATATATATTTAACCTTATCAGATTGCTTGCTTTCTTGGGAAGGGAAGAGGAGGAAAGAAAGGGAGAAAAATTTGGAATACAAGGTTTTGCAAAGGTAAATGTTGAAAACTATCTTTGCATGTATTTTTAAAACTAAAATACTATATAAAAAATAAAAGTTAATAAATAAATAAGAAACTGAACTCCTTGTGGACAGAGAATTTGTTGATTTAGTTTGATTTTTATTTTGCTTCCCCAACCCCTAACAAAATGTCTTGAATGTAATAGTTGCTTAATTAATGACTATTGAATTGTAATCTTCATAGGCATGCATCTCTTCATTCTCATTGGAACCATCTTCAAGAATCTTGTTCTGGAGCCCTTTCCATCACTCTTGAAATGTTCTCCTTTTCAAAACTCCAACATGTGGAAGTTGACCTATTCACTTTCTAAACAATAGAGGAAAGATTTGGAGTCAAAAGACTTGAGGTAGAGCTTGACTCTCTACCATATAACCTTAAAATTTGAATTTTAGTCCAGTGTTCTTTCCAAATTTTTTTACAAAGAAATATGAATGATTCATGCAAAAATTAGAAACTAAAGAAGTGCCTATCCAGTGTGGAATGACTAAACAAATTATTGTATGTAAATGTAATGAAATATTATTGTTCCACAAGGATGACAAAAGGGTCAGACTTACAGAAGACTGGAAAAATCATACCATGAGCTAATGAAGTGTAAAACAGATAGAAACAGGAAAATATTTTACTCAATGACAACTTTATAAAGAATAGCAACTGGTCAGCATAATGATAAACCATGTCACCAGAGGACTGAAGATTGTAACATGCTGTCTACCTTATGCCCAGAGATGAGGAACTTAAAATTTAAAATGAGGTATGTATTTTTGGACATGGACAATGTGGGAATTTGTTTTGTCGGACTGTATATATTTGTCATAAAGTTTTTATTTTTCATTTTATTTTTATTGTTCCATGGGGAAAGAGGAGAAATGGGAGAGGCAGATAATGAATGTGCATTTTAAAAAAATGAATAAAATATAAATACATATAGAACATTTTTAAAAAACAGACCTTATTTCCTACTGATATTTCTCACTTTATAAACTGAATAGAAGTTCCTAGTCTTTTTATGGACCCCTTTGGCAGTCTACTGAATTTTATGAACCCCTTCTCAGAATCATGTATTTAATTAAGTAGAATTATATAAAAAGCCAATTATATTACAATACAGTTATTAAATATAAAAAAGTTCATGATATCAGGTTGAGATTCCCCTGGATCAGAAGATGGCTCTCTCCTTGTCCCCATTTTTAATGGGAATGATTAACCTTATCCTCAGGTAGGATGCTTTTTATTTTAAGATTTATGAATTGAAACTTTCACATCAATAGCTTATATATCAAATTTTTATCTGATAAAATCCAAAGGAACTATTTCACTGATGAAGAAAGTTTTGGAATGCTAGAAAAATGGATGTTTTTCATCTTTGTGAAAGTTCTTTCATGCTGAAGAATGCAGTCACCAGTATAATTTCTCCAAAGCTTGCTGTTTCTCTCTATGTCTGTGTGTGTGTGTGTCTGTCTGTCTCTCTCTCTCTGTCTCCCTGTCTCTGTCTCTCTCTTTCTCACACATACACACACACATACACACGCACGTACATATGCACCACTTCCTCATTTGTACATACAATGAAAAAATATTAAAGGTGTCTATTCATTTCATAGGCACAAGTCTTGGTATTCAGGTAATAAAAAACAAAATGATAAATCCTGATATAGTTTATTTAAATATATTTAAATCAAATTAAGGGAAGCACAACTAGGTAGCACAATAGAGTGCCAGACCTGAAGTCAGGAAAACTCATCTTCCTGAATTCAAATATGACCTCAACTGTCTGACCTTGGACAAGTCACCTACCCCTGTTTGCCTCAGCTTCCTCATCTGTAAAATGAGTTGGAACAGGAATAGCAAACCATTCCAGTATTTTTGCCAAGAAAACCCCAAATGGGGGCAAGGAGAGTTAGAGATGAATGAAAATGACTGAACAGCAACAAGAAAAGGGAGGATTTTCCAGAGATACAAAACTGCATAATTTAGAATTGGAAGAATCTTCTGCAAACATTGTTCAACCTGTACCTGAAAATAAATCCCCAGTATTATATCAAATAAGAAGACATCCAGTTTCTGCTTAAAAATTTCCAAAGAGGGGAAACCAATCACCTGTCAAGGTAATCTGTTCAACTTTTGAGCATCTCCAAATTTTAACATGATGCCTAAATTTGGCCCCTGACAACTTCTACCCGTCATTCCTGGTTTTATCCTTCATGACCAAGTACAAGTCTTTTCTTTCACATAGCAATCTCTGAAATACTTGAACCCAATTGTCATCAACCACACCCACTAACCTAAGTTAAATATTTACCCTCTTCAACTGATCCTCATTTGGCATAAGGTCAAGGCCCTTCTCCAGATATTCTCCAGGTTATCAATGTTCTTCCTAAACTATACCACCCAGAACTAAGCACAGTATTCCACATGTAGTCTGATCAGAATAGAGTATAGATAAACATCTTCCTTTTTTCTGGTAGTTGTGCCTCTTTAAGGAAGCCCAAGATTGTATTAGTTTTGAGGGGCACCTGTATCTGGATGTTGGCTTATATTAAGTTTATGGGACAAAGAAACCCTCAGATCTTTTCTAGGACAACTGCATTCTAACCATCCCTTATCCACATAGGATTTGTATTTTTTAATGAAACATAAGATTTCTCATTTATCTCTATTGAATTATTAGATTCAGCCTGATGTTTCAGTTGTTAAGATTTTTTTTACTCTCTTGGCTCTTGGTTCTCTTGGCTCTCTCTCTCAGCTCAGCAACATTTGTGAATATGATAAGCACTCCAAATATAGCTTTATTCAATGACTGATATAAACATTAAATAGAGCTGGGATACGCTTAGATCCTTGGGGCAATCTATAAAAGACCTCCTTCCCATCAGACATTGAACCATAAATAAGGATAGGGATTGGACCTGTAATTTCACTGGTCATTCACATATTTTCGTCTTTTACAAAATAATGGCCTATAATATTTTACCAAATGTTTTGTTAAAATTTTGTCAACCTAAAATGAAAAGGAGCATCTATCAGCAAGCATTTTACCTAATGGTTATAAGCTACAAGTATTCCAGTAAGATCAGATGTGAAACAAGGATGCCCATTGTCACCATTATTATTCAATATAGTACTAGAAATGTTAGCTTTACCCAAAAGAGAAGAAAAAGAAATTCAAGGAATAGAGTGGGCAATGAGGACTTAGATAATTATTTAGATATACTTAGATATTTAGATATCTATTTATTTCGATATTTAGTATATTTTTTTAGTATATTTAGATAATCAACTAAAAATTACTTGAAAAAATTAATAACTTTAGCAAAGTAGGATCTAAAATAAACTCACATAAACCATTGGCATTTCTATGTGTTACCAACAACTATATGTTACCAGTAGCAAGAGATAGATGAGAAATTTTTTAAAATAACTATAGACAATGTAAAATATTTGGGAGTTTATCTGTCAAGACAATCCCAGGAACTATATTTACAAAATTACTTTTTATACAAATAAAGTCAGATATAAAAAATTGGGGAAAGTATCAATGGCTTATGGGTAGGCCAAGCTAATATAATAAAAATAATATTACTCCTTAAATTAATCTACTTATTCAGTGCCATACCAATCAAACTGTCAAAAATGATTTTAGAGAGCTAGATAAAATAATAACAAAATTCACCTGGAAGAACAAAAAGTCAAAAATATCAAGGGAATTAATGAAAAAATGCAAAGAAATTTGGCCTAGCTTTACCAGAGATAAATCTATATTATAAAATGGCAATCTTCAAAACCACTTGGTACTGGCTAAAAATAAAGTAGTGGATCAAGTGGTGGTTAACTCTAAGTAGAATATGGATTCCAAAAGCCAAATGAATTTGGTCAATGGAGACCAAATACAGATAGAAACATACTATTCTCACCCTTTTTTGTTTGTTTTTTTTTTCATGGTTTTTCCTTTTTGTTTTGAGTTTTCTTTCACAACATGACTAATATGGAAATATATTTAAAAGGATTGTACGTGTATATCTATATCAAATTTTTTGCTCTCTTGGGGAGGGGGAAGAGAAGAAAGGAAGGAAGAAATAAAAATTGCAAGCTCAAGATCTTTAAAAAGTGTATGTTAAAAACTATTTTTACATGTAATTAGAAAAAATAATATTAAATGAAAATAAATAAATAAAATCTAGTTAAGCCATACCTAGGCATATTCTGTTCTACCAATTTAGTAACCTTGAGAGATGAGAGAAATGAAATAAAGTTAATATGTTATGATCCAGTTTTGAAGATTCCCTAATGGCTCTTTGCAATCACTACTTCCTTTTCTAGGTATTCAATAACTTAGCCTCTTCAGCTACTCATTTGAGTTCAGTATTTGTCCTTGTAACATCAGAATCTTGAATAAACAAAATTTTTTATTGAATTAGATCAGAGATTTCCTTCATAGCAATTTAGGGTGATGAACTATTATGGACTATATTTGGACCATTATAAGAAAATTACTATGATAAGCAGATTTTCTATTTAAAACATAGTCAATAGTCAAAAAATTTCCAGGAATTAAAGTCTTTCTCTTAAATTCTGCTGCCACCTTATAGAACAAAATCTGGAGGTGAGCACCAATTTTTTTTTTATTAGAATGAAATCCCAAGCTATTTTTAGAATAAAAAAAAGTTAAAGTAGGTATCATTTCTAATTTTTCATATGTAACCCTTGTCTCAGGCTATCTCCTGGAAGGATCTCACTATATTATGAAGAACTCCCATTTCACTGACTTGCTGCCTTCACTTGGGAACTTTAGTATCTAGCCCTTCCCCAGAGTGACCCTAGCTCCTCTTACAAGCAGACTCACAAGGCTTCAAATTTTAGAAAAATTTTATTTACATAATTAAGGACTCCCATTTGATTTCTGAAAGAAATTGAGATACCCCTCCTTCTTCCAGTGGAATGCCCTTCACTAGGGATCTGTGAAGTACTTTGCAATCCTTAAAGCATAAGCTGTTATCAGCTATTATTATTATTATAGCCTCTGTGACTTATAATATTAGCCTGAATTAGATCTTAGCAAAGGGTGGATACTTCTCCACGTTTTACGGATAAAGAAAATGAGATAAACCAGGCTAAGTGACTTACCCAGGATCATATAGCTTTAAGTATCTGAGGCTGGATTTGAACTCAGAAACATGTCTTCTTTACTATAGGCCCCGCATTTTATCCACTGCAACATCTATCTGAATCTTGCTAACCTATATTCTCAGCAAATATCATGGGTCCTTCTTAGTGCTGTCCACTGCTATCCAATCTCAGAAGCTCAATCAGCTTTGATAGTCTATACTCCATTTTTCCTCCACATTGTTCCCTCTTGCTCCCAATTGTGCTCTAGCAGATTGTGCTGAAACCAGTTCTCAAGCAGCTGGCCCCTGGCAGGTTCACCCTAGAGTTTAATCAACACTAGTTCTTCAATCATTAAGGTTCAGATAGTATCTACTCTTCTGGAACTTCTGTTGTTTTGCAGTAAGGTCCCACAAGCCCAGCACCACTAAATACAAAGAACCTCTCCAGATGGCTCAGAAAATACCTCTATCTTTTATCTAATCAAATAAGTCCCTCTTTTACATTCCATATTGATACATGCTGAGTCTGTAGCCAATTACCCCCTCCTAGACCATGTGTCTCTTATTCACAACAATACCTCCGACAGAGTCTTTTAGGGGTCTCTAGATCTTTTTCCATTAATCTGTCCTTCTCCAGGAAACTGGACCCGGTTTTTACAAATTATTGTAGGCTGATTCTTGGAAATCTCAAAAAAAAAAAAAAACCAACAACAACAGAATGGAAGAATCATGATTCTCAATAGCTATTCCTAGGAAAGGAAGCTGCATTTCAGGGCAGAGATTAACTATACATAAATGCCCCTAAACCCCCAGCATAGTGATTTTATTTCCTAATTGTTATTATTTGTAGCATTTGGTCTTTTTGTTTCTCATTTTCATATTGTTTTTAATTGACCACAGCAAGATCAAAATATATAATCTGGCTGCCATGGTTTTAGGACATTTATGAACAAGAAACAAGGGTAAAATATATTAAATATTTCCATAAGAAAAATTGTATTTTTAAAATCACCCATCCTGAGTTTAGAGAAATATTGTTATGTATATTGTAATTTGTAGTATATAAAGCCCTTTGCATGCATTATTTCGTAGGATCCTTATAATAACCTTACAACAAAAGTAAGCAATCATGTATTGTTCCCATTTTAAAGATGCAAAAACTGACGTTCTAAAAATTTGAGTGATTTGCCTAAAATCTTTACAATTCATAAATCCAGAGTCTACAGTGAAATGCAGATCCTGTGGTTCCAAATCTCTCCTTTTCTATTATTAGGGCAGTTAGGTGCCACAATGGCCTCAGCTTTTTCCATTTCACATCCTCCATCAAGCCTTGCCTAATTATTCTTTCCAACATTGATTTCTTTCTCTTCTGAAGCACTCGGGAACTAATTATCTGTATCATTCTCTTGGCACTTAATAAATGCTATCGTATATTGTTGTTGTTATTCAGTTGTCCAGTCATGTCTGACTCTTTGTGATCTCATTTGAAGTTCTCAGCAAAGATGCTGAAGTGCTTTGTCATTTCCTTCTCCAGCTCATTTTACATATGGGGAAACTGAGGCAAAGAGGATTAAGTGACTTTCCCAGGGTCATACAGTTAGTGTCTTAGGTCAGCTTGGGACTCAGGTCTTTCTGATTCTAAGCCCTGTGCTCTATCTACTGCTCCACTTAGCAGCCCTATTATTCTTACACACTTATGTGTGTGTATGCATATATATGTATGTATATACACACACATGCATATTACTAATTTGGTCAAAGAGCTTATCTATGTGAGAAGATATTTTTATATATTATAAACATATAATATAAATTATCTCCCCTTGTAGATAATATATTATGTATTATAAATATATGTAATATATTTATATATGTATATATAGTTATACATGCATATATATATGTATGTGTGTATGTAAACATATCTCCATGTAAATTGTAAGCTCTATGACTAAATCAAAGAATTTAAAGTCAAAGGACCTAGATTCAAATCTCATCTCTACCATTAACAATTCATGGGACCTTAATCATGCCATATGAGGAGTGGTTGAAGTAGCTGGAAATATTTAGGCTAGCGAAGAAAAGACAAAGAGCACATCTGCAGGATAAGAGATTCAGGGATCAGCAGTAGGACTATAGGGAGTCAGATTTTAGAGCAATCTTTGGCTTTTATTTTAACGAAGTTTTTTGATTCAAAAGAAGTACTGGAGGTCATTCCACAAAAGCTCCAGGTCCTCTGGATCAGAAGAATTATCTTTGAAGGAGCAGCAAAGAACCAGTGTAAGAACATAAAGGAGGGAACTCACACATGGCAAGCACTCGTATGGAGGTCAGAAAAAGCAACACAAGGGCACTCTCAAGGTCTTTCTGAAGAACTTAGGAAGCAATTATGAGACCTAGGAGATGCTAGTGTGGGACTTCCCAGCATGGTGTATCTGCAACAAAAAATGCACTGTGCTCTATGAGCAAAATTAAATTGAAATAGCTCAAAAGAAACCTGAGGTACACAAATTTAGTGAATTTACTCCAAATATTCATGTTAACTATTTGTGCCCAATCTGGGACAGAGTACTCCAAGCTCATATTGGTCTGATCAACCACAGCAGGACACACTGTACCTTTACCCTAACATAGTGATATCATTTTGGTCCTCTGAGAATGAAAGACAATAGCCAAAAGATGTGGAATAAAGTAGGGTATAAAAAGACCTATATCTGGAAAAATAGGAAGGAAAAAGTAGGAAGGAAGTAAAAGTTTTAAAAAGCACAACTGGAGAATTTTATTTGCTCCTGGAAGTAATAAGAAGCCACTGAAGTTGACTGAATAGATCACCCCTGCACTTTAGGAAAATCAATCCAATAGCTGAGAAGAGATTAGACTGGAGTGGAAAGAGCACTGAGACAGCCTATAATTGACTTTTATAATAGTTCAGTTGTGAAGCAATGATGGATCCCATCAGAGTGCTGACAGTGCCAAAGAAAAGAAGTATGAATATTTGAGAGATGATATAAGCATCAGAATGGAATGATTTGACAATTGATTGGATAGAGGGGATGAGAAAGAAAGTGAGGAATTGAGTTATGATACCTAGGTTTTATATCTGAGTGACAGATATAAAACTGCCATCTGAGTATGGAAGCTACTTTGATAGTTATAGGAAAATTAGGAATAAGAAAAATTGGGGGAAGAGGAGGATAATTAATTTAGATTTGAGTATGTTGAGTTTTAAAATGTCCATGAAACATCTAGTTCAAGATGTCCAATTTGTAGTTGTAGATCCAGTTGTAGATCTAAGACTGGAGTTCAGGAGAGAAGTTAGGGCTGGACAAATGGATCTAAATGTCATTTGCATGGAGATGATAATTAAAATCCATGGCAGTTGATGAGATCATCAAGCAAAATAATATAGAGGGAGAAGAGAAGAGAGCCCAGAACAGAACTTTAGGGGAAGCTCACATTAGTCAGGCTTGACCTGAATGAAGATCCAACAAAAGATTAGAGAGGTAGGAGGTGAACCAGGAGAGAACAGTATCATGAAAACCTAAAGAATAGATATTATATTCACCCTCCAAAAAAAGGCAGCAATGTTAAAAGCTGCAGAGAGGTTTAAAAAATGAGAACTGAGAAAAGGTTATTACACATGGAAATGAAGTGATTATTGGTAACTTTGGAGAAATCAGTTTCAATTGAATGATTATGAAATTGGAAGTTAGATTGCAGAAGAAAGGAAGAGGAGGCTTCTATTGTAGATGACTTTCTCAAAGGTTTACCATAAAAAAAAGATGGAGATATAAAACAATAGCTAGTAAAAATGGATGGACCAAGTGAAGTGTTTTGGATTGTTTTGTTTTTTGAGGATAATTATCTTTATAGGCAGTAGTAGCAGAGCAGTCAGGGAGGTTGGACATAATTGAGAAGGTTGGGGTGATGGAAGGAGCAATCTGATGGAGACTAGTTGAAATGGAATCACTTGTGTATGTAAGAGAGGTTTGTCTTGGCAAGGACATGTGAGATAACAGTAGGTAATGGTGAAAGGTATCCAAGTGTTGTGAGAAGAGAGAGTTCTCTAAAAATGTCCAGGTAGAGATATGAATCAAAGTGTTGAAAATGTCTGAGTCTGAAGAGAGAATCACATAGGAAATAGAGATTTCAGAGTCATCCAAAAAGATATACCCTAACATAGTATTCAAAGTCCTTGACATCAAGTTAGGAAGATATAAGTTTATACCCTGACTCCCACATTTATTAATAACTCTCTTATCTCTCATATCCTCAATTTCTTCCTCTTAAAAAATAATACTTTCATTCCCTGCTTTGAGAGGTTCACTGATAAAGTAGATAAAAGGTTGGCCTTAGAATGGAGATAACCGATATTTAAGCCATACTTCTGATACTCACTGTCTGTAAGATTATAGATAAAGCACTTAACCTCTCACAGTCCCCAGACAAGTACTTAAGATTATAAATTACAGAGTAATTGTCAATATGTATTATTGGAGGACATTTTGTCCTGGGAATTCACACACACACACACACACACACACACACACACACACACTATAGGTGTGAACAAAAAAAAGATAGATGTACTCATTTCACAAGGTTTTTGTGAAACTCATATAAGATGATATGTAAAAATCATTTTGTAAGCTCTAAATCACCACATACACATATTATTGTTCACCTGAAGGTGGCATTTCAAAATATGAATAAATAAGCAAAAAGATAAGTGGTCAAAGAATATGAATAAATAGTTCTCAAAAATTATAAACTATTAGTAACCATATGAAAAGTCACTAATAATAAGAATTGCAAATCAAAAAAAAAAGTGAACATGCTTCAAATTGGTGAAGATGACAAAAAATGGGAATAATCAATATTGGAGAGATTGTAGGAAGGTAGACATACCAGGGCATTGTTGGTGGAACTATGAACTAGCAAAAGTATTTTGGTAAACAAATTTGATTATGCAAATGTGCATAACCTTAAATGTAGAGATTCCATTACTAGACCTACCCATGGAGACCATTGGCAAGAAAAAAGTCTTCGTATACACCAAAACACTTAGAGCAGCACTTTTAGGGATAGCAAAGAATTTGAAAGAAAGTAGATGGGCATCAATTAGGGAACAATTAAACAAATTGTATTATTTAAATATAATGGAATATTGCACTGGAAGAAATTATATCAGTGATAAATGCAGGAAAGCATGGAAAGAGCTACATGAATTGATGCAGAGTTAAGTAAACAGAATCTAGAAGACAATATATATGATTATCACAACAATATAAATGGGAAGAACTACAGAAAAAATCAAAATAATAAACATATTGGTATCTTTTATTTTCTATATCTCTCCATGAATTGTATGACTATGAAGATATAACCAGAGGGTTTTTTTAAATCATTTGCAAAAGCCTGGATGTTTCCTTCTCATTTTTCTTCAAAGATATTTTCAATATCTTTATCCTCTTATAACACAATCATAAATATTAACAAGAGATTTTTTTAAAAACATAGCAATTTATCTCCCTAGTTACCTTTTCTTTTGTGCATAACAATAATTCTCTTTGTGATCTTTTCTGTTCCTCTGGAATTATTATCCTCTGAGATAGTTTAAATTGTTATTCCTTGAGGATCTTTAAAAGTATGTTGTTTTAACAGAGGTTTGGCTTCTCTATGTATTCTGGTTAGGCCCAACTGTTTTTGTGAACTTATTTCACCTTCTTCAAGTGTTGCTTCCAGATCCTCAAATAGCACCATGGTTACTGAAATTATAGAGAACAAGAGTGGTGGTTTCCATTATCATCACTGGTGAGAGTGTCACTAATATAAATATTGATGAATTCATTCATTTTCAAATCTACTTGTTCTCTCAATTTTATCTATAAATTTGGGAAGGATGATCCATCCTTGTTGACTTTCATGTTAGGTTTTCAGTTAGATGGTACAGTAGCATGTGTAGTCGGGAATCAGGAAATCTAAATTAAAATCTAGCCTCAGCCATTTACTAGCTTGTGTGACTCTGAGCCAGCCACTCTTGCCTCAGTTTGTCAACTATAAAATGGGCTTTTTGTAAGCTCAAATAAGATGTGTGTAAAGCACTTGACAATGTCTGGCCCACAGAAAGTGTACAATAAATGCTTATTCCTTCCTTTCTTCCCTTGTTTTCCCCTCTACTGATTTTCAGTTTTATGACACAAAACAATGTACAATCTTCCAATTTCTTCCTCCACGATATTGTCCAAATGAGTTTGCCATCTAAACTAGCATAGCCATTGGTTGATATATTTCTTTACTTAATCAAGAAATCAAGTGTTTTTGTTTGACAAAGATGAACTGATACCAATTGTGACAACTAGTTTACAATGTTTAAATTGCCCTAAAAATTCAGACAACACAGGATCAATAACTTATTTAAATCAGTTAATGCAATTGTGATTGGTCACCATATTTTATAATCTTTATCCTCTCTTTTATTGTGGTCCTTCACTCTAAGTAACTGATGAAATGACTACACATGGATAACTGATGATGAAAAGATTCTTAGGATGATAACCAGTCATTTTTTCTATGTAAGATAAGGGGTATTTTATTTTAGAATTTGTTGTTTGGTGATCATTATGTCTGACATCTTTTCAGTCTCTTCTTGAAAAAATAAATATTTGTGAAATCAGATGTGACACTTCTGAATATTCAAGATGCCATTGATTTCTTTCAACTGTGGCCCCACTGTATTGGCTAGTAACTGACTTTCCTGGAATACTCTTTCAGGAAAGACACATCCTCCTCTCCAGCTACTTCTTCCATAATTTCCTTGGTAACCACTTCATGATTATTACATACTCTGTCCTTCCCACCCTCCACTATCTACCACTTCCTTATGGATGTTTTCTCCCATTAGAATGTAAGCTTCCTGAGGACAGGAACTTTCTTTGCAAAAATGCTTATTTGTAACCCAGCACTTATCACAAAGCTTAAAACATAGTAAGAATTTAATAAATGCTTTCTCATTGATTGATACATTCATTTTTTTTAATTTCCAAACCATATTTTACAGCATATTTTTTATCTTCATCTTTTGTGCCCACCTGTAGTTTGGAGTCTTGACCTGACTTGGATGTTTTTGTCAAGTTCATCCTAGACATTTGCTGCTTCATCCTGCAACATGTGGAGGGCAAGCTTAGTTTTCCTGCTTTTTTGGGGATTCTAAGAACACCCCCTGAGGGCATAAAGGTACCTTTCTCTACTTTCAGCTCAAGCCCCTGTTCTAGTGTGCTCCCTTCACTGCTAAGTCTTCAGTTCCCTTGAACCAATTAACATAAATTAGCTTTTTTTATTAATACTTTTTATTTGCAAAACATATGTATGGGTAATTCCTAAACATTAACCCTTACAAAGCTTTCTGTTACAAATTTTCCCCCCTACTCCCCACCCCTCCCCTAGATGGCAGGATATCCACTATATGATAATTATGTTAGAATACTAAAGAAATCGAATATATGTATAGTTATTGCCACACATCATTTTTTTTGTTCAGGAGAAATCCTATCTATAAGAAAGAATAATCCGATAAAGGAAATACAATGCAAGCAAACATCAATAGAGAACATGAAAATGTTATGTTGTGGTCCACATTTCACATCCCTCTCTCTGGGTGGTTTTCTTCACTGAACAATTGGAACTGGTTTGAAGCATTTCATTGTTGAAGAGAGTCATGTCCCTTAGAACTGATCCTCACATAGTATTGTTGCCATGAATAATGATCTCCTGGTTCTGCTCATCTCACTCAGCATCAGTTCATGCAACTCTCCAGGCCTCTCTGAAATCGTCCTGCTGGTTGTTTCTTTTTTTTTATTTTATTTTTTTATTTTATTTGCATAACATATGTGTGGGTAATTCTTCAACAATAACCCTTACATAGCTTTCCGTTACAAATTTTTCCCCCAACTCCCCACCCCTCCCCTACATGGCAGGATATCCACTACATGTTAATTATGTTAAAATATTGGCAAATCGAATATATGTATACATATTTCCAAACTTGTCATTGTTGTGCAAGAAAAATCTTGTCTACACAAATGATATATCAGATAAAGGAAACACAATGTAAGCAAACATCAATCAAAGAGTATGAGAATGTTATGTTGTGGTTCACATTTCACATCCCTCTCTCTGGGTGTATATGGCTTTCTTCAGTGAACAATTGGAGGTGGTTTGAAACATTTCATTGTTGAAGAGAGCCATGTCCATCAGAATTAATTGTCATATAGTACTGTTGTTGCTGTGTATAATGATCTCCTGGTTCTGCTCATTTCACTCAGCATCAGTTCATGTAAGTCTCTCCAGGCCTCTCTGAAATCATCTTGCTGGTCATTTCTTACAGAACAATAATATTCCGTAATATTCATATACCATAATTTATTCAGCCATTCTCCAATTGAAGGGCATCTATTCAATTTCCAGTTTCTAGCCACTACAAAAAGG
>JAJPUD010001503.1:236734-262662 GCA_023553655.1 Myrmecobius fasciatus | reverse complement strand
GGCTAGATTCGCACTAGGACCACGTTTTCAGCTGCTCTCGATCCACCCTTTTCCAAAGGCAGATCTGCCAAAGCACCTGCCCGCAAGCAGAGCAAAGTGGCCCAGGCATCTCCCAGGGGCTTCCTGGGTGCCCAAAATCCGCCCCTCTATCACAGCCCTAACTTCCGCCCCGGCTGGAGTCTGATTGCGACCAGTAGCCGATTTCCCCTGAGGCTAACCTTCTCTGGAGTTCTTTCAAGGTAGATCTTTGATAGAAGTGCGTTGTAGTCCAAATGCTTGGCGGGGCCCTCACTCAGCAACCAGTTGGAAGGCTCACTTTGTCTGGGTTTGAGGGAACGTCCCAGGAGTTCACAGAGAAAGCTGTCCGCAGTTCGCCATCTTGGCTCCGCCCCCCATAAATTAGCTTTTAAGAAAGATACTTGCTTTAAAAATATGGCAAGCATAAAAATACAAACATTCCCCCTAATATCTGAGGTATACACTGTCCCTAGTATTTTATCATTCCCATTGCTGAGAACAGGTCCAAACAATACAGGTTTTATAAAGCTGGTCTCATCACATTTATATCAAATATAGCAATGAGGCTACAACTCAGCTATTGCTGGATAAATGCAAAAGGTCTGATGCTCATTTCTTGGGACATTAATGCCAGCAACTGATTTCAAAAGTCAACATGAACTCTGATTCCAAACTTGATTACTTGATCCCAAACAGGCTTACTCTTCTGAACTTTCAAAACTCACAAGGACATAACCATCTCCAATCTCCGTCATTTAAACGTTCATTTAAAAAGGAGAAATGTCAAGGCAAAGAACCAATTTCTGTTTTCATAGACCATATGTAAGCATCAGAGAAAAAGTTAGGCAGGTCTCTCCCTTACAACATTGTCTTCCTTCTCTCAGGGAAATGCAGCCAGAAAAAATAGCATAAGACTAAACAGGTGATGACTAGTATTTTTTGAATTTACCACCATTTCCAGCTACATAACACAAAGATTTCTATTCGTTACAGAGTTGATAAACTAGAATCAGTTAAGAAATGTCTATCCATATTCCACTCTCTTTAAGGTATTCCTATTACACATCATCATACCTCTCCAGAAGCAAGTTCCCTGATCTCTTTCATATAGGGCAAGTATACCTACTTACCAATTGCCCCTGACACATTTACATATAAAATACCAGTGATGGGCATATATGCTGACTAAGGGGAAATCCTCATTGCAGACATCTTTACCACCAAAGACCTGTTGCTGGAAGGGAAGATGGTCATTGAAAAGGAACTTGACACAAGATTTTGAGGGGTGAATGTTGAAAACCTTTGCATATATTTTGAAAATAAAAAGCTATAATTTTTTTTAAAAAAAGAAACGGATGTGTAACAGTAAAATATTCTCCAAAAAAATCGCTAAATCTTTCCCTGTTCATCCTAAGGCATGCATAAAATATCTTTAGTCTAAGTAATTTTCTCTCTTGATTCACTTCAGATTATAAGGCTCTCTCTGCTTCCTAGTTCTCCTGCTTATCATCTTGAGATGATTAATGAATATTATATAGCAGAATAACCAAAAAAGTTTGTCTTTTGTTCAGTGTTTTACCATAGGCATTAAATATTTCTTTTGCTTTTTTTTTCATTCTTAACTTAAATAAAACAAGCAATTCCACAACATTATAGAATAAGAGGGGGGTAGATGATTACACAGGAAACTGCAAATATACAACTTACTATTTCTTTGAAATATACATTTGTTATTATGTAACTTTCTTTGTCCCCCTTTTTTCTTCCCTTCCACTTGCCCAAAAGACCACTATTATTAGACACAACAATGTATGTATGTATGTATGTATGTATATGTCTGTCAGTGTATATGTAAAAACATTTTACATGTACTTCTATTTTTCAGTTCTTTCTCTAGATGCAGATAGTATCTTCCTCCATAGATCCTTTGTAGTTAATTTGGATATCATAATAGTCAAAATGACTTGACTGCTCAAAGTTGCTCTTAAAACAATATTGTTATTGCTATATACAATGTTCTTTTGGTTCTGCTCATTGGATGATATATATGCTAAGGAATATCTCCATGACAACCCCAAGCTTCAGAGCAAAAACTAAAGTGGATACTGTTATTATCATTAGCATTTCATTTTATATAACCTCTAAAGTTTGCAAAGCACTTTCCCTTACAATACTTAGGGAAGCAGTATAAGTGTAATTATCTCTATTTTTAAAAAGAGAAAACCAAGGCTCACAGAAATTGTGGCATTTAGTATTACATAGGTAGTAAATGGTAGTAGGTTTGTAGATGGTCTAAAAACTGGAATTTTTTAGCACTCTATCTCCATCATACCATTCCACTGCTGTCTCTGTAGAAATAGAAGGAAGACACCCAGGAATAAAAACTATTTTGGTATTTTAATCTGCTTCCCAGGTTACTGGGATCAAAAAATTAATTACCTAGAGGCCAACCTTCTGTTTACAAATTTTTCCATGCTTAAGCTAATCTTCAGTTAGTAGACTTAGACTGTTGTTGAAACCACACTAGAAGTAGACTTTGTAATGAAAATATGAGGAATTGGAACAGGATTTAATAGAGGTGGTCCATTAGTCAAAAATCAAGAAAAAAAATCAAAAAACTAAAACAAGTGAATTGAAGAATTAGTGATATGTTTTGAGTTGTGTTGACTAGTCAGAAAACAAAACTGATAATGGATGATAATAGCCAAAATATAGAAATTTTACAACTATTAGCTTGAAAGATCTCAGACTGCTATAAGATGCTTTGTTTTAATTAATTTTTTTCAATTAACAAGAAATTATTTTCTCTCCCTCCCATTCCCACTGAAAAAGAAAAGAACTAGAAAACTCTTGTAACAGATATGCATAGTCAGGCAAGGATAAGGCAAATTCCCTTTATTTACCATATCCAAAAAATGTATGTCTCAACCTGCATCTGGACTCCATCACTCTATCAGGAGGTGAGTAACCTGCTTCATCATTGGTTGTCTGGAATCATTGCTAGACAATGCATTAATGCTATTGCCAGAACCTCAGTAATGAGATCTGGAGCTCTGCTTGTCATTTGAAGCTACAATTGCCTTTAAAAAATTTTTACCCTTTTATCACATATGCAGAAAGTGCCAAGATGATCGTCTCAGTTGTTTCAATAAAATACCAACATAAAAGGATCCCAGATGAGTCTTGTAAATAATTAATGTGTTATTATAGTCAACCTGGCTGTTTCAGATTATTACCTTATAAATGACTTTGAATGCTGCCATAGAAACTCTTCTACAGATTAAAGACAAATAGTGGCATAAAAAACCAAGGTGAAGAACTGAAAAACAACAGAACTTGGAAGTAGACATATGTCGATTTTCAATTCAACAAAAATTTATTAAGTATCTGCCATGTACAGGCTACTGTTCTGGGTGCTGAGGGAGGTACAATGATAAATAAGACACTGTGTCTACCCTCATGGAGCATAATTTAGTAGTATATGAAACACATATCATTTGTGTGACAATTCTCATCAATACAATGATCCAAGACAATCCCAAAGGATTCATGATGAAAAATGCTATCCATCTCTCCAGAAAAAAAATAATGCCACCTGAATTCAGATCAAAACATACTATTTTTCACTTTCTTTCCTTCTTTTTTTTGGTTTAAATTTTCTTCCACAAAATGCTTACTATGAAAATATTTTTTACATGATTGCACATGTATAACCTCCATCAGATTGCTTACCATCTCAAGGAGAGGGAAAAGAAGGAAAGGAGGGATAAAATTTGGAATTCAAAACTTAAAAAAAAAAGTTAAAATTGTTTTACATGTAATTGAGAGAAAAAATATAAATTATTTTTAAAAGCAAAAGAAACATATTGTTAGCAGAAGATGACAAGATATCAACACATAGATGTGGGAGTCTAGGAAATCCTAAGGATGCTACACATAATCCATTTTCTTCTGACATCAGTGGGGATCCCACTGTAGACTCAACATAAAACAATCACAAATGCGATTCTACCAGGGTCGTATTGATCTCACTACTACTATCACCCCACAAACACACACAAACAACCCCCATAACACACATAGATACTCCACTCATTTTTTAACTTGTTAGTTAAGTTCTATAATTGTCAGTGTCACCCCATGTTACATGACTATGTTATTTATAATTTTTCTGAGAGTCAATGAGCCCAAATTCTGCAACCTTTCTAGATAAATGTAAGTTTACTATATATGTCATGGATTTCAATGCCTCAGGGATCTTCTATTTACTGCTTCACTGATTGCATAATCATTATCAGCATTTATATGGGGCTTTATAGTTAGCAAAAAATTTTCCATATGCCATTTCACTTAATAACATAGCAAGTGTCAGAAGCAGGATTTGAATACAAGTCTCCCTGAATATCTGGTACTATTTACTCCATTTACTCCAACACTTTTTGTGTGTTACATTTTAACACACACTATTCTCACTACATAGTCATTAATTGATTGGTTGTTCCCTTAGTTGCCTTATCAGTGGGAATGCCTTCCTTGGTCACCATTAGATGCCTATTTTTCATTCAACTAAAGGAAGGAAAATATTTTCATTTGAAGTTAAAAGCTGGCTGAACATAACATGTCAAGAGATTATTTGATCAGTGTAGATAGTCTGAAGCTGCTGTATCCCTATGGATGCTATCATTTCCAATCCAGTTTAACCTTCAGTGATGTTAAGTATACTAGCTAGCAGATGCTCTAAGGATCATTTTTTGGCCAGCTACAAGATGTGTCATCACCTTTGAAATGACAACATTAATGTAGAGAAGAAACTGATAAGCTTCTCTCCCCCCATCAAAAAAAGTCTGAAGTTTGTATGGTCATTTCAGTTGTGTCCAATTCTCCATGACTCCATTAAGGGTTCCTTGGCAAAGATACTAAAGAGATTTGCTATTTCCTAAGGATATTACACATCATTCCATTTTCTTCTGGCATCAATAGGGATCCCACTACAGACTCAACATAATCACAATTGTTATTCTACCAGAGTCCTATTGACCCTCATCACTACTATCACCCCACAAACACACAAGCAACTCCCATTAGGAAACTAAGTAAGGTTAAGTGACTTGTCCAGAGTCACACAGCTTAAGGCTGGATTTGAACTCAGTTGAACTCCAAACTCAACACTCAATCCACTGCCATTTTGCTGCCAATAGACTCTATATTTGAAATAAGAAAAACTAAAAGTACTAATGACAGATCTCTCCCAAGTACATATTAGGAGTAAATCAATGATCCTACAATAGTTCATTTTCTCATGATTAAGATCAACCTGATATGAATAAACAGAAAAAAAATGTCAAAGCACAATGAAGAATGGACTAAATATACAATAAATTCATATAGAGCCTTTGGGGGGGAAATGTCCTGTCCACAAAAACTATAAAAGTACCTGGAAGAAATTAGAAACAAAAAATCGAATAGCTAAGGAGGAAAAAATTAGCAATGAAAATTAATGCCTTAGAATAATAAATGGTGATAAATCTCACCTAAAAAATTTTACACCCTGAAAATTAGAATTGGCCAAACAGAAAATTAATCCATAAAACAAGGAATATCAAAACAAAATCAACACTGGATTCACTTGGACCAAGTTAATCTGAGGAAATCTGGAACTAACAAAAGCTTTTTGAAGAAGTGATTGAATCTTCTTAACAACCCAAAGAGGCCACCCATCAATAGGAAAAGCAATGATAAGAGCAGTTTTGTTTCAAATCCAAGTAGAAACACAAATCTCTTTCTTCCCTTTATCTTCCTTGCCCATTTGAGGAAAAACAAAATACCTAAATGAAAAAAAAAATCTATTTTCTTGTACAGCAAGATAACTGTATAAATATGTATACATATATCTGATTTGTCAAGTATTTTAACCTAATTAACATGTATTAGACTTCCTGCCATTTAGGGGAGGGGGGGAAAGGAGGAAAAATTTGTAACAGAAAGCTTTGCAAGGGTCAATGTTGAAAAATTACCCATGCATATGCTTTGCAAATAAAAACCTTTAATAAAAAAATATCTAGGAACAAGTGCTGTCTTAAATAATGATGACTTTTCATTTAATAAAACTTGATTTTTTTGTTAATGCAATTCAATTTGATCAACACTTTTAACATTTGTGAGATACTTTATATCATTTTCTCATAGCAACTCTGGAAGGTAGTATTTTTGTCATTCCCATTATACAGATGAAGAAACTGAAGGTGAAAAGGTGCAACTAATCTAGAGACAGACTCCTAGAGTGACTTTGGTTTATCTAAGAGCACAGACTCCTGACAACAAAGTAATCTCATCAAACTTTGTTTGTAGGCCAATCTAATCTCTGCATAAATGGATCTACTTTTCTCTATTTTAGGCTCCTAATATCTCTAGACCATTGAAAAATCTAAGGGGAGCCACATGACTGGGATTCAAGTGCATCTTCTCACTATTTTATATCAGGACAATTGGCAGCAAGGTGTGTTTTCACTTTGGGGATAAATATTATATTCTTCCTGTATGAGTGAATATATCTACATGATTTTTATATTATTCAATAAACTCCACAATTAAATTAATTTAATCTCTAGCAGATGTGGCTTTATCTCTGTTCCTGGAAATATTTCTGTTTCATAAAGCTGCTACCTATTATTCTTATTACTTGGGCAGCTAGGTGGTACAGTGGATAGAGCATGGGCCTGAAATCAGGAAATTCATCTTTATAAGTTCAAATTTGTCCTCAGACACTAAGTAGCTGTATTAAGTGGCAAGTCACTTAACCATGTTTGCCTCAATTGCTCATCTGTAAAGATGAAATGGAAATAGCAACCATTCTAGTATCTTTGCCAAGAAAACCCTAGTCACAGAGTGTGGGACACTAATTCTTATAACTTGGAGGCTTCTCATCTAGATATTTTAGATATGAAAGTAAAGTTAATGATCATAATTCTTGATTTTTTTTGGCATTAGCCTGGTCAGGGGATGGAAGCAGGAGATAATAAGATTCTAATCATTGCGGAGAAACCCAGATTTGGGCAATACCAGTAAAAAATGTGACAGTTCTAGAAAGATTAATAAGCATGCATGAATAGCCATAAATTAATGTTTTGCTGATGAATACATGAGAACATGTAATCTCTCATCTTCCTACCCATACCTTATTCCATGATAATAACTTTCATCTAATTGTACATGTTGCCCAAGCCATTACTCTCTATACCTGTCTGCTCCCATTCCCAATTTATATCTCCATGAGGCATCCTCCCAACTCATTAGTTCCAATGCTTTTCAAAACCTATTATTTTGTATCTAAGCAGGTTTCCTTATCATCTCTCAAATTGCTTCAGAAGATAAACTTTGAAGATGTTTTTGAAAAGCAAACATCTTGCTTTGAACACTGCCTCAAAGAGCTGGCTCCACAATTAGTATTTTAAAACCAAGCATTTATTTTCAAAACCCATTTGATTGCTAAACCTCCTTTTGCAAAGTTGTGCTTTGCTTCCCCACTGCAATCTAAAAGTCTTTGAAAATGGAAAGAGAAAATATGCATCTGAATCCAACAGTACAGAAATAAAAGCCAATAAGAGAGATTTGTCCCACAATAAATCATCTGCCTTTAAAATGTCATCTCTTCTAAGCTAATTTTATCAGATGTCTTCTGATGTGTTCCATGGAGATCAAAAACAAAACAGCTTTGTCATTTGCACAGCAGTTTTGGTTTTCCATGACAGTGCCAAATAGATCTAGAATTGTTAGCAAAGTTCAGTAAAGAAAAAGAGGTGACATCATTTATGGATTTCACGACACTTTCCTCTTCAACCTTACCCCTCTACTCTGATGAATATTGTTATTTTATCCCCAAAAAATTAATATTCTCATTACATATTTATTTTCCCCAAAAGAACACAATATTAGAAGACTCCACCAAAAATTACAATACCTTACATTTGCATGACACTTTAAGGTTTACAAGATATTTTATGACTATTATCTCATTCTGATCTCATAGTAATTCTGAGAGGTAGATGTTATTATCATCTCCTTATATACAAATGAAAAAACTAAGGCAGGCAGAGGTATTAAACTTCATCCTTGGCATCATGAGAATAAAAAGTTATGGTTCATCTTGGGTAGGTGTTACAAATGTGAAATGTTGTATGCACTTTGCACTGTAGGTAACTCCTGCCCCAAAGTCCATTGGTATGGGATTCTTTCCTTATGGATGGAGATGAAAACCCTTCCCTATGTGAGGCTCAGGGCAGAGTCGGTCAGAGCTTCAGTTCCAGAGCAATCCCCTTGAAGTTCCCTTTGGTGAATTCATTAAGCTTTGAGCCTTCTTTGTGATTCTGTTTCAAACTCTTCTTGTTTCTAGCTTCAAGAGAAAAAATGGAAGAAACCAACCTGTTTCAGATTACTGAAAGAAAGGGTGTTAGGAAAACATAAAAAGAGCAGGCAATCTCTATTATGTCTCTACCCTCAACTTGTTACACTTGGGTCCTTAGGTAGTTTACCTTGGGTGAGATCCAGGATCCCCTCTCTTGATTGATCTGAGTTATGGTCCCAATGTGAGACAGTTCCTTCACTTTATGCTGTCTGGTATGCATTCCCATATGTATATCTTCTCTGATTTCTGTTTTGCTATGTTTTGGATAAAAGGCTTCTTTGCTATTTGGTACATATGTGTTCGTTGTGGAACTAGTATTAGGTGGGGGAGGGATCAAGCCTTGGATATAAAGGTTGGAGTTCTCCTCCCTCCAAAAAATGGCAATGTGATGAGAAATTAGTTCAAACCTGATCATAGATGAACAATACTTAGATGAGCAGATAGACATAATTCTAGTCTGGGACCCCTTCTCTTTAAGGAGAGCAGAGTATCTCCAGGAAGTATTCCCACTTCCTACTTCCCATGTAGGAACAAAAGTTCCCTTGGAGAAGTGGGAGTCAAGAAAAAAAATACAATATAAAAATAAAACATTAAACAACCAAAAATATCCTTAAAATTTTTATAACTTATCTCTATTTCCCTGAAAAGTATGAGATACCCTATGCACAGTATGAATTAGGTTAGGATAGAACCACAATATGCACTGACAGAACAATTTTTAAGATTCAGTGACATCCTTTTGGTTGAAATTTGCTGGGAGGTAAGTAATTGTCAGTCAACAGTCAGCATGCATTTATTAATACCTAATGTGTGCTGGGTAATCCAATGGAGCTCAGTCTATTGAGAGAGACAACATATATACCACTATACAAACCTGTGTATCACCAAGACATAAACAGGATAAATTAGAGATGATCTCAGAGAGAAGGCAGTGAGATTAAGGAAAACTGGAAAAGGCTTCTTGCAAAAAGTAAAACTTTAGTTGAGACTTGAAAAAAGCCAGAAAAGCCAGCATGTGGAGATGAGTATGGAGTGTTCCCACATGAGGTACAGTCAGCAAAAATGCTCAGAATCAGAAAGAAACAACAAGGAGATAAGTGTCACATAGTATATGAAGGGGAATAAAGGGTCAAAAGACTGGAAAGGGTCCAGGTTATGAAAGGCTTTGAGAGCCAGAGAATTTTATGTTTAATCTTAAAGGTATAGGCACCTACTAGAGTTAACTAAATGGAGATCAGGAAGGGAGCTGTGGAGAGAGGGGTCAGAGTCTAGTAAGGAAATTGCATTTAATAAAATGAAAATAAAATTAATAATAGGACACTGAAGGGGTACAGCAGATAGAGTGCTAGGCTCGGGGGTCAGGAACACTTACTTCCCTGAGTTCAACTGTATTTGCATAAGTTTCCTTATCTGCAAAATGAGCTGGAGAAGGAAATGAAAAACCACTTTTCTGACAATGTTGCTAGAATGATAAATTAAGAGAATGATATAGATATAAAATAGTGACAGCTAGGTGGCACAATGGATGGAATGTCAGGCTTAAAGTCAAGAAGATTCATCTTCCTGAGTTCAAATCTGGCCTCAGACACTAACTGTGTGACCCTGGGCAATTCACTTAACCCTGTTTGCCTCAGTTTACTCATTTGCAAAATGAGCTGGAGAAGGAAATGGAAAATCACTCCCAGATCTTTTCCAAGAAAACCTCAAATGAAGTCATAAAGAGTCAAAACACAACTGTAAGATAATATAATAAACTTTTTCTTGATTTACTACCTCAAAAAAAATAAAGTGAGGAAATAAAGTCATTAGATCAAAATATAATGGGTTAGAACTAGATTGTGTTCTTAGTTTATAATGTAAAACCCCTTGGGCTAAGGGTAAAAGAGATTTTGCTAAAAGAAAAAAAAATCTACTCTATCTTTTATATTGTCTTAGCAGAGGCCACCAAAACCAACCCCCTCCTTGTTACTTGACAATTGGATGCAGCATTTTGCACCAGCATAATTCTCACATTTGTTCTAGAATTGATTATAAATGCCTTGATTTTGTTTATTAGATTACTGTGCTGAAGATTAACAAATGACTTGCTGAAATCTAGGCCCCATTAACTCCACCTGTTCTGCTGTCATTTATTATGCTTTTCAACCACCACCACCCCCCTTTCCAAAAGCAATCAGATTTGTCTGAGAAGATTTATCCCTTAGAAACCTCTTTTGACAGCCACTTCATTTGCCACACTTCCCTCTTTACATTTTATCTCCAACTGATTCTGTTATTTTTCTGGAAAAAGAAAATCCAGCTACTACCATGATTGTGGGGGCTATAAAAGCAACTCTAAAAGGGGCCCCTTTACCATACAGGGAAGATTTGTTCTAGCTGAAGATGTTATCAAACTATAAAAATTCATTTTCAGCTCTGAAAACCTCTGAAAGGCCTGTTCTCCCAGAAAGGATTGCTCTTTATACAAGAGCTCGAAGCTTCCACTTCATCACCACTAACATTTGGCTTGTGAAATGATCCAAGTTTGCTGGAAACAAGAAAATCACATTCTTAAAAATCTACATATTTTTAGTCTCCATTTCACCTGCGTCTGGTAAATCAGAGTTGAGGGCACTTTGAGGATATATTTATGTGTTTCAGGAAGATGCCTTAATTGTGAAGCTGACAAGGACCAAGAATGTATATTATGTTTTCTTGATCTTTTATCTTAAACAAACTAGCTATTCATTTCCCATCTTCTATTCCAGCAAAGGAATTAAGTTGTTGCAATATCAGTGATCCATTTTTATTAAAAACTGCTGCTTAAAAGCCTTATGTTTCATGTCATGGTAATGGGAAGCATGGTGCTAGAGGAATATCCATTTGCCAGGTTTGGACCATGTTGGGCTTGGGGAAAAAGATTGAGGAATTTTTCCTATGGTCACTGACCTTAAAATGTGTAGTACAACATGAAAATGAAGAAAGATGGAGCAAAGAAAATGCCCAAGGACCTTGGCAGAATATCAAATGGCTGTTTGACCTGATTCATTACATAATTTACATCCTTGGCTGAATACCAAATAGCTGTTTGATCTGATTTATCACATAATTTACATCAAATTTTGCAATTTATGTGGTAGGTGGTATTTAAACTAAGTTTTGAATATCTATGGTTCCAAAAGGAAGAGGTGAGACAGATCAGTATTCCAGGCCTGTGGGAGGCATGGAGACAGGAGATGTAATGTCTTGTGTGTGGAAAAGCAAGTAAGTCAGTATAGTTAAATTGCAGAGTGTGAAGAGTGAATAATTTTTAAAAGGATTAATAACAACTTAAAATTATGGTTAATATCTACTGAGTAATTGGTAACTGTTAGTGAGCAGTCAAGAAGTATTTAGTAAGTACCTACTATGTGCCAGGTTAAGATGTACAGGTATCCAAGCAGATCTAACATCTCTGGTGTGGGGACTTTTCAAGCTTTTTTCAAGGCTTCTCATCCATCTTTGGTGTCCACTTGGCACTGAACTCTCATCTGTGGCTCCAAGAAACTATACTATGCCCTTGCCTCAGTAAATTGTCTCAACAGATGGATTCACCAAATTTGGGGTCTAAACCCATTGATAATTTAGGGGATTGTCTATGCCAAGAATCTAAAGAATCCCCTCTTTGTAATGGACTGATGAAAACAATTCGTTCCAACAGCCATGAAGGCAGCTGAGGTAGATGTGTGGAGCTCTTAAGAGCTTGGTCAGACGTCAGAAATAGCAAGGTTATCCACTGCATGCTGGACCATCATCCGGCATCTTGACTTTTGTCTTGCCACTGGATTTCAGGGTCTCAGGGGAAAAGAGTGACTCTGATGACTGTGCAAAACTGCCTCACTTAAATCCAATTCACCTACCAGTAAAGACATCACCCAGGGATATCATTGGTCCTCTTCAAAAGGAAGGACAAACAAGAGCAATAATGCGGCAAGTAATCCTATAGAGCTCACAGTTTAATGATAGAGATAACATGCAAAACACTCTGTAAAAATAAGATATACACAGGATAAATTAGAGACCATATCAGAAGGAAGGCATTATGATTAAGGAAGAAAGGAAAAGATAGGAAGGAAGAAGGATATATAGAAATTTACATGAAAACAGAAGTGTTTATATTTTATTTTAGAAGTAATAAGGAGCCACTGGAGTTTACTGAACAGGAGTGATATAATTAGACCTGCACTTTGGAAAAATTATTTTGGCATCTATGTCGAATATCGATTGGAATACAGAGAAATTTATCTCAGGGGAGTCAAATCAGAAGCTATTACAATGGTGCAAAATGGATTGTTATGTGAGACCAAATGGGGAAAGGTCATTACAATATTTCAGGGGGATTAAGGAAGGCTTCATGGAGGATGTGGCATTTAAAATGGACTTAATTAATTCACCTGGGGGAGTATACAATCCTGGCCTAGGAATCAAGGAAAGAGAAATAAGGGAGGAGGAAGAGAAATAATTGAACTGATTCAGTTGTTCTCTGTACCCTTCTCTCTCTGCTCATGCCTTAGCCGATGGCAAGAAAGGGAGTAGTAAACACTTCTTCACTACCTTATGGAGAAACTCCAGAGAATGAAGACAACAGCTCTCACATATACACATAGATAGTCTTTACTTACTTACTACTCCACTCCAATTATAGAGCTACAAGTTACATAAAACTGCCTAGTTTAGGAACTCATGACTTGGACTATTGTAATAGGTACCTTTATCAGCTTATGTTCTTCATAATCTGTCCTCTTCTTATATTTTTAATCTGTTTACACATTATTCTTCTTGTATTCATGCGTATCACTTCATCTTCTGTCTCCAATCTGCTTAGTTTAGGAACTCATGACTTGGACTATTGTAATAGGTACCTTTATCAGTTTATGTTCTTCATAATCTGTCCTCTTCCTATATTTTTACTCTGTTTACACATTACTCTCCTTGTATTCATGCATATCACTCCATCTTCTGTCTCCGTGCTTTTCACTTGCTGTCCTGCCATGTTGAGAAAGCATCCTCCTCCTCACTACTTCTTGGAAATCCTGACTTCAAGTCCAGTGTTTTCTCCAATACACCACAATAAATTTCAAAGAATGGGAACAAAACTTTCAGAGGATAAAATCATATTAATAGATTCTGATCTGTTTTGATGAAAAAGTAGCTTTTCAGGGCATCTTAAATTTTTTCCACTCATTATTTGCCCAATAAATTTTTACATCACCCCAAGTATATAACTATATAAAATAAGTATACAAATCAAACATTTGCTTATAATAAATTATGATTTTGTGACCCCCACATACAAAATTCTATATAGGGTCATGAACCACAATTTAAAAAGCTGGGGACTAGATCATGGATTCAATGAAATATTTACACACATCTAATTTTTATTTTTATTTTTCTCTTTATGATTTGTTTTCATTAATATTGTTTGAATCTGTATCTGGCTAGAAATTGTCTAACTCAAAGCTTACCATAGAGATCAAGCTGATCACAGGAATCCTCTAGGAAAGATGGAGATGGCTATAAGAAATGCTTAGATCCCACCTACCACTTGTTTTTGGTCTGCTCAGGTCTTATGTTAGGTCTACCTAAAGCTTGTGTTTTGTTTTCACCTCAATTTTATTGAATGTTTATGCTTACCTGCTGATATACATGTTAAGAAAATTGTTTCCTTGCAACATTTCCTGTGTTGATAACATTGTTTAAACTCTATATAATATATAAATCTCATAGAAACTCAAGGAGGTAGAATTTCTCTTTCCTCCAATTCTCTCTGTTTGTTAAACCAACAATACAATTCTTTCCACAATTTTTTAGGTTTGGTAATTTGTTTTCAGCTAACTTTTTTTTTCATTTGAAGAAGGGAGTTGGGAAAGAAAGAGAAAAAGTTAACTTTAATAGGAGGGAGGGAGAGAAGGAGAAAGAAAAAAGAAAAGAAGGAAAGAAAAAAAGGAAGGAAGAAAGGAACAAAGGAAGGAAGGAAGGAATGAGGGGAAGGAGGGGATGGAAGGAAGGAATGAAGGAAAGGAGGGGAGGGAAGGAAGGAAACAGGGGAAGGAGGGGAGGGAAGGAAGGAGAATGGGAGGAAAGAAGGAAGAGAGGGAAGGAAGGAAGAGAGAGAAAGAGGGAAGGGAAAGAGGGAGTCAGGAAGGAAGAAAAGGAGGGAAGGATGGAGGGAGAAAACACCCATATACATCAAAATATTTACAACAGCACCTTTGGGGCAGAAGCAAAGAAAAAAGATACCCATTGATTTGGGAATGGCTAAGCAAATTGTGATTCATGAACATACTGAATATGTGGTATTACTATCACATAAGAATTGGCAAAAGTGAATGAAAAGTGTGGGAAGACTTACAGAAAATGATGCAAAGAGAAATAAGCAGAGCCATGAAAATAACACATACAATAACTACAAGAATATAGCGAACAACAAACATAAAACAATCAAAAGGAAATGTTGAAAAATTACAAAGAATAAGATATGAGAAGACATTTCCCCCTATTCCTTTGCAGAGATTGGGAGCACGGTAATTCTCTGCTTCCTCATTTTCTTTTTCTTTAATTTTTTTATTATAAAGTATGGCTATTTTAGAAAAAGAGGGGAAGGGCATAAGGTCAAATTTAGGTGGTTAAAAAAATAAACTCCAGTAATAAAATTCTATTTTTAAAAATAAAAAGAAAGTTACAGGTTGAATTTATTATATACTTAGAAAAGCAAAAAAGAGGCTATGTGACTATAATCAAATCATCTATAAAATGGAGATTGTGGAACATAGATGAGATAATATATTAAAGTATTTTGCAAATTAAAACAAAAAGAAAAGCAAGCTTTATATAATGGTAATTTGTAGTTTTCTGTACATTATCTTTTTCTGTAATACTTTTAAAAACAACAACAACCCTTCTACCATGCCTGGATCACACTATCTCCTCATCTCCTGCCTGTTAAAATTATTTTTCTATTTCAAGTCCCAGTTCTTTGTTCATAAATCCTTTTCTAATCTCTCTAAATGAAAATCATAGATCCCTTCTCATATTTCTTATATAACATGCTACATAAATCCCTTTATTTTCTTTGTTGATCCTACCTTCCATCATGGTTATAGGTATACATTTCATGTCTTCTACCCAGCCCTTCATTAGAGTTTAGAGCAGGGATTATGTTGTTTTCCATCTTTTTCTCCAGTCTAGTACAATGCCTTACAAAATTAATAAATATTTACTGATTTGACTTAAACATGGACATCCTTCTATCCCAAATCATTTAGGGGAAAGTTTCTTTTTAAATATATACGCCCACATAAATTGTGCTCAGAAAATCAACTACTGTACCTTCACTGTCATTATTCCTCTTGAAATAGCTAACAAAAGTAGCCTTTTATCCCCATAGCTCTAATCCAGCAAATTATTTAGTGTCCATTTGAAATTGTCATCATTTATATAAATGGTGGATTTCACAAGCTTGATCGTGGTAAATTGGCCTATAAAGTCTTGATGGTTTCTGTTGTCATAAACATTATAAAAATCAATTTGGCAGGTTTACAAATATTCCTAGAAATGAAGTAAATGTGCAGGACTTTTCCTAGTATCAGACCTAGATTGGGCTCTCCAGGTTTCAAGTTACTTTCAGTTTTTAGTGGTTAATGCATTTACAATAACAGCTAGCCTTGCTCTGTGCTGACTGGCAATATGGAATTCATTGAGAGAAATTTTCCTATAGTTTTTTGTTTCCCTGTTTCTAAAGCAAGTTTAGCCCCAAATAACTGGTACTACTAGGAATTATTGCCTGTAAAACTTGGACCTCATCACTAAAACTTCAGACCAGTTTTACTTTCAACTTCCAAACATTCTATAAGGTACAATAAGTTTTATACCTACCAACTTTAAAATAGATTCTCTTTTGGAACATTCTTAATTGATATTAGAAACTTAGATTTCCATGAATCAGGATTTCTCACTTCAAATCTTCGACCAGACATATAGACAAAATCAGTCCATTAGTAAATAAGAAACCTAAGACTGCCTTTGAATTAAGCCCCCTGAACTCAGACAGTAGGTCAGAGCAGATGGGTTCCTGCCTCAGATGCTTACTAGCTATGTGATCCTAACCAAGTTATTCAACCTTTCCATCTCAATTTCTTTATTCAAGTACCTACTTTAGAGAAATTTTGTGAGGAAAAATAAGATATATTTTGCATATCTTATAATACTATTATTTATTAATTATTATTATTAAATGGATAGAATCTCAAAACATGAAACATCTCTTGTGTGAATCTCATTTAAAATTAGCTATAGAATGAAAAGACTGGACTATATGGCTTCTAAGGTTCCTTTGCAGTGATAAATCTGCAATCTTATAACCAAAGGCCTCCAAGTTTCCCTCTAGCCCCAAGCTTTAATCATATGCCTTTTTTGAGGGAAAAGATTAGAATTTATGATTTAAAATTTATGGTAAAATATTAGAATTATTAGAAAAGATTAGAATGATTTGAAGGTGGTTTCTAGGTCACAATAATACCAAAGTGTATAAACTTAGCTGGATATTCTCTGAGACCCAGCTCTCAAAGACACATTATCAACTTTTCCCCACCACTCAGGATTTAGAAATAGTGAGTTAAACTAAGCCTCATCGTGTTTTTAAATGACTTTAAAAAAACTATGATGCTTTTCCAACTTTTTCTCATGATTCAGGATTTAGAAATATAGTCAATTAAACAAGCCTCATAATGTTTTTAAATGATTTCAGAAATACAGCAGTGCTGAGTTTGTAAGGTAGTGAGATGACACAGTCGATGGAGCCCTGGTTCTGAAATCAAGAAAACCCAAGTTCAAATGTGGCTTAAGACATTTATTAACTCTGTGACACTGAGCAAGTCACATAACCCTATTTATCTCAGTTTCCTCATCTATAAAATGAGATGGAGAAGGAAATAGCAAATCCCTCCAATATCTTTGCCAAGAAAACCCTAAATGGGGATATGAACAATAACTATAAAGTCATTTCAGACAAAACTAGCCCTGAGCCCTGGCAGGGAGGACATGAAAGAATATACAGTTTTAATACAAATAGCTACTTCATGGCATTCAGAATTAGAACCTGAGCCTCCAACTTCTGGTCTAATGCTCTTTATTTTTAAGTGCTTTCAGAAAGTTCAGTGAGGAACTTCCTAGAGTAGCTGGCAGATATTTTTGACATTGAAGTGTATTTAAAGAGTGAGTGCCAGAGAACAGGTTGCAGCTATCTGAGAGAAGGAAGCTAGTATCCCTAGGCTAGATCAGGCAACTTAATGAGCTTGTGGGTCTAAGATATAAAGAAGTGAGAAGGACTTTTTCGGAGAAACTTGAGTACCAAGAGAAATAACAAAGTAGGCGGCTCACTCATGGAGAGGCTTGAATTTTTTGTGTATCACAGATTCTTTTGTCAATTGAGCCTTTTCTGAAGAAAAAAAAATTTAAATGTCTCAAATAAAATACACAGAATTGCAAAGGAAACTTGTTATATTGAAATACCGTTATCTAATTTAAGAAAAAAAGAAAGAAAAGATGTCTAAAAAACCCTATTTAAGAGCACCTATTCTAGGACATGAATTTACATACTAATAGAAGGTAGAAAAGAGAGGGACCAGTGGACAGAAGCAAGGAACAGTGAACAGGAAGGTGCTCCCAATAGGTTAATCAATCTCAGACTTGGAAATCATTCCATGCTGGATATTTCATGGAGATTGGGCAGAAGATTGTTAGTGTTTTTGAAAATGTTTCAATTGAAAACAGAATAGAGTTTCTTAATCCCTGAGATTTGAAGTGTGGATCAGCCTCAGAATCAATTAGTCAATGTGGTCCATCATGAACCTCTGGATACAAAATATCTTATGAGTTTGTATTGTTATCAAAGGTTTGATTACCTTGATCAGTGGTGCAGAGAAATGTCCTGTGTTTGTGTTTCTGTGGGAAAGTAGACTTTGAGAGCTCTTCCAGTCATAACTTTGTAGCTTTACCAAAAATAGATACTAATGATACACTAGCAAGATAACTAATAATGGAGATACAATGCTTAGCATATATTGTTAAGTCATTTTTTCGGTCCTGTCCAACTCTTCATGGCCTCATTTGGGGCTTTCTTGGTAGAGATACTGAAGTGATTTTCCATTTCCTTTTCCAGATCCTTTTATTGATGAGGAAACTAAAACAGAGGTAAGTCATTTGTTCAAGGTCACACAACTACTAAATGTTGAAGACTTGAACCCAGAAAGATGGATCTTCTTGATTCCAAGCCTGGTTTTCTATGTAATAAGTCACAGGATTTGAGTTAAAATCCCATCTTTATTACATACTATCTGTGGGATCCTCCCTTAGCCTTGGTATTCTCAACTGTGAAACAAAGAAATCAGCTTAGATCCCATCTTAAATTGTGATTCAGATCCTATATGGGATCTTGTAACTGAATGTGGGGATTGTGAAAATATGGTTTCTTATCATTAAATGTTTGTATACCTGTTTTTATATACCTATACACCTGGGTTGTGTAAAAACTTCTTGGGCAACAAGGCATCACAAATGGAAATAGTTTAAGAAGCTGTGACCTCTGAGAACTCTTCCAGTTCCACATTTAGGATTCCAGGATTCTCTAATTCACTGGGATTCTGAAAGCAGTGGAGCTGGGAAGAGAAGTTACCTAGAAAAATAGCAGTATTTTAAAAAGTTGACCAGCAAGCCAGGTTCTTGCTGCATGCAAAAAGTCTCTTTCAGTGGAATAAAGAGAAGATAGTAAGAGGAAAGCTAAGAGGATATTGAAAGAGAAAGAGGAAGAATTTCAGTTCTATAGCAAAGAGAAAAACATAATTAGAAATTTTCCATCAGCAGAACCCAGGCTGATTCTGTTTATTCAACCTGAAGTTTGTTGTGTAGGGAGTGGGAAAGTCCTATGAGCTGGCAGATTTCCCCAGGCATCAAAAGATCGTAGGTATAGAAGTAGAGGAGATCTTAGAAACCAGCTGGCTTACTCCTCTCATTTTACAGATGAGGAGGCTAAGGTCCAGTGGGTTTAGATGATTTGCCCAACATCACATAAGTATAATATAAATTCAGGTCCCATGGCTCCAAGTTAGGAGTTCTTTCTTCTATAATCCAATGCCTTACTAAATATCTAGGACTCCACAAGGGATTGAGAGATGTTGGTCTGAGTTGGGGAATTAAAGAAATGAACATTGAACAAAACAAAACAAAACAAAAAAATTCCAATTCTTTCTTTAAGGAAGTGTTTTTGAGAACTGAAATAAGAAAGAAAACAAGAAGCAAACAGAAGGGGCTCTTTAATATTTCAAATCTATCCCAAGATAACTAAGTACATGAGACTCTAATTGTACCCATCTACCCCTACCTCAAACCATTCTCACATTGTAGTAAAGACCATTTATATGGTTAAATTGGCTGCAGGAGGGTAGATTCTAGGAAGATAACTGAGTAGGTCAGAAAATTGCAAGCTCTCTACATTTTTCCCACAAACAGAACAAACTTGCACCTCAAGGCAAACTTGGACTGGTAAAACACAAAGAAAACTTGAGGACAAACTAGGGTGGTCCTGGGATAACCTGAAAAGACCTGAAGAAAAACCCCAGGCTGAGGATTAGCCAGTATGAAATTCAAACACCTCCAGGATAGCTTTGCAGAAACAGGCAGCAGGATCGCTGAGAGGAGCTGGGTTTGGCTGGAGTCTCACCCCAAACCCCAGGAATTTTCACTTCCTGGACTGTGTGACGAAAGACAGAGGGAACCTCATCGGATTAGGAACATTAGGACCAACTATGCTGCAGGGACCAACCCTGAGGGATAAGGAAACAGTCCACCTGATGAGTGCTGAGGCAGTGAAGCAGGGCTGTTACTAGCTGCCAGCACTTGCCAGAGGGGGGAGATTTTGGTTTGGGGTTCTAGGTCAAAAGAGAGAGCTGAAGGGAAGCTAGAGGCACCATTTTCCCACCCCAAGATTACAGGTGCTTACACTTCTTATTTTAAAAAAAAAACTGAACAGGCAAAGAAAGAAACCAAACATAAAAACTTAAAATCAGAATAGGGAAGACTGGGATTCATTTTCAGAGGAGGACAGTGAAGCAAAAAAAAAAAAAAAAAGTTTCTTCTACTCAAAAGAATAATGTTAAATGGCTCCTTGCATAGGAAGAATTTATAGAAAAACTCAGAAAAAAAACTTTAAAAGTCAAGTGAGAAATATTGAGGAAAAACTAAAAAACTTAAAAATAAAAATCATCCAAGAAAAACAAGATTATGGGAGGGGGAAGTTAATCAATATAAAAGGAGATAGGTCTTAAAGAAGAAAATAATTCTTTAAAAATTAGAATTAAGCAAAGGGAAGTCAGTGAAGCTATGAGACCAAGAAATAGCAAAACAAAATATAAAGAATGAAAAAATTAGAGCGGAATGTGAAACATCTTATAAGAAAAACAATAGATCTGGAGAACAAATCAAGAAGAGAAAATATAGAAATAATTGGACTACTCGAAAGCTGTAACCAAAAAAAAGGACCTTGACACAATAATGCAAGAAATAATCCAAGAAAATTATCTTGAAGTGATAGAACTTGAAGGGAAAGTAGAAATTGAAAAAAAAAAAAAAAAACACCTTCCATTCATCACGTTAAAGAGATCCTTTATAGAAAATACATAGGAACATTATTGCATAATTTAAAAAACCCCAAATCAAACATAACAATTCATATTTATCATATTTGATAAAGAAGGAAGGGGCAGAAGACAAGGGAGGGATCCATGGGTGAGGAAAAGGTTAAATAATAGGAAGATAAATTAAAGAGTAGAATTAATGTAGAAGAGTTAGCAGGTATAGGAAATAAGAGATATACACTCTAAAGAAGCTCAATGCCTTCAGTAACCACCTAACTGATCTTTTGGTTTCAATTCTCTCCTCTCTCTAGATCATCCTTGATCCTACAAGATGCCAAAATAATCTTTCTAAGGCCCAAGTCTTACCATGTCATAACCCTGTTCAAGAAATGTTCAGCAACTCCTTTAAAATCCAAACTTCCCAACCTGGCCTTGAAAGCCTTCCACAGTTTGATTCCCACCTACATTTCCAAATCTATTTGACATTTCTTCCCCTTGTACACTCTATCTTTCAGCCAAACTGGGTTGCTATTTCTCCCTATAATCAACATTTCATCACCTGCTTCCGTATATTTGCAAAAGCCACCCACACCTGAAATATATTGTCCTCATCTCTGCTTCTCTAAAATTTGAATTCTTCAAGGCTCAGCTCCCTGTGAAGCCTTCCCTGATCCCCTATTTGTTCATGCCCTTCCCTTCTCAAATTATTTTCTAGTTATTTAGATGTGCATATGTTTTTTCTCTCAATAAAATATCAGTCCCTTTGTGTCAGCAATGATTTCATTTTGGTCTTCATATTTCTAGAGCTTTTGAATATGGTAGGGACTTAATTTCTTGAACTAAATTGAATTTAAGTATGGTTGCAATATTGTAATGTTTGGTGACAGTACTAATGAAGAAAATGTCATACAACTTACTTTGAGGACTCCTCCATTCCTTCCAAATGTGCTATAACAACCACTATTCAATAACAGAAAACTGATGAAGTTTTTTTTTTTAAGTGGGAGCAAAAAAAGGATATGAGAATTTTTTTTTAAAAAAAAATATACAATAGAATGACTTGGAGTCACAAGCCCAAAATGTTTTTATGAGTAAACTGTTAAAGATTTGTCATTAAAAATAAATGAATACCAGGTTTAAGAAATGCTTACAAAATAATATCAGTAAAAGAAATAGAGATTTGAAGTGTTCTACTCTGCCTACAGAACCATCTGGAGCAGACAATTTTCTACCCACCCATAGGATTAGATAAAATTGTGCTACCTGGAAATGATAATCAGTGAATATAGCTTGGTCTACAATATAAAAAAAGCTTTCCTTTAAATGCTCTTCTAATTTCCCTTTTATGTTTTCCTCTTGTAGTCTGAGAGAAAATTTCTTTTCTTCCTTCATGACTGTTTTCCATTTCACCAGTTGGAAGAAGTAGAAATGTGAAAAAGAAAAATCCAACTGTGTCCCAATGATGACAGCTGTTTCTGATGATCACTTGCTATCCAAATTTTAATTTGGGAATTTCAGTTAGGTTGTATTCACCATGTGTCTTTTGTTGTATTTATGTTCTTCTCCCTTTAAAACACTCTACCTTAAATGTGTGCATGTGTGTATGACATATATTCTGTTTCATTTAAAGGTCATTCATTGGAATAAAAATCCTCTAATGAAAAGGAAAGCAGTTAGTGCTACTGCTGGTGAGATAGAGCACCAGACCTGGAGTCAAATTCAGTTTCCTGGGTTCAAATGTAGCCTCAAACACTTATTATCTGTGTGATGCTGAATAAGTCACTTAATACGTTTGCTTCTTCATCTGTAAAATGATCTGTCAAAGGGAATGGCAAACTACTGTAGTATCTTTGCCAAGAAAACCCCAAATGAGTTCACAAAGTTGGCCATAACTGAATAACAATGACAATGGAAAGGAGGCAAAAAGGCAGTATAAATTATATACAGGATGTCAGGTCAGAAGATCTAGTTCCAGTTACAGGGTTATTACTAATTCTCTGCTATCTTTAGCAAATTACAGAACCAGTTGGAATTACATAATTTAGAACTAGAATGAAACATAGAGACCCATCCAGTTTAGCCCCATATATACATGTGTATATGTATGTATATAAAATACGATCATACAGATTGTATATGAAAGAGCTAAGATTTGAACCAACTATCATAAGATTATAGATTTAGAGCTGAAAAGGACCTCAAAAGTCCATCTAGTCCAATCTCCCCATTTTTTAGATGAGTAACCAATTAAGCTTTAAATGTTCATTCATGCAGATAGTATCAGAAACAGGATTTAAACCTAGGATTTTTGATTTTACCTCAGCCTTGCTTTTCTATAACATGAAGGATTCTTTTAGAAAAATACCTGGAGTAGAAGTGGGGCATCAGAATGTATAATGACAACACTAAAAGAAATCTCCAACTTTCCAGACAACTCCCCACAAAAGAATTACTCTGGTGCTTCATCATGGCCAAGTGACAATGTAATACTATCTCAGGCAGGTGTTTTGTATTCCAAAGATACAGGATTTAACATTTAAATTTAAATTCATATTAGGTTCAGGCCAATACTATAGCATTGCTGTCATTCAGCACATTGGGTCTTTCCTAGCTTTGTGGCATATGCACATGTGACCAGCATTCCATCTTCACTTAACCCTTTCACATTGCAAGGGTTATAGGGTACTGTGCCCCCATAATCTGAAAAATCCACCTAAATTTTTTGGCCCTCCCTTAGAACCAGAGAATAAGTCTGAATTATTATGGTATTAAAAGATAAAATATCAACATATTTTGTTGTTGATATTAGGCAGTATTATACATATATTTCATGCATTTCTGAATTTCTTAACTTTTTTCTGTGTCATCTGCTGGTTTTTTAGGTCTCTTTTGCAGTTTCCACAAAACTCCTCCCAAATTGCATTTAATTTCTTATGCCAAGCCATGACATAGTTAAACTATAATGATGAAAGGAACAGTGTAGAAAGGATAACTTGTCCAAGTAATTGATAAAAATGTTAAACAGCACAGGACCAGTCAGATTCCTAAGGTGCTGAAATGATATACTCAACTCCCATCTTACTAACTTTGAGTCATTAACAGCTACCGTTTCCAAACAGATCTGAATCAATTTGATGCATATTATCTAATAAATATCTCTCCATATTCTCCCCAAGAATAATATCAGATACTTTTACCAAAAAGTTTGCTCAAACCTTGGTAAACTATCCAGAGTTCATCAATAGTGCCTTACAGTAAAAAGAAAAAAATTAAATATATATTAACTGCAACTTAAAACTTTGTTTGAAACTAATTTTGTGTTTATATACATAAGCTAACTCCCTAGGAAGTTCTTCCTGTGAGAGGGGTTGGGATCAAATTATTGCAAATTACAAAAAAAGATAAATCACCCTTTTTCCCTTCAAAAAACCTGTTGTAAAGAGGAAACTATACTCCTGGAAATGCCTCCCACTTATAGCAATAAAAGAAAATGGGACCCCTGATTGTTTTTAAAAGTTATCTAATCACAATCACCTCCTCAGATTACAAAAACTCCCTTGTAATTCACTGATTACTGTTGTACTTATAGGAGTTGAGGAAGTATATTAAAAGTCTGAAGCTTTCTGTCACACACACAATTGGCAATAGTCAGGAGAAACCTACCAGGAATTATTATGTGAAATATTTCACCTGCTGATGACAAACTAAAGAGAGGAGAGAAAAGATTAGAATAAGAAACTGAGATGATAGATTGACCCCTTAGGCTAACTTCCATCCCCAAGAAGGCACCATGAGACCCTGAAAACTCTAACTCTAGAGTTAGAGGAGGGAGTTCAAATCCAGCCTCAAATTTCTTACTACCTTCGAGACAGGTAATTGACCTTTTGCTAATTCCAATTTCCTAAATACTAAATGAGGGCAACAGATATAACTGCCCTCCGAGATTCCTTCCAGCTCTGGAGCAATAATACACTATTTTTTTTGTTCAAACTCAGTCTTTGTGAAGCCCTGGGTCATAGATTATGCTTGTTATAAGCAAACATCCAAATACAGAAACAGGATTTAAAAAAAAAAACAAAAACTGGCAATAAACCTACATGGGCCTGGAGTCAGGAAAATCTAAATTCAAATTTGACTTCAAATACTTACCAGTTGTGTGAACCTGAGCACATCACTTAACACTGACTTCCTCAGTTGCTTTTTCTTTAATATATATTTTATCTTTTCCCCAAATACATGTTAAAACAAGCTTTAACATTTAAGTTTTGAGTTCCAAATTCTATCCTTCCCACTATATAAAGTGCTGAGGTTACACAGTAAAAGCAAAAAAATGTCCCTTGCCCTCACAAAGTTTACATTCTATTCTACCCCTCCTCTTTACCCTCCCTAAAATGATAAGCAGATATAAGCTATACACATGCAATTATGTAAAATTTTTCATATTAGCCATTTTGTACAAGAAAACTCAAATAAAAGAAAAAGAAGAAAGAGAGAAAGAGAATGAGAGAGGAAGGAAGGAAGGAATATAAAGTGAGAAAGGAAAGAAAGAAAGAAGAAAGAAAAAGAAAGAAAGAAAAAGAGGGAAAGAAAGAAGGAAAGGAGGAAAGAAAGAAAGGAGGAAAGAAAGGGAGAAAGAAAGAGAGAAAGAAAGAAAGAAAGAAAGAAGGAAAGAAAGAGAGAAAGAAGGAAATGAGGAAAGAAAGGAAGAAAGAAAGAAGGAAAGAAAGAGAGAGAGAAAGAAAGAAGGAAAGAGAGAAAGAAAGAAAGAAAGAAAGAAAGAAAGAAAGAAAGAAAGAAAGAAAGAAAGAAAGAAAGAAAGAAAGAAAGAAAGAAAGAAAGAAAGAAAGAAAGAAAGAAAG
>JAJPUD010001503.1:213146-229056 GCA_023553655.1 Myrmecobius fasciatus | reverse complement strand
TGTTTGTGGCAGCCCTTTTTGTAGTGGCTAGAAACTGGAAACTGAATAGATGCCCTTCAATTGGAGAATGGCTGAATAAATTATGGTACATGAATATTATGGAATATTATTGTTCTGTAAGAAATGACCAGCAAGATGATTTCAGAGAGGCTTGGAGAGACTTACATGAACTGATGCTGAGTGAAATGAGCAGAATCAGATCATTATACACGGCAACAACAGTACTATATGACGATCAATTCTGATGGACATGGCTCTCTTCAACAATGAAATGTTTCAAACCACCTCCAATTGTTCACTGAAGAAAGCCATATACACCCAGAGAGAGGGATGTGAAATGTGGACCACAACATAATATTCTCATACTCCTTGATTGATGTTTGCTTACATTGTGTTTCCTTTATCTGATATATCTTTTGTGTAGATAAGATTTTTCTTGTACAACAATGATAAGTTTGGAAATATGTATACATATATTCGATTTGCCAATATTTTAACATAATTAACATGTAGTGGATATCCTGCCATCTAGGGGAGGGGTGGGGAGTTGGGGGGAAAATTTGTAACAGAAAGCTATGTAAGGGTTATTGTTGAAGAATTACCCACATATATGTTATGCAAATAAAATAAAAAAAGAAAAAAGAAAAATATTTCCAGCATTAGAGAGAACCTATGCAAAGATACAGAGATGGGATGTAGAATGTCATGTGTAAGGAAAAGGAAGAAAACTAATTTGTCAAAATCTTAAAGAGTATGGGAAGTAGCATAATATGCAATAAGTCTGAGAAAGTCAATTGGATCCAAATTGTGAAGGGCTTTAAACAGCAAACACAGTAGTTTGAATTTGATCTTAGAAGAAATAAGGAACCACTAGAGTTTATTGATCAGAGAGTGGCATGGTCAGGAATGTGCTTTAGAATATCAATTTGGCAGTGGTGTGAAGAATGCTAGAGAGGGGAGAAACTTAAGGCAGGAAGTCAATCAGACAGCAACTGCAATAATCCAAGAAAGTTATTTTAAGGTCTACTAGCCTGATGGTCTTGTGAATAGAAAGGAAAGATTTTGTAGAAGTAAAATGATTTGATCAGCATTTGTTAAGCAAGTACTATACTATATACTATACTACCATACATAAGGACCATACGAAGTACCAAGGGTACAAAAAAAAAGCAAAGAATATTCTCTGCCCTCTTGAAGTTTATATTCTAATTGGGAAGAAAGTATCTCCATAAATAAATATATACAAGATGCACATAGTAGGCAGAAAAAGAATCAACATGAAATAATATTTGTGAAACATATATATGTTATTCGTGAAACAAACATATAATTTACAGAACATTCATGTAATTGTATTTTAAATTGTATTAAATTATTAAATGATTGTGTAACAATTAAAAACAAACTCATAGAAATAGAATTCATTATAATAAAAATCTAGAGATGACCCTTGTAGTCAATGAATAGGGAATTGTTGAACAAATTTGGAATGGAATATTATTATTCTTATACCACAAATATTGACAAGTATGTCAATAACACATAGTATTGTTGTTCAGTCATTTTTGTCATGTACAACTCTTTGTGATCCCATTCGGGATTTTTTTGGTGAAGCTACTGAAGTGTTTTGTCATTTTCTTCTCCAGCTTATTTTACAGGAAATTGAGGCAAATAGGATTAAGTGATTGGCCCAGGGTCATACAGCTAATAAGTAACTGAAGTCAAATTTAAATTCAAAAAAATAAGTTTTCTAGATTTTAAGCCTAGCACTCTATGCACTGTATCACCTAGCTATCCATAATAAATGTTTAATGAATGTTCATTAATTATATGGTTAATTGATTGAATATGTGAACCCTTTATTTTCTGCTATAAATTGCTATTGTTCCTATAAAGAACAAAGGGGAAGTAAAAGACAGTTTGATTTCATACATAATATATGTTTATATTCATAATTTATAATTTATATTTGTAATGCTATATAAAATGGCATCTTCATTGTTCATAGCATGCATGCACAATTACATGCCATCAAATTATAAGTTGAATCTTCTCATAGGGAAGTCTGAAAATTTCTCTAGAATAATTTAATACAAGTATTACTATATTTCAAATTCAATTTCAAGTGCAAAAAGAAATTGTAAACAATGAACATACCCCCTAAAGAAATGACATTTCAATAACAAGTCTTGGAAATTTCCTTAGGCTAAATGATTTTCAACTTAACAACCTCTGACTTCATTTCAGAATAATCAATGGTTTTCTGGACCTTTATGGTAATTAGAAATCACAGGCCATCTTAGGCCTAATCTAATGAAAATATCAAGATTTTTATACACTGTGGCTAGACTTGTCAATAATACTATATAAGAAGCTGTAAGAGAAATGGAAAAGGAGAACTCATTTATACTACTACATTAAGTCTCACGAAATTCTAGAATTGAAGAAACTACCTTATACATCCAATACACAAATCCTATTGATAACATTTTGGACAAATGATTATATATCTACTACTTGAAGACTTCCACAAATGGGAAATTCACCCGTCCATGCAATCAATTCCATGCTCTAGGTGTTACAATGAGTTGAAATTTACTTTCCTGCAGCACTGATCCAACAAGATATGTATTTCCTCTTCTGTCTCAGATAAAGAGCTAAAAAATTCACTCCTTCTGTGGAATTCTAGCAAGTAAATTGGATGCACTTGGCTGTGTCCTATTGGAGTCCTTAGAAAAGCTTACAATTAAGCACAGGATGGGCAGCAGGTGGTAGTATATTATCACAAAGGTGGAAGGGAGCCCAAGACAGGTATGGAAGAATTCCTACTATGGTGAAAGTAATCTAATAAAGGAGGAAAGTGAGATGAAAGGAACAAGATGTGTCCTAGTAAATCCAATGGTCAGAAACATTTGATACCTCCTTAAAGGGGGCTTTTTTGAGTCAGAAAACAATAGCTCAGATTCCAAATAAATGAGATTGGTCACAACATAATGTTGTTTATCCATACAAGGCAGTTCAAGCAAAGTTGTGTGAGTGTCCAAGGCCTCAAGAGTATTTGGGATTTGGATTTAGCAATGGAGATGGAAGAAGGAAGATATTCCCTAAACTAAGTTTTCTGGTTCTAGTACCCTTATTGAGGAAGGATTTTAGATTAAAGGAATGAGGGATTGCCTTTGATCCTAACAGTTTTAAGTGACGAGAGTGGAAAGGTTGGCATGAAAGAAGTCCTCACCTAACACACTCCTGTAATCTGACATTCATTTAGTCTTAGTGTAACAAATATAATATGGCATTTGCTCCACTTTAATGAATATTCTCATTTTCTGTGCATCCCTGATGGAGAATTCATCTCTCTGAAGGAACAATAATGGTTATGTTCCTGCTTAAATTGAGTTAAATTTTTGGTTCCATATAACTTTTACTCATTAATTCTAGGTCTGCCATGTATAGTCAAATGGCTGGGGATGGGGAAAGAAAAAAAGAAAGGGAAAACTTTAAGACCTAACAAGAGCTTTGCATTCATTATTTCACTGTAGCCTCAAGACAATCCCATAAAGTATCATCTCTATTGTTGTTCAGTCATTTCCATCATGTCCAACAACTCTTTGTCACCCCACTTGGGGTTTTCTTGGCAAAGATACTGGAGTGATTTTCCATTTCCTTCTCCATCTCATTTTACAGAAGAGGCAAATAGCATTAAGTCACTTTTCCAGGATCACAAGTGTTGCAGGCAAGATTAGAAAATATCCTTTATCCTGCTTCTCTTGAATAAACTGTGGTTAGTTATAGCCCACCAAAATCTAATGGGAACTTCTCCATTGTCCTTTGAATAATTTCCAACTTTAATTCTTCAGAGACAGAGATTCTATGACACAGTCATATAGCATTACCAGAAGAATATTGATGTCTAAAAGATGGGTTTTTGTTTCAGTGGGCATCTTGGAGTCATTAAAAACCACTGTGCAACTTCCCAAAACAAATACAGAGAGAACTAGAAAACTATGGGTTTAAGATTATAAAGAATGGTAATGGTACATAGTGAATAGAATGTAGTCCTTAGTGTCAGGAAAATCCATATTCTTTAGATCTCACATTAGACATTACCTTTGTGTCCTTTGGCCAAATTGATTCATGTCTAAGGGACTCAGTTTCCTCATCTTCCAAAGGAAGGGATTCAGTGATGTCTATGGGTTCAGACCTACACCTTGAATCCCTTAATTGTATGTGTTTGTGTGTTATGTGTTTTTTTATGTATAAGAAAGAAAAGTGGGACCAGAGCAAGTGTGATATATGGAGATAACAGAGCAGAGATCTTGAAGGTAATGATGAGGAAAACAAAGAAGTTTAGGAGGAAGAAGACAGAAGGAGATACCAGAAAAGGGAAAATCCAAAGTTCAGAGTTCAAGAGAATTATTGGTGATAGTGAAATCTTCATTGTGACCATCCTTGTAGTGACTTAATCCCAGGGGATTATGAGGTTAATGAACTGAACTTCAAGGATATTTGATGAGTTATCAATATATATATATATATGGAAGGAAGAGAACAATTGTGAAGGCAAGAGTGGAGAGGAAGCCTAGTCCAAGTATTGAACTGCTTGAGGAAGTAAGGTGACATAAAGGCTGAAATATCTTGAATCAGTCAATAAATCAATTGACCAGCATTTATTAAGCATAAATTGTGTGTCAGACACTGCTAGGTCCTGGAGATACACAGATAAAAATTAAATAGTCCCTGAGCTCAAGAAGTTTGAATTCTATCAAGAAATACAACAAATACATACATAATAGAAACAAAATATATGGCTGGTTTTTGTCCTTCATTCTAGAAGAGGACCGAAATGATATCACTATGTTAGAGACAAGTTACAGTGTGTCTGAATATGGCTGATCAGAACAATGTGATTTCAGAAGGCTCTACCCTAGATCAGGTACAAATAATCCATGTGAACATTTGGGGTGGATTTTCTGTATTTGTATTTTACATTTCTTTTCAGCTACTCTGCTCTGCTCATAAAGCATAATGGCTTCATTGGCACAGGCACACCCTGCTGGGCAGTCTTGTTACAGTGTCTTGCCGTGTCTCACAATTTATTCCTAAGTTTTTCAGAATAACTTTGAGAATCTTCTTGTATAGTTTTGTTTTTCGTTTTTTGTTTTTTTTTTTTTTTTTAACCACCATGTGAGTGCTTGTCTTATGTAAGTTCTCCATAAAATAGTCTTTTAGGCAAGTGTATATTTGGCATTCAAGCAACATGGCTGGTTCATCAGAGTTGCACTCTCTGCAGTAAAGTTTGAATGTCTGGAAGTTCGTATACATGTACAAATTATACATTTTAAAATATATAGATATTAAATAAAAGACAATTTGTGGAAGAGGCACTAGCAACTGTGAGGGAATCATGAAAAAGTTTCACATGAGGTAATATGTACTGATCTTTGAAGAAAAATGGGAGATTTAAAACTGGAGGAAAAGAAAGAATACAAACAAGGCATGAGAGACAATCAGTGCAAAAGCATGGATATAGGAATGAGGAAAAGCAATAAAACCAGTGTGTTTGTTAATTAGCTTTTACAAATGGATATTTACTGAGAAAATCTAGCAGGAACCAAAGTACAAAAACCTTCTAAACTAAAGCACATTCTCCTCTACTACCTCAATTCCTTGGGAGAGTGAACTCAAAATATTTGTTACAAAGCATTCCCTCCACCAAAGTCAGAACTGATGGGCAAAAGTCACACTTTAGCCCATAACACATGATCAATCAGCTGCTAAATGAATCCATTCCTTCAAAGTCTGGTTGGTTGCTCTTCAGAGCTGGCTCCTCTGCAACTTGCAGCAGATTCTTCTGTAGATTGCAACTGCTCAATCTCTGGTTGTTCTCCCAACCTGTTGAGATTAACAATTGTTCATGGAGCTGTTGTATGTCTCTATGAGTGGCTTCGGATCTGTTAACATGGGCTCTGTAATGAATATATTATGTTAGAATTTCTCTTCTTCACAAAGGAGTGGGACAATAGAATTATACAACTAGCCAATCAGAAAGTCTTCTGGAGCCCCAAACTGCTTGACATCCTACTGAGTGAATTCTAGCCAAATTTGGAGAGCCCATGTACCAGACATCACAGAACCAGCACTGATCAGCTTTAGGCCAATCTTAAGCAGAAGAACACTCAAGAGCTTGCTCAGAACTTTCTAAATATCCTTCTTTTTTAACTTTCACTCCCCATCTGAAAGTTTCTAGAAACTGTAATATTTCATCCTTTTCCCACTCCCTTTTGAGTAGCTGAGATCACCCTCTCTCTCTCTCTGCTCCCTTCTAAGATTTTCTCTCCCTTACAAGCCTTTTCTCAGACAATAAATGCTGTTAATTGGTATATCACACTTTCATTTCAGGCTTGGGGTCTTTTGTTAACAAATCCTTGTGTCCTGGCTGTTTGGTACCAAGGTAATCAGGAAACTACAATAATAGAGTGAGGTGTATTACCCACAGCCAAAAAAATCTCCAGTAAAGTTTCAATATCTATTTCACAGTTCCTAAAATTATTACTCAATCCTTCTGTCTTCTTTTTTCTTCTTTCTTCCTTATGTTAAATTGATTTCTTTTGTTTTTATATCCGCATTATTAACAAATCTTTCCCAAGCCAATGAATGTTCTCTTATAACAAAGAAATACAGTTAAGCAAAGTCATAGTTGTCTGAAAGTGTGCACAACATTCCATACCCACTATTTGCACTTTCAACACAAGATAATTAGATAGAGCAGAAAGAATACTATCACTGGCTTAAATTGAAAAGCACAGGAATTCCATTTTAAAAAACACACACATTAGAAGTACAAGACAGGTTTGTGGTTTTTTTCCCCCCTTTCTCTTAATATAATAGCCTTCTTGCAAAAATGTGAGTTTTGATAAAAGAGAAAGAGCCCAGTAAAATTTGGGGAATTGATCTGGATCTTGCCAGTGGACCCAGATGGCTCTGGAGGAAAAAAATGAAGTTGGTATCTTTGTATAGCACACCCTCACTTAAATCCAATTCATTTGCATGTTTTGGCATCCTTGATGCCATGATTCTTTTTGAGCACAAAGGACAAACAGTAGTTTCAATATTTTTAAGTCTAAGTTCCATGAATAGTGGGATGATATGTAGGATGTTGCTCCCCACTACTAATAATAATTGAACCCACTTTGCAAAACTGACTCAGTCACAGTCCTGAATGAAATAGGGCTCTGAGGAATTGCTTTGTGCATTTTCTCAGCACGTAGCATCAATTGTAGCTCCTAGAAGATGACACTATTGTCACCCTTCCCAGAGCTAGCCATCAGTCCCCATCATCATTCTTCCTCCAGTCCACTGCAGTTCTCAGTAACTAATGTCATTATCACCACTACTGCCTCTTTTCAAAAGAAACTCTCTCTATTGGGCACTAGTTTCATTATGAAAAAGGTGATTATTTCAGGGCTTTCTTATTGTACTGCAGGACAGGCTTTTTCTGAATTATAGCTTAAATGCATTGCTAGACTATAGTGTCCATACTCTAAAGACTTTCCTCTAAAGTCAAACAGAAGCTCATCCAGGAGTCAGAAACATTCACAGCTCCTCTCATTTCTAACTGTTGTCAACACCAGATTGGGGCAGGGTGACTAGATAACCTGATATCCTCTTTTCCCCAATTCCCTATTCTTTTTGTGACTCATGTCAGCATGAAAAGATGGATCAAACAGACTCATTTTTTTTCCCAATTTTCCCTCAAGTCTTAAGAACCCCTAAGGTTTACTGGGTAGGGTTGTTCAAATTATTCAGGGCTGCTGCTTACAAAGTTGAGGATAAAGGAATGTGAGAGGAAAACCAACTATTTGTTCAATATTCCTGAGTGACAGGAGAAAAAAAATTTATCCATTACATTTATATTATACAAAAGAAAAAGCTATTCCCCTAAGCTGGAGCAGTGAAAAAAGAAAGGTGTATGTGGTCTGAGAAGATTCAACTCTTCCCCCTCCTCCTCTTTTTTTTTTGGGGGGGGGAGATGAAGGGAATTGCTGTTGTTGTTTTGTCCTTCATTCTTGAAATGGACCATGACATTAGGGAAGTGATGCCATGATATGGAAGTGAATTGGATTTAATGAGGGAGAGTTGTACAAGATCTCCTGCCTCATTTCCCCTCCAGAGCCATCTGGATCCAGTGGCCAGATATAGGTCTGGATAACTAGAAATGGTCCTGGATGCAGTAGGAGACAGAGTAAAGGAGCTATGAGCTAATTTTGCTCCACAGAGACACCTATTGGTTATAGGTAGCTGCCCACCCAACAGCCTTCAACTCATCACTCCTTACCTAAACAAAAATTAGAAGACCCTTTGTACAATGTCATAAATTATGCAAACCACATCCAGAGTACTCTTCTGAGATTATTGGGGAGCCCTGTGATTCCTGATTTCCTCCTATAATAATTTTATTGGAATTGGAAATTGCTGAAATGATTTACACAAATATCTGAAAGCAACCTTAGATCTGAACCAAATAAGAAAAATAAAAGGAAGAACAATCAGGTAATTAACACAACTACTCCACTTTCAGCTCAATCAGGATACAAACTCTACCCCTTATGAAATAATGAACCAGAGCCACAGTATAAATGCTTCCTCTTTTTTTCAAATTATGGGACTTCTACGATAGTTCTTACTTAGATTGGAAAAACTCTGAAGATCTGTCTACACAGTCACAAAGTAAGTTGTTTGAAAAGTGAAAAAAATTCAGTTGATTCAATATTTTTTCCATATGATGCCAAAAAACAGAGTTTGAATTTTTGCTGTTGAGTGAATAAATGAACAAACTTTTATTAAGCTACTACTGTGTGCAAGTGGCAGGTGAAGTTGGCAAGCAAAAGAAAGGAAATATTTGCATTCTTTCAGATAAGAACTTGGGATATATAGTAAAAAAAAAAAAAAAGTCTGTAAAGTATATTGAGACCAGGTGGCTTAAAGCCGTAGAGAATTTATGCAAATTTTTTTATAAATATAAACTCTACCTCAGAAACTGTCAAAATTTTAGCAGCCAAATACTGCTAGCCAGAATCCAGCTATGATTTTATAATACTTCTACAATCACCAAGCAATCAAGTTATAAAAAAAATTACACTAGCAGAAATATGCTAGAAGAAATCATAAATCTGTTTTAATCAATGTAGTGTTGCATTTTCATTTGTAATTTATACCTCTCTAAATGTAGATTTGTAATGGACATGCTGGTGGGTGTGAATAGATTTTATGCATGATTTCCAATTGTCAAAGTAAAGATATTGGAACAGAACATGGAGGAGGGGGGAAGCTGCAGATGAATAACTCTCATCTCTTCCTATCATAGAAATTGGCTTCACTGACAGACTTGATTGTCATTGACAATCATTGACATGAAATGACTGATCAAATCATTTCATGATTTGAGTTTATATATATATATACACACACATATATATATATGTATATATGTTTGAGAAAACAATGTCTGTTTTGTTGCTTCTAACAGATGAAATTGAAAGCTACTATGTTGGAAGGTCTTGAGCACAAGATCTTTTAGACATACTAATTATAACTGATATTTATATAATAATAATAGCTAGTATTTATATAGTGCTTTAAAGTTTGCCAAGTACTATGCTGTTCACTTGTATCCAACTCTTCATGAATGCTATTTAGGTTTTTCTTGGCAAAGATATTGGAGTGATTTGCCATTTCCTTCTCCAATTCCTTTTTACAGATAAGGAAACTGGGGCAAATAGGTGAAGTAACTGTATTTTGCCCAGAGTCACACACCTAGAAAATGTCCAAGGCCAGATGTGAATTCAAAAAGATGTCTTCTTGACACTGGACTTGGCCACTGTGCCACCTAGATGCCCACCAAACACTATGAATGGATATTATCTCTTTTATCTCTTTTTTATCCCAACAACTTCTCCATGAAGTAAGGATATTATGATCCCTATTTTACAGATGAGGAAACTGAGGCTGAGAGAAGTTAAGTGATTGGGGGAGACACACAATTAGTATGAGTCAAAATTTGAACATATCCCACACTCTTATCCCTTTTACCACTTACAACACTTTATAACTCACAAATCACTTTTCTTGGGGTAGCTAGATGGCATAATACATAGAACACCATTCCTGAAGTCAGGAGGACCTGAGTTTAAATCTAGTCTCAGACAGACACAGCTTGCTAGCGTGTGGCCCTGGGCATTTAACCCCAACTGCCTCACCAAATATTTAAAAAAGCATTTTTCTAATAGCCAGCCTAAGAGGCAAGAAGTTATTTTCCGCATTTTATAAATGAAAAGACTGAGGCTTTTAAACGACTTGCCCAAGCTCACACAACTAATAAGTATTAAAGATGGGACTTAAACCCATGTCCATCTGATTCTTTTCCACTCTAGCTTGACTTTGTCATATGAATAATATTTATCAGACCTCATAGATTTCACAGGATCTAGAACTGGGAGAGAACATAGGAGTCAATGCCAATTAGGAAAAAGAAGCACAGAGAAAGAGAGGAAATATAAACCATAGTGGCTAAATGATTTGCCCAAGCTCACCTAGTAGTAAATGGCAGAGCTGGGATTTGAACTCAAGTCTCATGATACCACGTTTATTCCTCTTTATGTCTATGGAATGTTTGTTGAGTTTTAGATGCAAAGGAAAGTTTCTATAATAGATCTGTCATTTCATCTGTGTGGCTACTCCCTTCACTGAAGGAGAATTTTTATTCTTATTCATATTTTCCCATAAATCCCCAAAACAGTCTTGCCCAACATAGTGGAAAGTCTTGCTATCATTTTTTCAATATTTCAGGAATAACAGTGTATATAAGCTTTCTATCTATTGTCTCTCCATCTTGTTCCATGACAGGCCATCTTTTGGTCCTAAAAATTATTTTTCTATTGTTTTTCCCATTCAAAACATCTTTGGTTCCTGTCTTCAAGATACTCACAATTTAATTGATAAAATACATTATATTATATCATATAGCCTACCATAGGCCAAATAAACTTAATGTTGGGCATGTAAGCAGGGGTGTGTTGGAGCTAGCTCATACCAGGGAGGAAGAAGGGGAAGGGGAGGAGGAGGAGGAGGAAAAGTGATAATAGTAATGGTGGTGGTGGTAGGAGTAGTACTACTCCTAGTCATTGTGCTAGCCACAATCATCATCATCACTGAGTTATTCAGTAGTTTCTGTCAGACTCTGTCTGACCCTCTGTCAGACTCCTAATGACCCACATGCGTCATAAGAAAACATTGGGTTTCCTTTTCCAATGAATTAAGGCAAACAGGGTTAAGTGACTTGCCCAGAGTCACACAGCTAGTGAGTGTTTGAGGTGATTTTGAACTCAGGACTTCCTGATTCCGGGTCCAGAACTCTATCTTCTGAGCCAGCTAGCTGCCTCCCATACCAGGAAGTGATTAATTTTTTGGGATGAGCATTTATTTAAATCAGCAAACACTAACGAATAAGAGTTTGATTTATTGCTCTGTTGATTCTTCAGACTTAAGAAAGTAATGGAGAAAATGTTGGCAATAGAGGTAGATTAAACTTAAAAATGTGTTCTGCATACATTTTTCCCCAAGAGCTGGTTGTTAACATGTACAGCACATCTTGGATATAAGGCACAAAAGTATAATGGATAGGGAGATATTTTTTACTTCCACCGGGACCTTTCAAAATCACTAACTACAAAAACATCCTCCTCTGTAAGCTTCCTATATCCCTTTAGAGCTTTGCACCCTGGGACTCTTCCTAACTCTTATAATTGTTACAAACACATTTTGGAGAAATGAAAATTCTCCTTTGCATTTCCTTCATGGGTTCAAAACTCAGCAAGTTTTCCTATGATATTCTCACTCACCCACCTCCTCTCCACTTCCTTGTTAGTCTTTTACAATGCCCTTAGAAGAGAAAGGCTACATTTTGACTGAAATTATCCAAGGCAAAAAATGAGGGTTTCAAACAAGCCATTTTATGTGACCTATTCAGAAAGAAGAAAATAAGACCGAGATCTATATTCTGATGACTAATTCAGAAAGATGAAAGTGCAATCAAATTACAGTAGTAGTCACCAATTTAATCTAACATATGAGAGACCTGACCACATTTTTTTAAAACAATTTCATCCAGTGACTTTCCAAAGAACAGATAGAAAAATAGTACTACCTTTTATATATACACACCCCTTTTTTCATAATATAGGCTTTCCATTAGTTGTGGGAACAGATATATTATAAAAGATACAGTATTTTTCTTTTAATTTTATATTTCTGCCTCTAAAAATATTATTTATTTTTCTTTTAGCAAACCTTGCAGAGGACTTCTGAGCTCTGAAAAATATGAGAGTAGGAGTCAACCTTTCAGCATCTGTAGAAAGAAACTGTCCCATAATGAAGTCCAACAGACTTCCACCTTCCTGGGCATCCATGTAACTGTAATTATGTTTGTGTAGTTCTACCTATCATGACTTCATCTTAGAGCTTTTAGCAATCAGAAGGCACCTAGATGAAAAAAAGACCAATATTCAAATAGACAATTCAGGAAAAGCATCTGCTTTTCAATGCCTATTGTGCAATAACCAAGCGCATCATACAAAACAAAACAAAACAAAAGCATTACATGTGTGAATGACAGAAATCACCCTGGTAAACAAAGCTATCCCATCTTGGGGTACATCAACAGCAGAAGAAATACTGAGAGTTGGGTAGAATAAAAAATAACTACTCATATATGTTTCATTGGTAAAACTGTGAGCAGGAAGGATCAACCAAGTGCTTAATTGAAAAAGAAGGTTGCTAATGGATAGATATAAAAACTTAAATTCACATAGAGTCTTTGCAAAACTATTTTCATGCTCATCTAATATAGAAGACTATATCAAAGAGCTTTGAAATTAATTGCAGAAAAAAAATGATAGGTTATTCAGTTTAACCTCTGAGCTCATATCTTTAGCAGCATCGCCTAAAATCTCATTCTTCTAGAGACATCTAAGTGAGTCTTGAGTTGAAGATTTGGTGTTGTTTAGTCATTTTTCAATCATATCTGGCTCTTTGTGATCTCATTTAGGGTTTTCTTGGCAAAGATTCTAGAGAGGTTTACCCTTTCTTTCTCCAGCTCATTTTACAAATGAAGAAACTGAGACAAACAGGGTTAAGAGATTTGCCCAGGGTCACATAGCTAGTAAGAATCTGAGGCTGGATTTTAACTCAATTCTTCCTGACTCTATGTCCAGAATTTTATCCCTTGCACTACCTAGCTACCCCAAGTTTTAAGAATACCCATATCATCAATGTACGTGTTTTCTCAAAAGGTACAGATTTTAGTTCATTCATGTCTGCTCCTTCTGTTCTATTTCTGTCCATGTTATACCTTAAATACACCATAGAGAACCCTTTGTTCAAAAAATGACATCTAGCTAAAGGGTTGTTGTGAAAATCAAAGGAGATAATCTATATAAGATTCTTTACAAATTTTAAAGCTCTATACCAATATGAACTATTTCTATAAGGTGCTTTCTTTATGGTTAAGTTAATAAAAGAACTGTATATTTGAAATTGAAAGGGACACTAGTCTAATCTAAAAACCCTCATTTCTAGATTTAAGAAAATCGAGACCCAGACAGATTGAATAACTTGCCCAAGGTCACACAGTAGTAAAACACTAGCATAATAATTATTTTAATATGTTTATAGCTTATCATCTCTTGTAGTTTATTCCAATGTCTCAGAAAATTCTTTTGGATCACCAAATTATCCCCATTTGACTTAGAGACAGGAAAAATATATATAACTTGTTCCTCTTCCTTGGGAAGCATATTTTAGATGAATATGAGTAATAACTTCACAAAAAGAAAAAAAAAGCCCATAAACCATTGCTCAGACCCAAATCCAGGTCAGAAACTTGCAGAGCTCAGACCAAGTGAGCAACAATCTAACTTTTACCCTGAATCAGATCATTTGGGGACACTGAAACCTTACAGGCCCCCAGTCTAAGCTGACTCTGAGATGCTGCACTCAGTATCCCAAGAAAACAATAGCAAGTTTAGCTCAGATATTCCCTCCAAAAGTAGCTGAGCCCCACCCTAACATAAAGTTCAAAGTCATAAGTAGATTTTAAGAATGAGCAAACAAAAGCATAGGGATACTCCTAGAAGAAAAGAATGTTTCCAAAATATCCACAAGCAAAGCCTCAAAGAAAAATACAGAAGGGCACTCAACTAGAATTCCTAGAAAAGATGAAGCATGTGGAGGAGATTAAGTTAATTTTTTTTTTGATAAATGAAATGAGAGGTCTAAAGGGAAAAAAAATAGAAAAGAAATGCAAGCTATGGGAGAAAGAATCAGGAAAAGAATTAACAGCTTGGCACAAATGGGTACAAAATCTTGCCTCAGAAAAAAATACCTTTAAAAAATTAGAATGGACCAAATATAAAATAATAACTCCATGAGATAACAAGAAATATTAAAGCAAATCAAGAAGATAAAAAATAAGAAAAAAATACAACATAACATATAACAAAAACAATTGACCTAGAAAACATTTCAAGGAGAAAAATTTTGAATCATTAAACTAACTGAAAACTGTGACTAAAAAGAAAAAAGAAAAAAAGTCTATACATTGTATTTCAAAAATCTTAAAACTTCCTACATCTTTTAGAACCAGGGGGCAAAATAGAAATAGAAAGAACTCACCAGTTACCTTCTGGAAGAAATGCCAAAATTAAAATTGCTATGGAACATCATAACCCAAATCCAGAGCTTCTAGGTTAAAAAAAAAAAAAAAAAAAAGAATTCAAGCACTGAGGAGTCACAGTTCAGATCACACCCAATTTAGTGCCTAATACTATGAAGGAGCAGAGGGCTTAAAAAATTATATTCTAGAGAGTAAAGGTTAGATTTACAGTCAATAATATTGAAAAATAATGTAATCTAATAATATAACATTATAATAATAGAGCAATATTATTATAATGCAATAATAATAACAATAGTTAACATTTATGTAGCACTTGCTACATACCAAGTACTATGCTAAACACTTTAAAATTATTCTCTCAATGCTGGAAGGTAGGAGCTACAATCATTCCCATTTTGCAGATGAAGAAACTGAGGCATAGAGGGTAAATGACTTGTGCAGGGCTTCCTAGCAAAATGGAGTATAATCCTGTAGGTGGATAAAGACCTTTAATGATATAGACTTCCAAGTAGTCATGATGAAAAGGCCAGATTCATGTAGAAACACTGAAGTGCAAACATAGAATTCAAGAGAAACATAAAACAGTCATAAGTATTAAATAAGGATAAACTTCTTACTTTAAAATGTGTCCCCTCAGAATTCTATCATCAGGGGTCATAGAGGGAATCATATTAGAAAAAAAAGGTCTAGAAGTTATGGTAAGTCTTTTTTTTGTTTGTTTGTTTTTTGTTTTTTTTTTGTTAAAGCTTTTTATTTGTATAACATATGTATGGGTAGTTCCCCAACATTGATCTTTACAAAGCTTTCCATTACAAATTTTACCCCCAGTCCCCTCCCCTCCCCTAGATGGCAGGAAGTCCACTACATGCTAATAATGTTGAAATGCTTGAGAAGTTATGCAAGAAAAATCCTATCAACAAGAAAAAAAAAAGAATCAGAGAAAGGCAACACAATGCAAACAAATGTCAGTAGAGATCATGAAAATGTTACGTTGTGGTCCATATTTCATTTCCCTCTCTCTGGGTGTATATGGTTTTCTTCAGTGAACAACTGGAACTGGTTTGAGACAATTCTTTGTTGCAGAGAGCCATGTCCATCAGAATTGATCATCATGTAATACTGTTGTTGCTGTGTATGATGATCTCCTGGTTCTGCTCGTTTCACTCAGCATCAGTTCAT
>JAJPUD010001503.1:171930-203146 GCA_023553655.1 Myrmecobius fasciatus | reverse complement strand
TTTTTTTTTTAGATCTTATTTTACCACTTTTTCCCTCTTTTCCCCAGTATGACAACATTTTCCCCTCTAGTTCTCTTTTTCATATTATCAAAGTAATATCTAGTTAATTATACCCCCCAAACTTTGAGTATCTCCCTAGTAGCAATAAAGTTCTCAAGAGACCTTTCCTTTTTACCTTTTTATGCATCTCTTGAGTTCTGTGTTTGGGTGTCAAATTTTTTGTTCAGATCCGGTCTTTTCATTAGAAATAGGTGAAATTCACCTATATCATTGAATGACCATCTTCTTCCCTGGAGGATAATGCTCATTCTAGCTGGATAGGTTATTCTTGGCTGTAATCCAAGTTCCTTTGCCCTTCGGAATATCTGGTTCCATGCCCTTCGATCCTTCAGTGTGGAAGCTGACAAATCCTGTGTGATTCTAATTATTGAACCTCGGTATTTGAATTGTTTCTTTCTAGCTGCCAGCAAAATCTGTTCCTTGGTGCTATAGTCCTGAAATTTAGCCACGATATTCCTTGGGGTCTTAATTTTGGGGTCTCTTTCAGGAGGTGATCGGTGAATTCTTTCGATGGTGATTTTGCCCTTTGATTCTACAATCTCAGGGCAGTTTTCTTTCAGGATTTCCTGGAAGATAGTGTTTAGATTCTTTTTTTCATCATGGCTTTCAGGAAGTCCAATAATCCTTAGATTGTCTCTCCTAGATCTATTTTCCAAGTCAGTTGTTTTTCCTAGGAGATATTTCATATTTTCTTCTAATTTTTCATTTTTTTGTTTTTGTTTGACTGATTCTTCAAGTCTTAGTGAGTCATTCACTTGCATTTGTTCAATTCTTATTTTTAAAGTGTTGTTTTCTTCAGTTACCTTTTTAAGCTCCTTTTGTAACTGGCCAATTTGTTCCTTGCACTCTTTTTCCACTTCACTAATTTTATTTTTTAATAAATTGGTGTCTTTTTCATATCTCTTTTGCAGGGCATCATATCCTTCTTGCAAGATACTGTATCCTTCTTGCACTGATTTCAGTTTATTTTCCCATTTATCCTCCAGCTCTCTTTTGAGGTTCTTTATGCAGTCTTCCAGAAAGGCCTTTTGAAAAGGGGACCAGTGATGGTCCTGGCTGATGTTCTCTGGATTTTTGTCTAAAGGAACCTCTGGCTCTGGGGTCGTTTCTTTGCCTTGATAAAAGCTGTCTATGGTGAGAGCTCTCTTTTGCTTCTTCATCATATTTTTTTTTTTTTTTAGACAGTGTGGATATCTCTTTAAGGTAGGGGAAAAAAAAGCGGCGGCTGCAAAAAGCTTTGCCCTGGGGCACTTCGGCGAGTTGACTTAAGGTGCTGGGCCGGTGGGGGTAGGACTAAGTCCGAATTACTCCTTAAACAAGGCAAGTCTGCCAGAACACCTGCCCCCAATCAGGGCAGAGTGTCCCGAATGCCTCAGATAAACTCCAGGTGTTTGGAATTTGGAGTTTGGAGTTTGGAATTTCTTCCACGATGAGCTGAGCTGAGTCCCACCCTCACTTCCGGCCTGCGAAGTTGTCGTCTATTTATCTCTCTGTCCGAGTCCGACTAACCTGATATGAAGTTATCCAGAGAGCTGTGCCCAAATATTTCTGAGTTCATTGACTTGAAGATCAGTTCGGAGGCTTATTTTATTGTTGATTTGAGAGAAGATCGGAGGAGAGGCAGAAAGTCACCTTTTCACTCCGCCATCTTGGCTCCGCCCCCAGTTATGGTAAGTCTTGATAATTTTAAAACAAAAGTGAAAAGTTAGTGGAAGAGAAATACAATAAAGGAGGAAGGAGGAAGATTGGCAAAAATTATCTCACATAATTGGGGTATGCAAATACACATTTCACAATTCACAAAGAAAAAGGATTAGTAAAACAACTGACACTTGAACCTCATTCTCATCTGAACTGGTCAAAGGAGAGAAAAATACACATACAGAACTGGGTGCACAAATATATAGGGAACTAGGAGGACAAGGAAAGGACAAGGGGGAACTTGAAGGAGAAGAGTTTAAGGGAGGAATTAGTTCTAAGCAAAACAAACTACAACTATAAAAATATTTATATCTCTTGCAATGGAAAAAAAGGAAACTAAGAAGGTGCATATCAATTAGAGAATGGCTGAACAAATAATATAATAAATGTAATGTAATACATATTTACATCTATATATAAATATGTGATAAAATCAATGCAATGAACACTATTAGGCTGACAAAAAAAAACTAAAAGGGATGATTTCATTGAAACTTGGGAACACTTGTATGAACTGATGCACAGTGAAGTGAACCAGGTAAACAATGTATATGATATATACAATGACAACAATATTGTAAAGACAAACAACTCTGGAAATTCGGGAACTCTGATTGGTGTAAGTTCATCCACAATTCCACAGAACTCTTGATGTTACAAGCTGTCATTCATTTCTTGATAGATAAAAGACTCAAACGTTCAGGATGAGACATTTTTTAACATGGCCAATGAGGAAATCTGCTTTGCTTTGCAACAGAGGGAAAAAGAGAAGATGGATTTTTTGCCGATTTTTTAAAAAATTAATTTAAAAACAATAAAGTTCTTTGCAAACACTAAAGCAAAATTTAGATGCTAATTATTATTTCATGTTACCCTTACAAGTCATATTATGCAAGATGCTAAAATTATTATCCCAAAATAGATGGGGATACCTGAGATCAGAGAAATTAAACGATTTTTTTTATAATCACACTAGTTATCAGTTGGATTTGAAATTCAAGTCTACATCTTCTTGACTCCAGCTACAGCACTCTATATAATTCCTTTGGTCTACAAAAAAAAATTGATATATAATATTGTTTTTATAGTTCCCATATTGAGTAATGAATTTTTTATCCCTTGCAATTTAGAAAGATTTAAGCATAGAGATGGACTATAATTTATATCAGAGGAAGAAGCAGCTATATGAATGAAATTGTGGACTTTTAAAGCATTTATGTTCTGTTCATGCTGATTTTCAGTAGGAAATAGGGTGCTGGAGATATCAATTTAGATCCCCAAGAAAAGCAAGGAATCTTCCATTACTGGTACCATTGTATTTTTGCAAAGTCTGAATCCATCCCTAAAATGTATCTTTGCTATGAACAGCCTGCCAGTAACAGATAACAGGTACCTTTAGAGAGTGTTCCACTTGATTGAAATGACATTTCTACCCCCAAAAGAGATTTCCTTATAGTCAGAACTGTAGAACTTCCAGAAAAAAAGAGTAAATAGGAACTGCATAAAAATATGGATTGAGCTAAACTACAGCCACAGCAATTATAGTTGCAAGAGGATTGGAGAGTAAAAGGCTTTGCTCCCTCCTATTTCTCATTCTAACTCTGGTTTACAGTGATAGTAATTAAAGATGAGTGGCTGGCATTTCCCTGGTATGAAAATAAACTAAAATTTACCCAGGCAACTGAATCCTGAAATTTTATGGAAAGAATTCAGTTGAAAATGTGCTTTTTATGATAATTAGATTTGGTTCCTTTTCCTGATTGTGTTTCATTATTCTGGAATTTATTGTTATAATTGACAAGGAAAACTCTACTCTCCACATTTCGGTTTTACTATTGAGAGGTAACGTAGGTATGAGGGAGTTCTATAAGCCACAGGCTTTAGACCTGAAAGGGGTTTAAGAATTTGATTAGTCTAACTAACATTTTTTTTTAATAATTAAGGAAATTGAAGCCCAGAGAGTTAGAGTGACTTTATAATAATAATAAGTAAACCAGTATTCTTTCAATATATCAAAGTGTTTCTCATGGTAGAATTCTAGAGATGTGTGTAAGGATTGTTGTTGTAGTTATTGTTGTTCATTTTCTAAGAGCACCAATGACATCACAGGTGGATGTCTGATCTCCCACATGGATTGGATTTAAAAAGGCAGAGTTGCACAATCTTCAGCTTCACTCTCTTTCAGAGTTATTGAAGTCCAGTGGCAAAACAAAAGTATAGGGCATGGAAGTTCAAGGAGTGAAGTAGTCCAAAGTTGCAAGTGTCTTCAGTGGCTTTAACTCTACTCTCCCATTCTTGGACTTCCAAGTCTAACTCCTTCAATTTACAGATGAATAAGGAAAATGGAGGCACTTAAGATTTAAAGATTAAAGGACTTGCCTAAGCTCATTCAGCTAGTGTCAGTTACAAGACCTGAAACCAAGTTTTCTTGATTGCAAGTCTAGTACTCTATCTACTACCATAGCATGCTTCCTCAAATAAATGAATGAAAAAGTATTTTTAAAGCATTTACTATGTACAAAGTTCTATGCTGAAGGCTGAAGATACAAATAGAAAATCAAGGTATTCCCTGTTCTCATATCTGATGATGGAGATGGTGGTTTCAATGCAAGTCAGTTGAAAAAGTCCCATGGTTTTTAGGATAGATGTGGCAGGAAATCAGATAGTAATGTATCTTCTTTAGTCATTTTCAAGGGAATTTCCTGTTACCTTTCTTTTTTTTTTTATCATGCCATGATCTTTTTTTTTTTTTCTATTCCTTCTAATCCTTCTTCCATCTTCCTAAAAAGTCCATGGAGACAAAAACTACAGCAAACTATAAACTGTTTAAATTCCCATATGGCTCAGATACAGTGCCAGAAATTCAGCAAGCAGTAAGGCTTAGACTACAGTGATGATTGTGGGAATGGAATATAACAGACATGAGATATTTCAAACAATAAGCATGCTTTTAAAAAATGAAATGGATAGCTAGTCATGTAGTGAGAGTGTGTAACATCAATGGACAGCCTGTATATGATATTCTTATCTGCACAGTGTTAATAGCTATAGAACAAGGTTCCCAGGACATGAGATGGACCCCTGGTGATAAATTTATGGAAGAGCATGGACAAGAATCATAAAAGATCATAAGTCACAGGTGGATTGCCACCAGTGTTATATAAGAAAGAAACCACATTGAAGTATTTTCTTTACTAGAGCCCTGTTTTGATGCCTTATGAGAGATATAAATACTATATCCCCAAATGGGATATAAAAAGCCATGGGAAATGCTTACTTGCCATTTCCTTCTCCAGTTCATTTTGCAGATGAGAAAACTGGGGTAAATAGGATTAAGTGACTTGCCCAAGGTCATACAGATAGTGTCTAAGGTCAGATTTGAGCTCAGAAAGATGGATCTTCCTGACTCCAGTTGGGTGTTTTATCCACTGTGCCATCTAGCTGGTAAGATAAACAAAAAATTGAAACAGTCTCTGTTCTCAAGGAGTTTATATTCTACTTGGAGGACACAATATATTTAGGAAGGTATGGATGCAGGGAAGATGGAAAGAGTTGGCAGTTTTTAGGATATTGTGTCAAAGTGGATGAAAGGGTCCAAGGGTTCTCAGCACATTAGCAGTTACCACAGCATAAGGTGCCAACCTTCCTGCCAATATTCCCTTCCTCCTCTCCCCTCTCAACAGGATACTGACTCCCTCAAACCTACTCCACTCTTTCTAGCCCATTGCTCCCTTCTCAGTCATGGATTAGAACTCTTCCCTGCTCTCTTCTACCTGCAGCTGGAGAGCAAGGTAGATGTGGCTATTTGTGCTGCTTGGATGAGCAGGGAGTCACCAAAATTTTAGTAAGATGAAGCTCCACTGAGCCTGACCATCTACTCTATCACTACACCTTATGGACTTAACCCTTTCTGCTTTATTTTCCTGATCTGTAGAATGAGCTGGAGAAGGAGATGGCAAGCAACTCTAATGTCTTTGCCAAGAAAACCCCAAGTGGGGTCATAAACAGTTTAACATGACTGAAAATGACTGAATAACAACTTCCAGAACTTAGCACAGTCATTGGCACATAGAAAGTGCTTAATAAATGCTTTCTTTATCCATTCTCAAAAGGAAGGCCAACATAATAATGCATATAATTTATATATACCTATATTAATTTTATATTAATGTATGTTAATATATTATATTGTTATATATTAATTATATACACATTAATACATAATAATGTAGGCAAGCTCTATTTGGCTGGAAAATCTTCAAGTTTGTGTTATAACACAAGTTTAGAACTGGAAGGAATATTATAGACCCCTTAGTCCAACCCCTTTGTTTAACAGGTAAGGAAACAAGTGGTCCAATAAGATGAAATGACTTGCCCAAAGTCCCAAAGATAAAGTCTGTATCTAAGGTCAAATTTGAATTTGTATTTCTGACTCCAAGTCCAATGCTGCCATAAATTTAACTCAATAGGATTAAGTTGAGTACATTAGGCTAAGCATTACAGAGCTATGGAAGAAGCATATGGCAAATCCCCCTTTGAGGAATTGTTAGGAATAAGGAGGAATAAGAACATAAAGGTAGTATGAGTGATCCAGGCAATGTTTTCAAAGAGAAAGGAAACCATGGAAGCAGCTGGATGTGGTCTGATGCTTGAAAGCTGGTAGGAAATATATATGTAACAAGAAATAGAGAAGGCATTTCAGGGTAGGTAAGCTTTCATATCTATGGTCTGTTTCTTTCAAATCATTTTTATTGACCTTTTGAAGTCATAATCCCTTCCTACCTGCTGCATTTTTCTGAACTGCACTCCATCATGGCCCCAGGATACCTCATCATCAGGAAGCTCTTTATTCTGTGAATTGCATCAGCCTTGGTATTCACATCTTATCAGTTTCCCCCAGTTACCTTCTGCCCTTTTGATTTGAAGGCTGAGCAAAGAACTTTAAACTCCATTTAAAGAAGCTTCTCAGGTCAGCCATCTCTTCATTTCCCATTATACTCCTTTGGTCTAGACTACATCATCTCTCAGCACTGGCTACCTTCCCTCTGTCCTATTTCCACTTTTCAACTTCCTGAAGTCTGCTGTCTTCCCCCATAAGACTGTATTCTTTGAATACAGAAAACTGTCTTCTTTTAGTATTTGTGCTTAGGACAGTGACTGGCACAAATACTAAAAAGAAAGACAGCCTTTGTCCACTCCAGGTCCAGTGTTCTATCCCCTACCTGCCCCATCATCCTCATCATAATCCTTATCAATCAATTACCAAATTCAGTTAATTATTTATCCAAAGTGCTTCTTGCTTCTTTCCCTTTCTTTTCATTCCAATTACCCTTCTAGCCATTCCCTTTACCTTCGTACTCTGAACTATTAGAAAATCCTCTTTACTTCTCTTTCTATCTGTAGGTTCCCTCCTCTGCAATCGATTGTGTATATGGCAGCTGAATTAATCTTTCTTAAGCACTGCTTTCATCATGTCACTCTCTTTTTCAAAAAATGTTCCCTGGCTCCTCATTGCAGATAGCACAGAGATTTGAAGGAAGTTTTCCATTGACATATGAAATTAATACTGCATTCAGCAGATAGTTTCTCAGTGTGTCCCATTTATAAGCATATCCCCAAGCTTTAGGATGCATTTTATCCCCAATTCCCTTTTGGTAATAGTCATAATTTAAGCATCTGCCCTGCCCATCTGTATGCCAATATGATTTAATCCCCATAAGTCAATCCCAGAAGGGAACAAATTCAAGGATATAAGTGAATGTTCTTCAAAGTGTAGCAAAACCTAATCAGCAAAGAAAAATTATTCTCTATGTCATGCATACGAATGCATATATATGATTAAAATAATTCCGATAGCCCTTTTGAAAAACTCATTCTGAAAGTTTCATTGCCACACTGAGCTAGTTATGACACATGCTGAAATCATGGAAGAATTTTAAAACTTTGAAATCAGGTCACTCACAGAAACAGATTTTCATCATTTTGCACTTAGAGGAAAGAGAAGGGACTAAAATTAAGGCTTGAAAGACAACAAAGAGTAAGTGAGTGAATGAGAGTGTTTGAGTAGTTAGTAGGATAGTAACTCAACAGCCACATTTCATATATCCTCAAACTAGAGTTAAAAAGAATTTAATAGGGGCAGCTAGGTGGCGCAGTGGATAGAGCATCAGCCCTCAAGTCAGGAGGACCTGAGTTCAAATCTGGTCTCAGACATTTAACACTTCCTAGCTGTGTGACCCTGGGCAAGTCACTTAACTCTAATTGCCTCAGAAAAAAAAAATTTAATAGATCATCTAACACAACACTCTGAAATCAGATGTATTCAGTAACAGGTAGGAGAGGCAGTTAGGTGGCACCATAGTGCATAGAGTGCCAGGCTTGGAGTCAGGAAGACTCCTGGTCATGAGTTCAAATCTAATCTCAGGCACTTACAAGCTGTATGACCCTGGGCAAGTCACCTAACCCTGTTTGCCACAGTTTTCTCATACATAAAACGTATTAGAGAAGACTAGAAAAAGATAGGAAAATCCCAAATAGGTCACCATTGAAAACAACTGAACAACCACAATAATAGCACCTATCTCAAAAGATCATTCATATGGTCAAGTGACATATGGAAAGTGCTTCACAAATCTTAAAGGGCTATATAAATGCTAACTGTTATTAATAAGTTCTAGAATAGGGATTTGAACTCAGGTCTGATAACTGTAATTTTATTACTCTTTTCACCACAACCTTCTAGCCTAAAGGGCCCTATGGGGTGGTTTTTGTTTTTTTCATTCTGTCTGTATTGCAATGGTCTAGAATAACATTAACAGAGTAATTAATTGATTTATTTTCACAGTTAAAGGAAAGCATCAGCTGTCCCTAATATTAGCCCACTTCCTTTTAACCTACAGTGAGTGGCCCCTCCCATGTTTTGACCACAGGGTCAAAAGCACCAGCATATGCAATTTTTCTGAAAATGTTAAAGGAGAAGGAAATTAGTTAAAAACCTTTCTATGGTATCAGCTTGTTTACAGAGAAAATCTATATAATTATGTGACTGAGTCCAACTTTTAAATGTCCTCAATTAAACCTTTATTAAATTACTTCCTCACAAATGAAGTTGAAAATAAAGACTGCCTGGCTGGTGAAATTGAAAATATTTATTTATCGATCGTTGTTGTTCAGTCCTTTTCAACTTTTCATAGCCCCATTTGGGGTTTTCTTGGTAGAGATACTGGAGTGCTTTGCCATTTCCTTCTCCAGCTCATTTTACAGATCATAAGGCAAACAGGGTTAAGTGACTTGCTCAGGTTCATACATCTAGTAAATATTTAAAGCCATATTTGAACTCAGGAAGATGAGTTTTTCTGACTCCAGGCCTGACACTCTTTCTACTGTGACACCTAGCTGTCCCCAGAATGAATACAATCCATAACTGTATGATTGAAAGGTGTTTCAAATGCTCTCAATTAAACCTTTATTAAATTACTTCCTCAAACTGAAGTTGAAAACAAAGATGAAAAGGCTAAATATCTACATTTTTAGACTGATATTTTAAACCCAACCTTACCTGATTTGAGCAAGAGCTGAAGATCCATACTCAAATCTGAGACAGTAAAAATGAACATTTTTAAACAACAGTGAAATTGAAAATATTTAAAAGGCCTTACTTAGCAGATACTTCAAATGATACAAGAGAAGACAAGCAGACTGAAAATGATTATAAATATTTTTAATTAAACACAAACCTTTGGCAAATTATTTCAAAATACTATTTCATATTTTAAAATAATTTTTAAAAAATCATCTAGAACCTTTAATAACTTAAATTTATTTGTTGACATATTAGATCAAAGGGTCCACTGCCAAAGAATTCAGAAGGGAATCATTAATAAGAGCTAAAGTGAGATATTCCCATCTATTATGAATGATGTGCCAGAAGTAGAGTCTCATATGTTTCCACTTCACACAACAATCTGATATCCAGTTCTCATTACAAAGGAGGCAGTCTAGTCTGGTACAAGAAGCATCAACTCTGGAATGAGAAGATATCTTCAAATATCACCTCTGAACTGATCCAAGCATTGGAGAGCAATATGGAACTCTGCTCAAAGGGCTACCAAACTGTGCATACCCTTTGATCAACTGTGTCTCTACTGGGCCTGTATACCAAAAAGATCTTTTTTTTTTGGTATATTTCTGTGTGTGTGTGTTTGTGTATGTGTATGGATCTCTTTGGAATTTAGACCTAATAACAGTGGGTCAAAAGGTATGTATACTTTATTCATTTTGGGAGCATAGTTTAAAATTGTTTTCCTGGATGAATGGATTGGTTTACAATTCTACCAATGGCACATTAATGTATTTGTCCAAAAAGATCTTAATGGAGGGAACGGGACCCACATGTGCAAGAATGTTTGTGGCAGCCCTTTTTGTAGTGGCTAGAAACTGGAAACTGAATGGATGCCCATCAATTGGAGAATGGCTGAATAAATTATGGTATATGATTGTTATGGAATATTATTGTTCTGTAAGAAAAGATCAACAAGATGATTTCTGAGAGACCTGGAGAGACTTACATGAGTGAACTGGTTCTAAGTGAAAGTGAGTAGAACTAAGAAAACATTGCACACAGAAACAAGGTTATGTGATGATCGATTCTGATGGGTGTGATTCTTTTCAACAGTGAGGTGATTCAGGCCAATTCCAAAGATTTTGTGATGGAGAAACAAATACGTCCAGTGAGAGGACTGTGGGAACTGAGTGTGGATCACAACATCCTATTTCCACTTTTTATTGTTTGTTTGCATTTTGTTTTCTTTCTCATTTTTTTCTTTTTGATCTGATTTTTCTTGTACAGCATAATTGTGGAAATATGTATAGAAGAATTGCACATGTTTAACATATATTGGATTACTTGCCATCTAGGGGAGGTCATGGGGGAGAAGAGAGGGAGAAAAAAAATTTGGAACACCAGGTTTTGCAAGGGTTAATGTTGAAAACTATCTATGCATGTGTTTTGAAAATAAAAAACTTTATAAAAAAAACAATATATAAAAAACAAACAAATGTCACCTCTGAACAAGTTGTGGTAAGCTATTGTGATGGAATGTCTTTGTCCTATAAGAAATGATGAGCAGGATGCTTTCAGAAGAACCTGGAAAAACTTAAATGAACTGGTGCAGAGTGAAGTGAGAGAAACCAGGAGAACACTGTACATAATAACAGCAACATGGTATGATGATCAATTGTTAATGACTTACTCTTCTCAGCAATACAATGATCCAAGACAATTCTGATGGATTTAGGCTAAAAATGCTATCCGACTCCAGAAAAAAAAAAAAAAAAAAAAAAACCAATGAGGTCTGAATGTAGATAAAGCATTTTTTTTAATTTTCTTGATTTTTTTTGATCTATAGTTTTTTTTAACAACATAATATGGCAATATGTTTTTATGAATGCACATGTATAGCATAGATTATATTAAATCACTCTATGAAGAAAAAAGTGAGGAAGAGTATTTGAAACTTAAAAATTTTTAAATGAATGTTAAAAATTATTTCATATATTTCACATAATAAAAAAAATTTTAAAGAAATTTTAAATACCACCTCTGATACTTCATACATGCATGGCCTTGAGCAAGTCAGGTAAACTCTTCTAGATGTATCATCACAGAACGACCAACTTGTGCTAAGTAGGTGTTCTCTAGTCCAAGATCACCCCTTAAAGTCCATGCAGACCCGACATTCCAGGGTCCTGCAATGTGCAACCAAATGTTGAAAAAACACCATTAAGGAGGATATCCAATGGATTACTAACCTTCAAATGACCTTAGGCATATCAGAAAAGGCTTATTAGAGGAGGAAGCAAAGATCATTGATTTCTTTGCCGCAGGGAATTACTTGTGAGGGAACCAACTCCCTCTGCCCATGTCTATCTGTAAGTTTTCTGTGACTTATTCTATTAAAATTGTCTGAAGCTCTAAGAATTGCCTGTGACTTGATCAGGGACAGAACCAGTATATGTCTGAGCAGAGACTTAAACACAGGAATTTCTGATCACAAAGATTACTTTCCTATTCATAATACCTCTATGTAGTTCAGTCCCTCACCACCAACTAAAGGTTTTTGAGCTATTTGCCAATAGTGCATGCCCCATTTAAGAAAGGAATCCTCACTATAACATCTCCAACAAGTAGCTGCCCAGCCTCTCCTCAAAGACTTCCAAAGAAGGGGAAGCCACCATCTGTCTTAGCAGCCTATTCCACTTCTGAATAGCTCTAATTGTTAGGAAGTTTTCCCTGGCATAAAGTTTAAATTGGCTTCTTTGCCATTTTTACCTATTACCCCCGTTATAACAATATATTTATTTCTCCATATACAGCCTTCCAAATACTTGAAAAGAGTTCTCATCTCTTGCCTAAGGATTAATCCTCTTCAAGAAGGAAGGATAAACAACAATTTTTCTACATGAAAGTCCAGTGGCAAGAGAAAAGACTGGTGATGGCCCAGCTAGGTACTGGAGATATAAAAATGAGACAGGTTCTGCCCTCAAGGAGCTTACGTTCTACTGGAAGCTATTCTATTCTTATCTGAAAAGACTAGAAACTAAGCAAATGGGATAAGACAGCAAGATAAGAGACTAGGAGTTAAGGGTTTTAGCAGCTCTGTGGGACAAGCAAGACAGCCAGTAGCCTTCTTCACTTGCTCTAGGTGTAGCGCTCAGGGAGTAACTGAGGCAGTATTACACAGTGGAAATTAGGTAATGCTTTATTGATGTTAATTGAGAGTTCGGAATCCATAGCTATGGATCAGAACTGGTGGGACTCATGTCTCAAAGCACGCAGTCCAGCCCAGAGACTGACGCACAGTCAGCCGACTGAATACAAAGTACTCAGTAGCTCCATCAAGGAACTTCAAACATTATATATGGTTCCTAAAGCTCAGGGAGACAAAGAACTCATGGGAACAGCTGAGCACATCTGGTGTCCAAGGAAACCATAAATTCAGTTCTGACAGGTTAGGGAGTAAGGAGCCTTGCCAAAGCAGACTGCTTGTCTGGGTCATAGATAGATAAGAGGTAGGTTGAGGCTGACCATCTGGAGGTTTTAGTATTACTTTGGAATGTGAGTCCAATTATTTCTGAAGGTCAGGAAGTGGGGATTGCTATTCTGGGACAGAGCAATTAAGGGAGACTGATAATGCAACTGAGGGAAACTGAGACAGGCACAACATAGGTTCTTCCATCTCATTCATTTGTACAATTTCTGCAGCATCTCAGCCCCAGTTAAGGTGACAGCAGCAATTTTACTGAGCACCTCAAGTTCCCCAGTCTCCTTTTCTGTTTCATAATCTCTTATGCTCACTGAGCATATTTCTCTACCTGCTCCTCATCCTGGTTACATTCTCAGCTTCTATATCTTAAGAGATTTTAACTTTCTTCTCTCATGGGAAAAAAAGAAATTGTATTTTCCTACAAGTTCACTGTTATGCCCCTGAATAATTTTATTATAGACCCACACACACACACATCTTTCTCCTAGCCATTAGGACTGGGAGAATTGAGTCAGAAAAGAAATCCTGAAATACTATTGAGTCATAAAACTCCAGGTGCCTTATCTCAATCCTTGCTGGGATAATTCCCCCTCTTTTTGAATATTGTCCCTTGCCTTGCTGTCTCCTGCCCTTGACCTTCTTATCTTCACTTTTATCCTGTCACAACTAAATTATGGTCCTTTCCTGGAATTATGGCTTGTCCACCCACTCAGTGTCTTCCCCCTGTTATCTGCCTTAGTTCCCCTACAAAATTGTTTAGCTAAAAAAAAAACCCTACAAAAAGTCCCTGCCTCAGTTTCTTGGAACCAGAATGATTTTTGGACATGCCCCATCCAGGTTGGCTTGCTCCCCACAATTAAGATTAAAAACCAATCTCTGTCTTGCCTCAGTTTCTCTGGCATTACAAAAAGGTCCAGCCCAATTTATATCTTAAAAAAGACTATTCCCTTCATCATATCCGATTAATAATGCTAGACATTTGTTCTTGTTTTTCAGTCATTTCCAACTCTCTAGGACCACATTTGGGGTTTTCTTAGCAAAGATACTGGATTTATTTGCCATTTCCTTCTCCAACACATTTTACAAAAGAGGAATTAAGTTAAACAGGGTTAAGTTACTTGTCCAGGGTCACACAACTACTAAGTATCTGAGGCTGAATTTGAACTCACGAAAATCAATCCAATGTTCTATCCACTATGCCACCTATATGTTGTATATTCATTTTCATGTATAAATTAGAATACATAACCTCTGGCCTTTTCCAATTGTGATTCTAGAATAGCTTCTAATTGGAGGTTAAGTGTTCTCTAGAGAGTCATTGTTTTCAAATGCTCCAAATTATGTGGTAATTTTAGGAAAGACCAAGAAGTACAGCATTGGGCACATGAGAGACCCTGGGGGTGGAGGGTGGTAGGAAATGGGATGAGAAGGTGGAGGAGAGAGGGGTTAGAAGAAATAGAGAAAAGATCCATGATATAAAATGTTCTCTGTCTCCAGATAGAGAACTGAGGGCCTCAGAATACAAATCAAAACATATTTTTTGCTTTATTTTTCTTGTTTTGGGGTGGGTGGGTGAATAGCTAATGCAAAAATATGTTTTGCATGATTGTATATGTATCGTGGGCATTATTTTTCTTGCTTTCTCAATGAGTGGGAAAGAGATGAAAGGACAGAGAGAGTATGGAACCAAAAATATAGATTTTTTTTTTAATGAGAAAGGGAAGATGACAAGGATAAACTTTACCTGCTTCAAAGTTTTGCCTCTAGCCCAGTCTGGATAACTGCGAATTAAAAGCAGGAGTGTGGGAGCAAGTAGGTAACACCTATCTGAGAACAGCTGTAAAATTCCATATGGTTACAATAGTCTTCAGACAAATTGCAACTGTATTTTCAAGCCTTCCTGAGCCTGACAAGATCTGGGAAAATTCTCTAGGTTTAACAAGAGATTAAAGTCATGTTAGAAACAAAATGTTAAGCCATGTTTACTTCACACACCAACTAAATCAGGAGGATCATCAGGTTTATAGCTATAGGGACCATAACCTCCTGTATTTATAAATGTGTAAGCTGAAACCCAGGGAGATTAGTTGTTTTGCTTAGGGTCATACATAGTAATAAGTAACAAATCCAAGATTCAAACCAAAATTCACTATCTCCAAACCCAGGCTTGTTTTCACTGCATATGAAATGGACTTCATTATCCTTTCTTTCTCTTTGTTTAAGTCATTCTTTTTTTTTAATTCTATTCAGGAAAGTTGGCTGAAGTCCTTCATAGTGCTAAAAGTTTCTGATTCCATGAAATTTTAATATTCATCAAACATTTTTTTAAAAGTAATCAATCAGGCTAAAATGACAGGAAAAGATAACGATGAATGTTGGAGGGGATGTGGGAAAACTGGGACACTAATACATTGTTGGTGGAACTGTGAACGGATCCAACCATTCTGGAGAGCAATTTGGAGCTATGCTCAAAAAGTTGTCAAACTGTGCATACCATTTGACCCAGCAGTGTTTCTACTGGGCCTATATCCCAAAGAGATTTTAAAGGAGGGAAAGGGACCCACATGTGCAAGAATGTTTGTGGCAGCCCTTTTTGTAGTGGCTAGAAACTGGAAACTGAATGGATGCCCATCAATTGGAGAGTGGCTGAATAAATTATGGTATATGAATGTTATGGAATATTATTGCTCTGTAAGAAACGACAAACAGGAGGATTTCATAGAGGCCTGGAGGGACTTGCATGAACTGATGCTGAGTGAAACGAGCAGAACCAGGAGATCATCATACACAGCAACAACAGTATTACATGATGATCAATTCTGATGGACATGGCTCTCTGCAACAAAGAATTGTCTCAAACCAGTTCCAATTGTTCACTGAAGAAAACCATATACACCCAGAGAGAGGGAAATGAAATATGGACCACAACATAACATTTTCATGATCTCTATTGACATTGTGCATACTCTTTGATCCTGCAGTGCCACTACTGGGCCTATATTCCAAAGAGATCTTAAAGAAGGAAAAAGATCCACAGGTGTAAAAATGTTTGTAGCAGCAAAGAATTGGAAAATGAGTACAATTGGAGAATAGCTGAATAAATTATAGCACATGAAAGTCATGGAATATTATTGTTCTGTTTTAAAAAATGATGAAAACAGGCTGATTTTAGAAAAGCTTAGGAAGATTGACATGAACTGATACTGAATGAAGCGAGCAGAACCAGGAAAACACTGTACACAGCAACAGCAAGATTGTGTATTGATCAACTATGATAGACTTGGTTCTTCTCAGCAAATCAATGATCCAAGGCAATCCCAATTAACTCTGGATGGAAAACACCATCTGCATCCAGAGAGAGACCTGTGGAAACTGAACATGGATCAATGCACACTATTTTCCCCTTTTTTCTTTTTCTTTTTTCTTTCTCATGGTTTTTCCCTTTTGTTCTAAAGACTCATACAGAAATATATATATATAGTATGAGTCTTATACAGAAATATATATAAATACATACATATATTTCTGTGAGTCTTGTTGGAAGAATATAAATATACATAGATATATGTATAATAAATGTACATGTATAACCTAAAAAAATTTTTTTTAATGATCACCTACTATGAGCAAAACATTGTGCTATTCTCCTGGGTTCCTGTTGTCCCTCCTAAATCCCTTTCTGGGATCTGTGACCATGTCAAGAAAGACAGTCTTTTTTTCTCCCTTCACCCTAGAGAGGAGGGGTAAAGAACTGAAATCTTTCAAGATACAAGAACTAAGGAAGTAATGAGGGGAAGGAAGGAGGGAAGGAGAAAAATAAAGGGTATAAGTTCCTTAATGGACAAGATTTATTCTCAGATAAGTGTAATACCAAATGAAGTATAATAGGGGGAAATTTAGAATGAGAAAAGTACTCAAAAAGTTAGAGGAAGGAGTTATTATTGAAATATCTTCCATTCTCTGAACAGTCTAAATGGCCAAGCAGTCAGTCACTTCATATGCCTTCTATTCCATGGATTTCATTGTCTTCTAAATGGTATTTTATGATCTACAGTGAAAGAACCCATTTCTATAGTTCATTGATGCTCAGAGAAGTCTTCACCTTTAGGACTCTGAAACTCTGTTGGAATTATGGTTAAAAAAAAGTATTTAGCTTTGTGTGTGTTGACTACAATTTTGTTGCCTGTCAGAAATAGGGGAAAAAGAAAAAAAATTGCTATCATGCAACTTCAACATTCTGTTTAATGTGTTGAGCAGGAAATGCAAAGGGAGAAAAAAATTACAAAAACATTGGGGAATATGTTTTTAAATCAAAATCATAATGCCTTCTGCAACCATAAAAGCAATGTCCATTTCTTCCTTGATATAATTCTAAAGCATTTTCTTTAATTCATTTGCTACATGTTTGGTAAGTTAGCTATAAATCACCTGTGAAAAAATCAAATCGTTCACAATATATTCAGGGAACTTGCTAATTAAAATAATTCTTTGGTGAGTAATTTGTAAAGCAAATAGTCATCCCATAATTTATATTTTGGATAAATCCATGTTTTTCATTTGTGGAGTCTACTTAAAGGAAAGTATATTTCCTATTACCTTTTCAATAAAGTTGTAGTAGATAGTAAGCAGCTAGGTAGTTCAGTGGATAAAGTGCCAGGCCTGGAGTCAGGAAGATCCATCTTCCTGAGTTCAAATCCATCCGCTGATACTTACAAACCATATGACCCTGAATAAGTCACTTACTCTATTTGCCCAAGTATCCTTATCTGTAAAATGAACTGTAGAAGGAAATGACAAACCACTCTGGTATCTTTGCCAAGATACAAGATATATGACAACAGCCTCCAAACTGGTCTCTTCCTCCAATATATTCCATGAAGTCCTGACATAAATATATCACTAAGAATCATTCCTTCATGTTCAAGTTGCTAAAGATGTAAATAGTTTTCAAAAGAATTACAAACTATAAGTGATCACAAGCAAACTGCTCTAAATTACTAATATTTAGAAAATTTTAATTTTAATAAAATTAACAAGTCTTCACTTTAACTTCACATCATGTACATTTGTAGATGATTTTAAAAAAAGGGGGGGTAGCAATGGTCAATATTGGAAGACCTGCTGTGAGAAGACAAACAAACTGAACTAAAGTTAGTGGAGCTAGAAAGTGGTTCAGGCAATATAGATATTAGTTTTGAATTATGCAAGAAGAGTAACTAAATTGTCTCTATTCTAACCTAGCAATCCTATTAGGCACATTCCATAAGCAAGACAAATAATGAAGCAAAGGTCAGTGCATACCACTCTTTAGGGGTGACAAAATATTGTAAATAAATTTATTGGATTGATGGAAAGTCTCTATAGTACATGAATATAATGGAATTCTACTGTTCAGAACCAAATGATAAATGTGAGGAATTCATGGAAGAAATATATGACCTGATACAAAGGGAAATAAACAGAATCAAGAAAACACTTTATATAATGATTACATGATTATACATTAAAAGGAAGTTGAACTCTAGTGTTATAGAAAAACCAAAGAAGGTCCTAGAAAAGAGATAAAAAACATCTTCATCCCTCATAAAAGTAAGGTAGAGAACAGAATATTATGGACATTATCAGACAAGGTCTTTATATGACATGTTCTTTATTTAACTGGTAGCTAGTAATGAAAAGACATACTAATGAAAGACATTGATAAAGTATTTTTAAAAGAGGTAATTGATCCCTCAGCTTCAAGAATGGACATAAAGTTGTAGATCTAATCAACTCTCATCTTATAGAAAAAGAAACTGAGGCTCCCCAGAAGTTAACTTATTCAAAGTCACATAGGTAGTTAATTACAAAGCCAAGATTCAAAGCAGGTCTCCTGACTTCAAATCCTACACTCTTTTCTTTTTATCTCACTGCTTCTGACTTCAAATACGGTTTTCTTTTCTGTAACTGAAGATGGTAATTTATTTACCATGGTTTTTTTAGTGGCTCTGTCTACCTGTTCCAAAGAAACAAAATTACTTTTATTATTCACATATAAAACAGGCTGGAAATATTTTTGTTATGATTCTTAATCAGTAATTTTTCATTTCAGTCTCACTCTTCATGACCCTATTTGGAGGTGATTTGTTTGGCAAAGAGAGTGGGATGGTTTTCCATTTCTTTCTCCAAGCTCATTTTATAGATGAGGAAACTGAGCAAACGAGGTTAAGGTTAAGTGACTTGCCCAGGATCACATATCTAGTAAGTATCTGGAGTTGGATTTGAACTTCAATCTGCCTGACTCCAGACCCTGAACTCTATCCACTGTGACACTTAGCTGCCTCTCTTTTCTGTATACCATGACCTGTAATCTTGTAATCAAATTGGAATTTTATCAGTGACCTTCTCTAAATGTTTGGAAGAAATAAAAAAAATTACTTTTATCATGTTTACTCACATATGAAATAGGATTTTTAATAAACTTGAAAATACCTACAGTTCTACCCACATTAAATCCATCAACAAAGTATTTTTGAACAAGTGTTCACATTGTGCCTAATTCTATGCTATAAAAATTTAGAACTCAGTTCATTCTAGTTTTTCCCAAGTTATTAATCTAATCAATGATTTGCTAGTTAAATAATTCTACAAATGCCACAACAAAATTAATCTCTTTAAGAAAATGTCAGTACACTATAATTTTAAAATTTCCTGACTGCCCATTTTTTATTAATTTTCAGTGAAGGAGCAATCCTCTGTCTCTACTACTATGGATCTCTAGATGGTATTTCTTCGTTTGATTAACTACTGCCTGCAATGTTACTTCCTTCCTATCTCTTTAGAAACCTCAGAACTGACATACAGGGTCAGCAGAAGTCCCTGAGCTTAATAACTCATACGCATGATTGACTAAATGGAAATAACTACCATATTTTCTTATGTTCTCTGTCACTATCTTCTTTATATCTGTGTAGACACATGCTCATAAATTACTTCCAGGAGAATATCTAAGACATATTTATAGTGGGAGAGGAGGAGAGAAAGGTATCTTTTTAAAATCCATCCTGAATAATTCTATCATGAGCTATTAAAATTTCCATTTGTTTTTAAGGGGACCTAAGTGGCACAGTGCATAGAGTGCCAGGTGTGGAGCCAGGAAGATTCATCTTCCTGAGTTCAAATGTAGCCTCAGATATTTACTAGCTGTGTGACTCTGGGCAAATCACTTAACTCTGCCTCAATTTCTTATCTGTAGAATGAGCTGAAGAAGGAAATGCCAAATCAGCCCAGTATCTTTGCCAAGAAAAATCCAAATGGGAGCATGAAGAGTTAGACACAACTGAACAACAAATATGTTTTTAAATGCTTGGCATAATTACCTATCAATCTCAATAACAGATTCAGCAGCAAATGTAGTTAGCACAACTATCCACATTTGTGCATTCCGTTTTCCAATCTGTAAAACTGACTTTTTCACTGTAAAGCTGAGCACATGGAGTACTTTTAGAAGACGGGATTAAAACATCACTGTGCTGAAATCTCTAGAAAATAGAGATTAATTAAGTATGCATTGGCTTCTCTACTGATATAAGTACTATTACTATTTTTAATAGATATTATTCAAGCAATACAGTGTGTGGTGAACTAAGTGCCACACCTGGACTCAGGAAGAGCTGAGTTTAAGTCCTACTAGCTCCAGAAAATTCACTTAACCTCTAAATGCCCATACAACCTTCTAAGAAGATAAGATACTGAGGAGTTCCTGATGCATGTTTATTGAAAATGTTTCAGACATTGATGAAATCACAGATATTGGGAAGAAGGGAATTCTTAAAACCTTCTCCTGATGTGCATCATATATTAAATAATAGAATATTTGGCCTTACACTTGTATTTATCAACTTTCTGAGCAATGGCTTGGTTCCAAAACCTTGTGTTCAGTTGTTTTCCAATCATGTCTGACTTTGTGACTCCATTTGGGGTTTTCTTGGCAGAGATACTAAAGTAGTTTCCATTTTCTTCTCCAGTCCATTTTACAGATGAGGAAACTGAGGCAAGCAGGGTAAAGTGACCTGCCCAGGGTCACAAGTGAAGACCAAATCCAAGACCAAATTTTAACTCAGGTCTTCCTGACTCCAGGAAGAAGAAGAAAAGAAGAAGAGGAGGAAGAGGAAGAGGAAGAGAAGGAAGAAGAAGAAAAGGAAGAAGAGGAAGAAGAGGGAGGTGAAAGAGAAAAAAAGAAATTACATAGTGCTTTAAAGCTTTCAAAGTGATTATATGCTTAATTTTGCTTGGGTCCCACAATAATCAGAGAGGCAGAAACTAAAGGCATATTTAGTCTCATTTAATGAATGTATCAGGAAATTGAGGATAAAAGAATTTGACCTAGCTAAGTTCACGTAGCTAATAAGTGACAGAGTCAGGATTTGAACCCAGACTCAAATATTTTCTCACTCATATCCCACCTCTATTTAAACTCTTCATGATTGACTCATACTAAAGTTTTGTGGGGGTTTTACATGATGATATCTTCTTTCTGACTGTTAATTCCTTGAGAGTAGTGATTATGGTTTATTCAATTCAGTATCAAGGTTTCTCACCAAGAGAAATATTAATTGTATCAAATGCATTGAAGACACAAGAAAAGGAGAAACAGCAATTTCAAATAATAGGAAATGATATAACGTCCAAGACCAGTGCCTTTAAGGTGCTTTAATCAGTATTACTTTGTGCACTATGAATGGTATCTCTCCAAAAGGCACCTTTAAATAGGAACTTCTATATTATGTATTTCCTAGTGCTTGGCACATTGTAGGTATTAAATAAATACTGACTGACTAGCTTTAGACCGAAATCCTTCAGCAGTTATGGGTAAGGAAGGAATGATGTCCAGGAAATGCACATACACTGTAATAACTGAAAAAGCCTTAACTTTCTTATGTCATGATAAGGAACATAATAGACTCTGGCACACCTGCATTGCAGCCATAGATGTAGTATAAATATTCAATGGTTAGACTCACAGCATTGCCAATGATGGATTGTTTCTATGAAGATAAATGAAAATAGCAAGTCTCCAGAAGGCATGCTGAGAAAACTAAGTGGTAACAGAGCTAAGAAGAAGGGGCTAAGAGAGATGGCCGGCTGGTAGACAATAAATAATTATAGGTAAGGCAATTTAACAAAAAGTCCATGGGTAATTATGTTAAATAGGTAAAGTTTTCAAAGCAAAGCTTTTGTGGAATAACAATGCAACAAAAATTTATTGAATACCTACAAAGTGCACAAGACTAGGAAAAATAAAAAGTTTACCTTGGGTTTTAGCCTTCTAGATAAAACAAAAACAAAAACAAAAACAAAAAAACCAACAACAATCATCTGATATAATGATTTTCTAAGAGAAATCTATTTATTTTAAAATGAAAAGCCCCTCATTGAATCCACACTGGAAAAGTAGAATCCTCTTCCTTGATTAAATGACAAATAAATTTAAAGGAAACCATGCCTTGAAACTTGTCAAGAGACATGGGGATATCTGTGTGATATCTCATTTTGGTTACTTTCACCCAAACACATGCAGTAATTACATTTCTCTCTATTCCTTTCTTATTCCCCACAAACCTAGTCTTCATTCTCAATACGTTTTCCAGTCCTTCACCCTTCAGTACTTTCCCAGGCTGCTATCCCTAATCTGATCTCTCCTTCCCTTCCTTATTCCATGTTTTAATAATTCCATGCAAAATTCCAATTTTGCACTTTATTCTGAAATCCCTTGCTCTCTTCTATTGTCAGTAATATCTTGCCAAAGTCCAAATTTGGATTACTTCCAGAATTCACTTCTTTTGTGCCAGTTTATATGCTGCTGAATGAGAGGAAGTAACAAAACCATATTGAATTGATCAATTACAAATTTGTCACCTGATCCCAACTAGGTCCTTTCTATTTATCCCTAATAGATTCTCTATCATACTAACTATATTGGCTATACCAAACCCTCTCTTCTCTTCTCAAGTTTTCTATTAGATCCCCTCATTTCATCCTCTCAAAGAAGTATCTCTCATTCTCTCATTTCATATTCCTCTGACTTTATCTCCAGTTATCTTCTTCTTACCAGTTTCTCATAAAGAGTTGGGCCTTATTAGCTTTGCTAAAGACAAACTCTTTACATATACTCTTGAATTTATGTCTTCCTATCTTCCATAATAGATTTCCCTCATTATCATTCTCCTTCCCTGAATCATCTTCAATCTCTTCCAATCTACTGGTTTCTTTCTACAAATATGTCCAAGTATCATTTGGGCAAAAAAATTATCTCCACTATTTATCATCTTATATTTCTCTTTTTCTCAGGTAAATTCTTTGAAAAAGCTCTTTTCATCAATGAGGTGATTCAAAGAAATTCCAAAAAACTTGTGATGGAAAGAGTCATCCGCATCCAATGAGAGACTATGGAAACTTAATATGGATCAGAGCATGGTATTTTCACCCTATTTTGTTGTTGTTGATTGTTTGCTTTTTTTCTCGTGTTTTTCTTTCATCTTTTGATCTGATTTTTCTTGTACAGCATGAGAAATATATAAATATGTTTAGAAAAATTGTATATATTTAACCTGTATTGGATTGGTTGCTATTTTAAGGAAGGTAGAGAGGGGAGAGAGGAAGAAAAATTTGGAACACAAAGTTTTGCAAAGGTAAATGAAGTAAAATACTATTTAAAAATAATAAAGCTCTCTAAAATTTGAAAAAGAAAACATCATCTACATTTCAGTGCTTTCCCTTCCCTCTCTCATTCTCTTTCAAAGCCCCTACAATATGACTTTCATCCTCATCTTTGAATAAAAATTGTTCTTTCCATAGTTAACAAAGAATCCATAACATGGTATAAAATCCTTTCAGTGTTTTTCTAATCAAATTCAGTAGTTAACAACAATCCATGGCAAAGCTATATTTATATCATTAAGCATCAGCTCTCCAATAACTGAATAGTTACGGTGGCTATTCACTCTAATCTTCAATCAAAACAAAACAAAACAAAAATGCTCTCCATTATACAATTACACAATGATCCCTTGAACCAACATACCTAAATTGAAGGGTCTGTGCTGGAAAAAAAAATAAAGATTAATTTCCAAGTGTGATCTGCTACTTCAGGGAGCCTTAACATGGCCCCTAAACTTCATAAACGTCCCAAATGAGTTCCTGGCCATTTAGTTCTGAATTCACATGGATTAGGATTCAATGTGGGAATATTTGAAGTTATTATACTGTAACTCAACTGTTAATCACTTGACTTATTTCCCACCTAGTTTCCTATAAAGGGTTAAAGTCAACAAAATTCAAGTTTTTTCCATACTAAAAAACCAATGCCTGTATATGAAAAATAAATGCTTGCCCATTTTTCCAGTTTTGGGGTACATAGCTTACTTTTGGAACTAGAAGGGACCCTTGCAGGTTCCAGGACAAAACCTCTTGTTTTTACACAATAGGAAAATGAGACCCTATAAAGTGAAGGAGATAGTTCAAAGTCATACATAGTATGGAGCTACAAAACTAAGATTTAAACCCAGATCCTTTGACTCCTAATCCAACATTCTTTTCACTGTGCAGAGGAAGTTGAATTGGCCATTCCAGAGAGCATGTGCCTAGAGGTTTCCTGTATTTCTCGACAATAATTCAATAATTGTGCTCTTTATGAAATGATGGCATTCTTGGCTACTTCCAACCAAGGGATTTCTCAGTACTCAAAGTATTTGTCACTTGGGTATGATTCAGAAAATCTTGTATGGTCTGTCTCTAGGTCTTCCTCCTTTCTGTGCCAGTGGCAGATGGATGAAGTCCTATGCCATTTAAAAGGAGAAAATTGTTTCTCTTCCTTTAATTTTCTTAGTGATATTATGTAATTCCATCCAGACAGGGTAGGGATGAGTACTAATGTGGCAGCCAAAAGAAGAGATTCCTTTTCCACTCTACATTTCCATTCCTAAATAGGTAATTCAACATAAACTTAGAGGAAGGCATGTCCATGCTTGGATGCATGTAAATTTGAGAGATCCAGAGACCGTGGCTCCAATGAATGGGGCTAATTGATAGCACGAGAAGCATTAAAGAAACTAACTGCTTAAAAGAAGAGAAGCCCAAGCCTCAAAGTCATGGTCTTTGAAGAAGACAGTGCAGAGAACCAACATGAAAGATATCTTGAGTTGCTTTATGATCTGATAAAGTTTAGTCAGATAGAAGATCATAACAGTGATGACAAGTTAACTTACCATCCTGTTAAATTGAATCCTTCTTTGTTCAATGATGAAGAAAGCCATATACACCCAGAGAGAGGGACATGAATGTGGACCACAACATAGCATTTTCATGCTCTCTATTGATGTTTGCTTATATCATGTTTCTCTTCTCAGATTTTTTTTCTTGTAGATACGATTTTTCTTGCACAGCAAGATGACTGTAAAAATATGTATATACATTTGATTTGTCAAGTATTTCAACATAATTAACATGTAGTAGACTTCCTGCCATCTAGGGGAGGGGTTGGGGCGAGGGGGGAAAAATTTGTAACAGAAAGCTTTGCAAAGGTCAGTGTTGAAAAATTACCCATACATATGTTTTGCAAATAAAAAGTTTTAATAATAAAAAAAATGAATCCTTTTCAGACTTTCAATAAATGAAGACTGAGATTTTTATGTGCAACATTTCATTTGTAGGTAAGAATAAAATGCCTGTCCCATAATTAATTCATATTATACACAGAGTTCCTTTCTATTTCTTCCATTGGGGAGATCTAGACTTGAGTCAAAACCTAAGCTTTCAATAATTTGTCCCTAGGGTGAGAATTTCAAAAGCGAAATTGTGAGAAAAGGGAACTTAATCTCTCCCATTAAAGACCAGACTACCCCAAGATTGAACCCAGTCTGAAATTCATATATGAATCCAAAGCTGAGAGGGTCCCCTTGGGAAACAAAATAAGAGCAACAGCTTCTGGGCCCAGCAGGGCTGCACTGAGGATTCCTTTGTGTAGAATGTAATGATTTGTGTTGTTAAAGAGCTAAAAAAAAAAGTTGTTTTTCTTTGCTCTATTCACTCATCCACTGTACCAGAAATAGGGTCCCCTTTCCCTCTTCCACAAAAAAGAAAAGAAAAAAAACAAGGTTATTGAGGGACCAATGGAGCATGTGTGTATAGGCATACATGTATATATCATATAAGACAAGACTCTATATATGTATATTATATATATATATATATCTTATAGATATACACATACATAAGTATTTCAGAGTATACTGTAGAAAGTCATTATAATTAATGGGGAAATAAGTCCAAACAGGGAAAAAGAACAATGAGGTTTAAGAGAAAAGGTAGAATTGGGAAGGGAATACTCACAAGCAAAATAAATCCAGATTTATAAAATAGATTATTGTTTAAAAAGAGAAAAGAAAGGTTAAAACCCAGCAACTCATATCTGTACTGAATAAGAACAAATGGATAGGCTCAGACCATTCCATTTACAGCTAAGTATTATTAATCCTAATTCTTTTCCTTCATCTTTTTTTCCCTCATAGGAATAGGATAGGAGTGAAGAGCAAAGAAAGGAAACATTTACAATATATTATTGAAGAAGAAACAAATAACAATCAATACTGTAAGTGTAATAAACTTACCTACAAGATAGAATTAGAAAGCAGAATCTAACAATATGTTCATAACAAAAAACATAGTTGGAATTGGGAGAACTTGAGTTCAAATCTAGCCTAAGACTCTTATACATTGTGTGCACCCTCCATCAAGTCCTTTAATCCAATTACTTTACAAAAAATACATATATTTGAAATGCAAAGATCCACCGGATTAAGACATGAGGCTGGAGTAAAATTTATTATGCTTCTGGTTTAAAAAAAAAAAAAGCATAGATGGCAGTAATGATCTCAAACAAGTAACAATAAAAATAGACACTGCAAAGAGAGAGAGAGAGCGAGAGAGAGAAGACTTATGTTTAAAGGTAATATGGATAACAAAATGATAGCAATACTAAATATATGCAACCAAAGACAAAGCATCTAAATACAGGAAAAAGGAATATAGGAAGAAAAAGAAAAAAATCATTCTTTTGGGGGGATCTTAATGTGTTGACTTTTAAAACTAGACAAATCTAATCAAAGAAATGAAAAAATTGAAAGGATGAATAGAATTTTTTGAGAATTAATTATGACATTGATGTGGTTTACACATCAAAATGATATATTGTTATGTAGATATACCAGATGATGGTAGGCACTAAAAGTTGGGGTGCTATCATGTGAAGAATTCACAATGGCCATTCTCTTTGGCAAAAGGTAGATTTATTTAGGGAAGATGTTACAGACAAAAGGAAGGGATACAATGGAAACCGGGAATTATAAATATGAAATAGAGTGGGAGAGGATATGAAAGACAAGTTCTTCTGTGGAACTCACAATTTCCCAGTAGAAATGAGACTGGGGTAGCCCTTAGCCAACAGGCTAAATCTTGAAAGAGACTTATCCCTCTAAAAGAATTAGTTAGCTAGAAGGAAGAGAGGTGGGATTGGGAAGCATAGTGGAGTTAGGAGAGATACCACCTGACATGGGGGAAGAGGTAAGGCACCAAGAGGCAGAGTGTCATGGCAGGATGACCCAAAGGAGGGCAGCAGCCATGGGATATTTAACTTCAGGGACATGACTGGGATTTCTGGCAAACCATGGCAAGGAGACCTCTATAGAGGGTGGGTCTTAGAGGTTTGACATAACTTGGGTTTCAGACTGGACCACCTCCTCAGAGGGTGGGACCATAGAGCTAAACAGATTTCTATCAGTGCCTTCTCCCTGCCTGCCTCAGGAATTAATTTTTATCATTTCCTCTGCTAACCACACCTACCACATCTGCCTCAAGGAACTTATGATCTTATGGGGAAGATAGAATCAAACATAAATACAAAGTAAATTAGAAAGAGGGCAAATAAGAAATAATTAACAGAGAAAAAGCACTGGAATTGAGGAGTTGAGAAAGACTCCCAGTAAAACACTGGATTTTAATTGAGATTTAAAGGAAGCCAGAGAAGCAGTGTTTCAGGCACCAAAAAATAAGCCTGGCACAAAGAGATGTAGTGTCTCATTTGTGTAATAGCCAGGAGGCCATTATCACTGACTCAAAGAAAGCATGTTGGAAAGTAAGTTGTAAGAAGACTAAAAAGATAAAAAGAAGCTATGTTCAAGGACTTTGAAAACCACATGGAGAATTTTATAGTTGATCCTGGAGACAATAGGAAATCACTGGTGTTCATAGAGTAAGGGATGATGATTTTCACAGTAACATGAGAGGAAACAATTTTCAAAGGTCTCAAGATTTTTATTAAAGTAGCAACCAATTGTCAATTTAAAATACTAATAACAAAATATATCTTGCCTTTCTTAGTTAAAAAAAAAGTGGGGGGGTGGGAGAAACTAGAGCTATAGAACTAGCTATGCCTTCTCAGATATGAATCATATCTTAATTTTGTGTATGCATATGTGCATGAATATATACATATATAGTTTTTCATAACATATATGTGCATGGAAGGACTTTTACTTGAGGAGATGTTTAAAGGATAGTGATAAATACAAAAAAAAAGAAGTATCGATGCATTTTTTAAAATATGAAATTTCAGGAGTTAAAACCCACAATACCCCACCTCTATCCACTCTGCCATATTACCTTTGCATGTAATATATGTAAATTTATATTGTTGTTCTTGTTTTTAATCAAATATGCTCCTAGAGAGTAAACTGGTCCATTTTCCTTGCTGTTCCTTATATTTTGAAAATAAAACTGTTGCTTATGATTTTTTTTAGTCTCCAGTTTTCTATAGTTTCTTGCAAACTATGTGCCCTAAAACCCTTGGGAAATGTAGGTTCAATTTTCATTTCCACTCTCCAGCATCAAAAATGTCATTGAAGAACTAAATTCTAATTTTTAAAAATCATCTTCAAACATTTATCTTGGGAACCAATATATGCAAATACAGTAAATGATTGCCTTGGTTGACATTTTTAGAGTTTCCTCCATCATTCTGAAATTTCTTTTCATATTTAAATAGCTAACTGTAAGTTGTATGCTATAGAAATCTGTTGATTGAAAATGGTATATAGGAGGAGAATGCCCCAGAAAAGCAAATTGTCAGAACAGCACTACAAAAATATAAAGTTATTTGATAAGTACTGCAAAAGAAAATCCTAGGAGTTTATTAGAAATCACATCTGTTTCAATTCCATCTTCTTTGAAAATTGAGTGGGTAGTGTGGTTTTAGTTAGTCAGAATATCATGGTCATTCTAACCCAAGGGAGTTTTAAAATAAATGCCGGACCCTACCTCTTTCCATATGAACTTAAGATTGGATTGCTTGCTGCATAATAACCATAGCCCTGGGGAAACATTGTTCTCTTATGTGGCTTTCTTGTTTAGGGGAGTCTGATAAGAAAGAGGAAAAAAAAGTAGGCAAGAGAAATAGCCTTCGCCTTAAGGTACAGTAAACACTAATCACTTCTGCTTTGATTTCCCAAAAGTCCCACCTTCCTTCATGAGTATCACTCCCTTGAGGGAAGTTAGAGTTCTCCTATGAAATAGTATTGAAAAATAGCTAGTCAGGTAGTTTGAAATACAAATTACATCATAGCAAAAACTAAAATTAAGTCACAAATTAAATGACCTAGCAAGACCATTCATTGTTTGAATGAAGGGATTGGAAGTATTGCCAAAATTTATACTAAAGCCCTACCAAGTACTATATGAAGTAGCAGAAATCCTTAATTCTCACATAGTAAATGCTATATGTGTGCTGTTATTATTTTAAATTATATTTTAATTTATATTGTTAAATATTTCCCAATTACATGTAAAAACTTTTGACATTGATTTTTTAAATTTTAGATTATAAATTCTCTACCACCCTCCTGCTCTTTCCCCACTGGTTGAGAAAGCAATTTGTTGGTGGCAGTGGTATTATATCTTGTTTCTGTTTCTATTACCATATCCCTATTCCTACAAGTACAAGTCTAGCTCAGGTCCTCTGCTCCATTTGTAGGGACTGGCACATTTTCACAATTTTGTTGTCTTCTCCATCCTTTGTGCTCTCTCCTCAATTCTTTATACCGATGACAGAACAGACATAAGTTCACAGGTCAACATATATCAATCATTTTGATCTCTCTCCACACACCCTCTTTAGGACCTGACTTCTCTAGACATTACCCAGGTCCTCTCCCCTCTAGGGAGGAGTTTCTTTTCAAATTCACCTAACCAGTTAGCTTGGTGCATTCTTCTAGACCCATTTTGATGTCCAGAGAAATCCTGGTGAATGTTTTCTCTCTGATAGGAAATTACTGAAATAAACAGATAACTCTCTCCTTCAAACAGAAGCCCTCAGCTTGAAAACCATGACTAAAATATCTGGTAGATATATCACTGTTCTCTTCTGAGTTGTTCCCAAATGCCTTTCCCCTTCATATTCTGCATTCAAGCATTAGCACACACATTTTAACCCTTAAGCATGGTTTTTATACAGATTAAAGTGAACTTAAATCAAAGAAACTTCCAAAGACTAGAGACTTAGCCAGTGAGCAAAGTCACTTTCACTTCCCAGGAAGTATGAAAAAAAATGGAGTTGGAGGCAGGGAAAGCTTTGTTCTGTGGGCTTAAAGGAACTCTTTATGACTGGATATACATTGTCTCTACTCTGGACCATGGTCTGTCTCCACATCCTGCTGAGGTTCTATTCAGTTATACTAAGAGCACCACAGGATATTGCTCCTTGCTCTACTCCATTGCAAGATCACAAGCCAATTTGCTCTTGGTTCCTCTAGGAATAGTAGCTCAAATTTTCAGTCACTGTGTTTTACTGTTGCCCAGTCCTTCACCCACAAGAAAGCTTCTCTAAGCCCTTTATTATAACAGAGATAAAAAGAAAGTTAAGGGGCAGCTAGGTGGCGCAGTGGATAGAGCACCAGCCCTGAAGTCAGGAGGACCTGAGTTCAAATCAGGTCTCAGACACTTAACATTCCCTAGCTGTGTGACCCTGAGCAAGTTACTTAACCCCAATTGCCTCAGCAAAAAAAAAAAAAAAAAGAAAGTTAAATCACAAACCAGGAACTTAGCTGCTCTAGAAAGAACCCCACCCCAAAAGAAATGAAGGAAGGAAGGAAACAAAGGAAAGGAAGGAGAGGAAACAAAGGTAGGGAAAAAAGGAAGGAAAGGAAGGGGAAAAGAGGAAGAAAAGGAAGGAGAGGAAAGAAAGGTAGGGGAACATTTTGGAAAAAGAAATAGAACAAGCTATTAATCAACACCCTAAGAATCTCCAGGGCCAGATGGATTTACATGTGAATTTTACCAAACATTCAAAGAACAATTAATCCCAATACTATATAAACTATTTG
>JAJPUD010001503.1:87573-166913 GCA_023553655.1 Myrmecobius fasciatus | reverse complement strand
TGTGTGTGTGTGTGTGTGTGTGTGTGTGTGTGTGTGTGTGTGTGTGTATAGCATGAGGATGGGTGGGAAAAATTCAAAATGCACAATAAATTATACAATGGCACTTTCTACTCAAAACACATAAAGATTCTGAAATCCATTTCCCAATTTTTTTTCTCTTTTGCTGTCTCTTTTTCTTTGATCATTGTCCCTATTAGCTGCCAGACATCTTTGACACTCATTGACACTCACTAGTTATACAACTTGGGGCAAGTCACCTAACTAAAAGTTGTGGTCCCTATCTAAAAGAGTTGTAAAATTTGTACAATACTATACAGGAGCAAATGAGATCTTATTTGTGAAGCACTTAGCACATTGCCTGGCACATGGTAGGTGCTTAATAAATAAATGTTTATTGAAAATATATATAATAGTCAATCAACATATATTCATTAATGTAATTAACATATTAATTAATGTGCCAGGTACTGGGAACATAAATACAAGACATGAAATAATTCTTACACTCAAAATGTTACTTTGCAACAAAGGAGTCAAAAAAGGAGAGGAAAGTGAGGGAGGAAATGGCATTTACTAAGTTCCTAAGTGCCAGGCCCTGTGCTAAGCACTAAAATTATTATTTTATTTGATCTTCACAGCAACACTGAGAGATAAGTATTATCATTATCCCCATTTTACAACTGAGAAAATTGAGGCAGACAGAAATAACCTGACCAGGATCACACAAACTATCTGAGGTTGGATTTTAACTCAGGTGCTCCTAGCTACAGGTCTAGAATCTAGGTCTAGAATCTATATGTCCACTGCACTGCTGGGCTGACTCAAATTATATAAACACATTATATACAATTATAAGAAGTCCATATTCAGACTAAATATGGAGAAAGCACTAGCAGATAAGAGTAATAGGAAATCTTTCCAATTGAAGATGGCCAGAGCCCTGTCTGGAAGACAGGGATTCTTAGGGGACAGAGATAAGGAGAAAATTCAATAGAAGCAGCAATAACAGTTGACTACAGTGAATTTTAGGCAGAAATAGATATAAATACTATATATTATGGAAGGGGTTACAAGGAAAAGCTGGGGAAATGACAGAAGATGAAACAGGGCACCATAGATAGTTAAACACGCAAAAGCAGAATTATCAAGACTGTCCAAGAAATCAGAAAGAGTAAATGAGGAAGCTACCAGACAGGAGTCAAAAAGAATAGCAAGGAATGACTCCCAACCAATTAACTAGAAATTGTTAATCACCTGTTATATTCCAGGCATATATTTCTGGAGATACAAAACAAAAGGCAAGAAATAGTTCTGCTCTCAAGGAGTTCACCAGAAATCAACATGCCAACAACTATGTATAATATAGATTATATATATATATAATTTTATAACATATTATATATAGATTATAACATATAATATATAAACAATAAATCAGAGAAAATTTTAAAAGAGGGAAATGATAAAAAAAAAGATTCTTAAAGGAGGTGGGTTGTTAACTGGGTTATGAAAGGAATCAGGGAAGTTAAGAAACAGAGATGAGGAGGAAGAGATTTTAGGTACAGGGAACAGCAAAGGAAAATTCCCAGTTAGGAGATGGAGAATCTAGTTTCCATATGCATATCATTATAAATGAATCTATGGTCAATTATTACAGAAGAGTTTGGCTAAGTATTAACAGCTTTACTGAGAAATGACCTTGGTAGTGATGTTCTGTGAGAATAAGACAGCAATAGAATGCAGGGCATCCTGAATCCTAGATGGTCCTCTCTGGGAGTGAATAACTTGAAGTTTGCTGAGCATCTAGTTTTGGGGTGTTTCATTTTAGATTTAAAAGTGTCCAATCCACCAGGAAGATGGAAGAATGGGTCTCATCATCTGAGGAGATCTGGTCAAAAAATTCTTTCCTAGGAAGTGGTTCTATACTCTCAGAATAGATTAGGGAACTCTAGAACAAACTTAATTCAGTGTATAACCTTGCTCTTACACAGATGATATGTTCTTTGTGTTATGTATACATGAAAGGAGTTGTAACTTCTGAACTTTCCTGACAGAGGAAATGCTAATCAAAATGCTGCTTAGAACTCAATTGAGTTGATTTCAGGCATTATTCATGAGAGATATATTGAGAAAAGAGCTATAGAGAGGAAATAGGAAAAGAAAAACTGAATGATGGACTCTAATCCTCTGAGCCATCGGCATATAAAGTAGCTGCCCCATCCATATTCCCTGACCAGCAATTTTAGAAACTACTTATAGATGACCTCCCTTGGATGAGATTGCTCTCTTCCTCCCTCCCTCCTTTTTTTTCCCTCCCCTCAGCTAAGATCCTCACTAGCTGTTGAAGAATGAAATTATTTTTCTGCATTTTCCAGTATATTTTAATCCACAGAACTCTCATTTCTTTTCTCTGTTTGCTATAAACTTGAGAATATAATCTAAATGTTGCTCTCCCCCTTAAGAGTGATAGAGAGGGGAGGGAAGATATTTACATGATAACTTTATTATATATTTTAAAAGGAATAGCAAGTTATACATAATAGATTTGCAGTTTTGTGTGCAATCATCTTTTTTCATACTATGTTATGGAAATACTTGTTTTATTCCACAATTAAAAATAAAATAAATAATTAGGTGACAGTTTTTGTTATGAACCTATCATGTTCATAGACCAGTGATACTGAAAGGGTAGCAGATAGATATAATTATAGACTGACATCTCTCTTGGAGACTGAAGGAATAATTATTTGACCCTAGCTGTCTGAGATCTTGCCTGCCTTTCCCCTCAAGCTAGTATGCTGGCCATGCATGCATAGCCTTCCTCCTCCTCTCTAATGACTGGGCCAGACCTCAGGTAATAAACATCTAGTTGTATTTATATATTGGAAACCTACACAAACATACTCATGCATGTGGGTACATAATATTAAATGTGTGAAATTCCTCCAGAGACATCATATTCCAATTTACCATCCACTGTCAGGGAGCAGTTTTTCTGACACCAAGAATATTAATGACAATCTCTAACTCAATAGGAATTCTACAAAGGGACTAGATGAGAACACTTTAGTGCAGTCTTATTCAGACCAGAAAAGGACCTAGCATATGCCGTAAGTCAAAAGTCAGATCCAAGCATCTGAGGTAGAAAAGATACCCTGGAGCAGTAAGAAAGATTCAGATGAGGAGATCTGTACAGATCAGCAGACAAAATAAATGGAGTTTCAGGAAGGTGATTGCTTATCTAATTTTCTTATTTCCATAAACTTGACCTACCTGACATTGAGATATTAGTGTGGTCACAGATTTAAAAATATTATGTCTCCTTCTGACTCAGATTAACTAATAAAGCTGAATTACAAATTCAGATATACTGAGCAATGTACCAATATGATAGGAGCACACTCTGAATTACAAGGTATCACATACCCCAAGTTTTCATTGTGTATATAATTCATTTAAAGGAGTTAATCTCAGTATCCTACTCAGTTTCCAAGCTAAATAATTATGTGAACTCTCTTTATATGCTTCTCTTCAGTGCAGTTGATTAAAATATTCTATATTTGTTATACTGCACAGTAAAGAACATTATTGTGGGCCAAGGAGCCTGGTGTTCCATGCCTGGAGAATTTGCATTCTGGTGTGATTGATGAGAGAGGTGACCCCAATATGCAAAGGCCTCCTTTCTCTGCATTTAAAAATATCAGATATTATGTGTCATAATTGGTTCTGTTTTCCAAGAAGAATGGCTTACATTATTGTACCAAAACTTACAAGTTAAAACAAGGAATGTCTCTAAGTTGAATTTAACCAAAGTGGCTTAAAATTAAAATACTCAAGACAAGGAAACTGCTTTCCAAAGTGGCCCACTCTGGACCACATGTTAGTTTCTTCTCTCATTCTGGTCAGATACATACCATTAAGCACCTATCACATGTAGCGCATCATCTGTATCCTGTGGGTGATACAAAGAAAAAATAAGAAATAGCCTCTGCCTTCATGAAGCTTGATTGTTGTACTTTCTTCTCAAAGAGCACCAAAATGACATCACTATGTTGGAGTCAAGTTATAGTGTGTCAGACTATGGCTGATCAGACCCATACAAGCTCAGAATTCTCTGCTATAGTTCACACACAAATAGTCTCTATGAATATTTGGGGAGTTTTCTCTAACTTTGTTCATCTCTTATTTCTTCTGAGTTAATTCAATTCTGTTTTGCTCATAAAGCACAGCATCTTCTCTGATAAAGGCATTCCACACTGGGTGGTCCTGTGCCAGGATCATACAATCAATTCCAAAATACTTACAAGAGACATTGAGAGTATCCTTGTATTGCTTTTTCTGACCACCTTGTGAGCGCTTGTCCTGTGTGAGTTCTCCATAAAATAATCTTTTTTTGGCAAGTGTACATTTGACATTCAAACAACACAGTCAGCCCAATAGAGTTGTGCTCTCTGCAGTAGAGTTTGAATGCTTAGCAATTTAATTAGAGAAAGGATCTCAGTGTCTGCTGTCTTATCCTGCCAGGTGATCTTCAGAATCTTCCTAAGACAATTCAAACAAAAGTGATTCGGTTTCCTGGTATGGAACATATATGCTGTCCAGGTTTTCTGGCATACAACAATGAAGCCAGCACAATGGATCTCTAGACTTTCAGTTTAGTAAGGGATTTGCAATCCAGTAAGGGAGAAATTAAAGGGATATAAATATATAAAGATACAGTTAAGAGACATTAAAAAGTGATATTTGATTAAGGGTAGGAAGAGATCCTTTGGTTTTGGGAAGAATGCTGGATTTGGAGTTAGAAAATTGGGATTTAAATTATATATCAATTCTCTAGACCTCAGTTATCTCATCTGTAAAATGAGAGGCTCCAAATCCTATCATCTCTGAGCTGTGGCTTCTTCTAGCTGAAGTGACAGAGAAGGCCTCTTAGAGGAGATGACATTTGAGCTTTAAGGTTGGGTAGGAATCTGGCAGGTAGAACTAAGGGAAATAAGAATTTTTAAAAGAAATGCATTAGGAGAAGCTCTCAGAGAGCTTCCCAGAGAGATATTAATGTTTTATTATTCACTCATTTTAGTCTTATCTGAGTTTTTGCTATCTCATTTTGAGTTTTCTTAGCAAGGATACTGGAGAGGTTTGCCATTTCCTTCTCTATTTCATTTTACAGATGAGGAAACTGAGGCAAACAGGATTAAGTGACTTGCCACTAGTCACCCAACTAGTAAGTATCTTAGGTCATATTTGAACTCTTGAGGATAAGTCTTCCCCCATTCCAGATTTAGCTTTCTATCCACTGTGCCATCTAGCTAAACCATATTTTTATTAGGATAGCACAGGAAGAAAAACATTCAACAAATATTTATTGAGTGATTATTATAATCGAGGCATTGTGTAGCATGCAAAGACAAATGAAAATTAGTCCTTACTCTCTCAAAGCTTACTTATAATCAAATAGAAGAAACAAAATGTGTACACAGAGAACTATAAATCAAGTAGAACTATAAGTCACAGTAGAATGTAAATGTGGTCTTAGTTTAGGGAAGGGAGAAGTGAGTTTCAATGTGGAAAAAGGTTTACCAGGTACAATAAATGTAAATTCTAATTCTAAATCTAAATTCATTGAAAATCTCTTTTAAAATTGAGAATAAATAAAGATTTTTGTTTGCTGTAACAAAATTTTTGAAATGTTTTATTTCATTTCTCCATAATTGTAATGTTATTAGAGTTTTCAAAGAATTTGAATATAATAACATCTAGTTATCTTATAACTTTACTAAATATAACTCAATCTTTATATTCTAGTGTACAAGTCATTTTGGTATCTTCCTGTTTGTTGGAGTTATCATTATGAGCATCACTTGTCATAATGCAATATTTAAAACCAAATATGATTATTTGAGCTTTCTAGTTGTTTGGATTGTGGATAAGCAGGAGTTATGTTTAAAGATTAGAAAGCACCTCATAGTTTAAAAGTATCTTTAAAGTCTTTTTATTAGTTACTGTGATGAACATTCCCTGGAATATTTTAAAAATTTTAGTTTTAGCTGAATAATAAAGCATAAAATGTAAGAAACAGAGTTTAGTGATAATGAAATGAAATCTATAGCAAAGTTAATATGATAATGAATTATAATTATCTTGCTGCAAGATAATTCAACATAAATGATAAACATTTCACATGAATGACTGTAATTCTTTAAGATTTTAATGGAAGAAAAAGTCATTTATGTGACTCTTACTTACCATTTATGCCTTATCCATTATTAATCAAATCAAATGGAATCATTTATGGGTCTTAAAGGAGTTCTACCCAATTTAGTACCTTACCCACACACATACACACATATCATCACCAGCACAACCACCAATCACAACCATTTTTTTTCTAATCCCTTCATCAAAAAGCTACAGGGATTAACCTGCCCCATTCTCTTAATTGATGCTAAAATCCAATCTTCTGCCCAAGAATCTCTCTTCCCATCAAAGGAGTAAGTTGCAATTGCATCCTCCTGCCCCTAAGTATACAACCTTTTAAGGCATCCACCAGCTGCTTCCCTGAATCACAGATTAATTCCAACATAAAAATTATGTTCCTGCCCCCAGTGAGAAAAAAAGTGGATCAAGGACTCTGTGACTTAAAGATGGCTATACCCAGGATGGACTGCCTCTTTAAAATGACATCTGTTCTCAGGAATGTTCAGAGTGGTTAATCTAGCAAAGAAGGACTAGAAAACTGACATTCTCACTTTCCTCTGGATATAGTTTTCCCCATTTTGAACATTCCATATCCATAGGGAAAAAATCTCAAACCTCAACCTGAGAGGCTCTGTTAAAAGAATAATTCTGTCTTTTCTGCTCTTCTAAAATGCTTAAGAAAATCATTTATGACATTTACTTGTCTATATAAGAAACCACAAAATCTTCTTCCAAAGATGATGTTCACATTTTTACTTTGGTTTGCTCCCTTTGTTGGTCATGTTCATTATTCAGCTTTCATAACAGGAAAATGTGGTCATTATTGCTAACCTCACAGAATGAGAATTTATTGTTCTTTGCATTCTCTCTTTATTGACCATATTTTTGAAGGAATTTATCCTGTTTAAATGAAAAAGTATCTATTTTGACATATCCAAAAGAGAAACAAAAAGATTCTGGTCTCATTAATAAACTGCCAGAATTCCTTTGCTTCCAAATGATTAAAAAAAAAAAAAGAAACCCCTTCCCCCCCCCATTAGAAAGAACTCTGTCTCACACATCTCTTTAATAGGACAATGATGATGTATGAACATATAACAACCGAATGAAATTTCTCAATCCTACTCATATTTAATCTCTTTATCTATTGTTTGATTCTTATCTGCATTCTTTTAAAGAATTGTGATTTTGCCCTTTCAGCTAAAATTCCTCTGCCAATTGCATTCCTTTCATGCTTTAGTAATTATTTCCAAAATTGCTCTGGCCAAAGAAATTCATTGAATCTACCACCTTTTTTCAAACTTAGTGTATAAGTAGAGAGGAATCAGATGTGAGAAATATTATAGAAATAAAAATAACAAGAGTTAGCAACTATTAGATATGTCCAATGAGGTAGAGTGATGGGGGTAGAGGATAAAGCCAGATTTACAAACCTGAACAGAAGAATGACAGTACCTTTGACAGAAATCTGTTTTGGCCATAGCAAGTTTGGGGTGTCTCTGGGACATCCAGTTTAAAATGCCCAAAAGGCAAATAATGATATGGGACTGAAGCTCAGAGGGGAGATTAGGGCCAAGTCATACATTTGGGGAGTCCACATTACTATAAAGTATTATTGGAGGATTAAATTAGAGATATAATTCTATGGACACACTGCTTTTATAAGTAGCAACCACTTGCTGCTGCTGAGTACTCCACAGCATTTTATAGCCTTTTCTGGCTTGGGGTCTTGCTCTGTGTCTATAGGAAAGGAAATAGAGTCAATTAACTTTCACAGTCTCTTCTAGCCAATGACTTCCTTATTGAGTTCTTCACCACAGGTGAGGGCTAGGTCATTTTTATGATCTGTACTTTACAGATATGTTTTTCCTTGCTAAGCAGGAATTATTTTTCCATTCCCATAGACAGAAATTTGTCTAGATAATTGATCTGCCAGTATCAGAAACAGGCTTTGGTTTGCTGACAATCTGCCAAGATTATATTCTTCAGTCTTTCCATCTCACCAACATATTTCTCAAATGAATGAATCAATCCACTGTTTATTGATTACCTATGTATCCAAGTCAGTTTGGCTTTCCCTAAATGGGAAGCCTGGGAGTCATATGAAAAAATAATACAAGAGAATAAAACTATAGTAAGTAAGTGGAGTAAAGTAAGGAAAGCATAAGAGTCAGGAGAGCTGGTTTTGAATCTCTTTTCCAACATTCATTGTCTATGAGTATTAGCAAAGTAGAGCCTGGGTTTCCTCATTTATAAATGGCAGAAATAGTATTGTACTGTTTCCTTCACAGGGTTACTGTGAAGAAACAAACTATCGTGTTAGAGTATCACTAATAGAGTAACTATCATTGTTATAGCACCAAATATGAAACAAATGATAGAAGAAACACATTTTAGAGAACAGAGAAGGTCCTGTGAGCTGAAGTTATTAGAGAAAATGAAGGGTCATTCTACATAGTAGGCACTCTATAAATATTAGCCTTCCTCCTCATTAATTCCTCCCCCATTAGAATATAAGCTCACTGAAAGTAAGAACTGTTTCACTCTTTATACCTCCAGCACCCAACACAATGACAAGAATAAAGTAGGTGCTTAATAAAGCTTGTTATTTGCTCCCTTTGGGATTATTTTCAGTCGTGTGTCCATTTTTTCCTGACCTGATTTTAAGGTTTTCTTGTAATAGTTTGCCATTTCATTTTCCAGCTTATTTTACAGATGAGAAAGCTGAAGTAAACAGGGTTAAGGGACTTGCCCAGGGTTACACAGCTAGTGTTTGGTGCCAGGTTTGAACTCAGGAAGGTGAGTCTTCCTAACTCCAGGACCAGAACTTTATCTACTGAGCCACTTGGATGTCCTAGTTTGGATTGTAATCCTATCTGTTTATTTTGTTTCCAGTTTCTTCATGTGTCTTTAGTCTGAATTATGAGGTTCTGAAAAGCAACCATAATATGAAGTGAATACCCATTGATGGGGGAATGGTTAAACAAATTGCGGTACCTTAAGAAATGATGACTATGAAGAATTTATAAAAACTTAAAAAGACTAGTATTAACTGATACAGAGAAAAAGCATAACTCAAAGAAAAATGTACACAATGATACAACAATATAAATATATAATAATAATATAAAAGAAAACAATGAAAGACTTCCTGTCTTTGATTGGAATGACCTGTCAGGGCTTCAAAGGACTCAAAGTTGAAGCATGTTTTCCACCATAAGCAAAGATGTAGTGGACAACATATATGGAATAAAGTATACGTTTTCAGACATGAGCAAAATGTTATTTTTTCTGCTTTTTTATACTTAGTATAACAAAGATGAGTTCTATGGATGAGGTCATTGGGAAGTGACTGTGATCTTAAGAGAAAAAAAAAAAGGAAAGATCATCCAAAAAAATTTTTTGAGTATTCATAATAAATTAGAAGCATCTGGGTGACTGGGAAAAAGTAACTTTTGGAAGTATATAGAAATATTTTGTGTATCCTATGGCTTCTGAAATGCCAAATGATATGTGAGCAAATTGGTGCTTTTAACCAATTCGATTCATGTTGTAGGAGATTTTTTTTAATTGAAATGCTATAGACTCTTTAATGTTATTTTCCAGAGTTTTGCCACTGGACTGATGATCTGTAGAGGATGTGATCACCTAGTTATTGCTGGTCCTTCATTCTCATTGACAACTAATATTATGAGGATGATATCTTGACTTCCATGAGAATTGTGAGGCAGGTCTTTGCAAAGTTGCAAGTTTCACTCTCTCCTCCAATATCATCAAAGTCCAGTAGCAAGACAAGAGTCAAGACCACTGACAATGGACCAGGATGCATTGAATGACCTTGGCCTTTCTAAGTTAAGGCTTTCCCCAAGCCTCAGTTTTTTTTTATGAGGCAATAAATGTATGGCTAGCAACTTTGTGAATGGGGTCAAATATCAGTTAAACTAATCAGTTCTTATCTGGAATTGATTTTTATTTCTGGAAAGACTGCTTGCTACCAGAGAGCCTTATTAAGTAAAGTCTATTAGGAATGATTTTTTTTTTCAAAACATAGCTTTCCAAGTACTAACGGTCTTATCTCACGTTCAGATTGTGAAGGCAGCATGCCAGCCAATAGGTGGGTGAGGGAAAGAGCAAGTAACAAGGGAGGAGGATGTTCTGGATTCAGAGCAGAAAACAGCTCAGAGCTACGACCTTTGTCTCCATGAATGGGGTGCATAGTCACAACTGTGTCATATTTTCCAGCTCAGTTTTATGAAACTGTCCTTGAATATTGTTGAAGCCTTCAATTTTCACCTGCTGGAACATGTGGGTTATCATATATTTCAGTTTAAATTACATCTGTAAAGTATTTTTATATGTGATTCCATATGTGGTTCCACCTCCCCTACAAAAACCCTAAGGAGAAAGCAAACTCCTTCTTCTTTCATTAAATTGATCAGGCATCTGTTTTTATTTATTTTTATTTTATTTATGTACATATGTGTATATATATTATATATGTGATATCTTTATATATAAAGTATATATATATATATATATATATATATATATACATATATATTTGTGGCCTGAGGTTGGGGAGGGGTATTGTTTTGTTTTATTTTGTTTCACATATCAGGATTATGAGGGGAAAAAATCTATATTTGAAATCAGAAGACTTGGGTTCAAGTTATATCTCTAACACTTAATAACTGTTAAGCTCTTTTTACACTTTCTATAAATCAGCTTTGAATGGTTTAGCTATTCTCAGCAACATAATAATCTAAAACAATTCCAAAGGACTTATAATGAAAATGTTATTCATTTCTTTAAAAAAAAATCGATGGACTTTGAATGCAGATTGAGGTATGTTATTTTTCCACATTATTTTTTCCATGGGTATTTTTTTCCCTTGGGTTTGTCTTCCTCCACACCTAATATGGAAATATGTTTTGCATGATTGTACATGTATAACTTATATCAAATTGCTTGTCATCTCAAGGAAGGAAGAGGTAAGAAAGGGAGAAAATTTAAAATTCACAAATAAATTTTTAATGAATGTTAAATTTTATTTTTACATGTAATGGGGGAATAAAATATTACTTTAAAATTATTTTGGTGACAAAATTACAGTTGAAAGTTCTTAGAGAATAATTCATAAATTCATATTCTTTAAAGAAAAAAATTCCCCAGAGTTTGCATTAAGGTGGCTAAAGGCAATGAATTGCTTAAATTTCATTTGACACATATAATCTTTCTACAATCTTTCAAAAGATACTTCTTCAACTTTAGCAAAGTTGTAGGATACAAAATAAATCCACATAAATCATCAGCATTTTTATATATTACCAACAAAGTTCTTCAGCAAGAGATACAAAAAGAAATTCCATTCAAAAGATACTTCTTCCAGTTACCCAAAAGGTGCCAATTTATTATGAATGCTTTTCTTTTAAAAATTGGATGACCTTTTCTTTTTTTAAGATCCCAGTCACTTCCCAGTGACCTCATCCATAGAACCCATCCTCATTAAAATAAATATAAAAATAAGTATAATAGAACAAATTGGCCACATCTTGTGCTCTCTGAGTTTCAATTTCTTCTTATGTCAGATGAGAGCAATAACAACAGCAATAAGTATACCTCAAGGATATGGTAAAGAACAAATGAAATAATGCATGTAAATGTGACCTGCAATCATAAAGAATTTTCTAAATATGAATATTTATAATTTATTATCATATATTTTACTTATGTATAAATGATTATTACTGGGGTTTCAAATCTCATTCTCTCTTTATATGTCACCTCCTTACCTGTCCACATGTCCAGTCTTTCCTTGTGAAGGGTTCTCATTCACTTCCCCCAGATTGTTCTACAGATTCAGCCTTTCAAAAGCTCACTTGGACCAACATTTCCTATTCTGAACCCAAAAAGATTAATAATACAATGACTTTAGATCACCAGTCATGCTCCCGGTCTATCCCTGCCATCACTGAAGGAAGAAGTCAATGTGAAAAAAGGGTTCACCTTTCTCACTACCAATTACACTAGCTGTTGATGAACTATCACTAACAAGGTAGGTGAGTCCAAGAGGTTTGGGAGTAGCAATATCATCAAGACTACTTGTCTGTAACCTCTGATGTACCACTAACACACCTGTCAGATTCTCTAAGATGACAGGAAAAGATAATGATAAATGCTGGAAGGGATGTGGTAAAACTGGAATACTGATGCATTGTTGGTGGAGTTGTGAAGTGATCCAACCATTCTGGAGAGGAATTTGGAACTATGCCCAAAGGGCTATACAACTGTGCATAACCTTTGATCCAGTGGTATCTTTATTGGATCTGTATCCCAAAGAGATCATAAAAAAGGGAAAAGGGCCCACATGTGCAAAAATGTTTGTGGCAGCCCTTTCTGTAAGGTTAAGGAACTGGAAACTGAGTGGATGCCCATCAGTTGGAGAATGGCTGAATAAGTTATGATATATGAAGTTAATAGAATATTATTATTTTATAAGAAATGACGAGCAGGCTGATTTTAGAAAAGCCTGTAAAGACTTACATGAATTGAGGCTAACTGAAGTGAGTAGAACCAAGAGAACGTTGTACACAGCAACAAGATTATATGATGATTAATTTGTAATGAACTTGACTGTTTTTAACAATGAGGTAGTTCAAGGCAATTCCAATAGACTTCTGATGGAAAGAGCTATCTGCATCCAGAGAGAGAACTACGGAAGCTGAATATAAATGAAAGCAGAGTTTATTCATCTTATTTGTTGTTATTGTTTGCTTGAGTTTTCTCTCATTTTTTTCTTTCACCTTTTGATCTGATTATTCTTGAACAGCATGATGAATATGGAAATATATTTAGAATAATTGCACATGTTTAACCTATATTGGATTGCTTGCTGTCTATGAGAGGGGGCAGGGAGGAGAAGGGGAGAAAAAATTGGAACACAAGATTTTGCAAGGGTGAATGTTGAAAACTGTATGTATTTGGTAAAATAAAAAGTTATTAAGATGGAAAAATAATAACAATAAAAAAAATTTAAGCCTATTCATCTATAACCTTAGAAGCCATCATTATGGAAAGCAGGCTCCCTGGATATAATAACCACTTCTGTGGGTAATAATTATAATTACAAACCTTTATATAGTAACAATTTGCCAGGCACTTTACAATTCTTACTCATTTGAGCCTTAAAAAAACCATTATCAATCCCATTTTATAGATGAGAAAACTGAGGCAGAGATTAAAGTGACTTGCCCAACCAACATCACATAGCTAGTAAGTATCTGTGGACAAATTTGAACTCAAGTTCTTCCTGGCTCCAAGTTTAATGTTCTACTGTGCTACTTAGAGCAGATGCTAAAGAGCTAGGAAAGAAAGCCATTGTCACCAAAGTCCTTGACATTATTAAATAGCTCAACACCAAAAAACGATTTTATTAATCAAAGTGACATTAAAGATATTGCATTCATTATCATCTGACTTGTCATTGCATTTTAAGGATCACAAGTTCTGTCTAGACCTCCCACATACATTAGCCTCTCATTAAAATATAAGCACCTTGAGAGGAGGGTTATTTTATTTTTTAAAATTGTATCCCCAGCACCTAGCACAGTTCTTTGCACAGTGTGTACTTAATAAGTATTTTTCATTCATTCATGCTATGTGAAAGGTTTTGAAGATGCAAAGATAAGAAAAAGGAAATCAAAACTCTTCCCTCTTGAGGTTGTTGTTCAGTCTTTTTGCATTCAGGTTCAATTCTTCCTTTTTAAAATCATTTAGATTTTGCTTGTCAAAGATACTGGAATGATTTGCCATTTCCTTTTCTAGCTCATTTTACAGATAAGGAAATTGAGGCAAGCAGGGTTAAGTGGCCTCTCCAGGATCACACAGCTAGTAAATGTCAAAGCCAGATTTGAACTTGAAAAAATTAATCATCCCAATTACATGTCAACTGTTGTTTACACTATACTACCTAGCTGTTTCTCCTCCTAGTTAGGGAATGCTATAACGTTCTTATTTATTTGCATGTCTCTTATAGCCAGACTCAATAGCTACCTTTTTAGTAAAACAGTCCTAGCCTATTTTTAAGAAGATAGAATTTTAATATACAACATCCTTGCAAAACTTAATATGCTTATCAATTAATGACATTTATTTAGGAAATGTGATCTTCATGATATGCTAGAATGTCATAAAGAAACACAAATAAAAAAATAAATAAACGGTCCTTTCTTGAAAAATGTTTGCCTTTTTATAGTAAGGATTCAAGAAGAAAAAAATCACATGATAATATAAGTATTAATAAGAAACAAAAGGGAATTGTGTCCAGTGACATGATCTCTGACCATCATTATCAGATAGTGTAAGAGTCAACTTAATTTGAAGCATCCTATAGAGGGAAAATATCTCACATTTCTTTGTTCCCCAATAGTGACTATAAAAGTCACTTGATAAATGCTAAAATGATAAATGATAAAAAAAGAAACTTGATAAATGCTTGCTGGTTGAACCATCAGCCTTTTTAAAAGTAACTAGGTGGTTCAGTAGATAGAACTCTAGCCTGGAGTCAGGAAGACCTGAATTCAATTCCAGACTCAGACACTTGACCCTGGACAAGTATTTAACCTCCTCTGTCTCAGTTTTCTCAACTGTAAAATGCCCCATTTTAATGTTAGTGCTAATGATAGCATGAACATCCCATGTTGTTATGAGGATCAAATGAGAAAAATTTTAAAAAGCAGTGCCTGGAACATTATAGGTGCTTAATAAATATTTATCTCCTTATCCACCCTTAAATTATCCTTAAATTAAATCCTTAAATATCCATCCTTAAGATTACTTCTTCTCAAAGGTTCATTTTAAAAGTTCTTAGACAGGCCCATTCTTATACAGAGGTATAAAAATAATTGCAAGATGATTGTTCTGCTATATTCTCTTTTCAAATGAGTAAAATTATTTGGGAAGTATCTGAGAAGTAAAGTATGGCTCTTCAGGCAGCATAATGTAGTGAGAAGAAAAATGAATTTAGAATCAAAAATGTGAGTTCAAATTCTGTCTCTTTCAATTACCTTGGACAAGTAAATTAACCTCTTTGTATTCCAATTGCCACATTTATAAAATAATGAGTTATAGCCAAGAATAGCAAGGGAATCAATGGGAAAAAATGTGAAGGAAAGTGGTCTAGCCATTTTCAGTTCTCAAACTGTAATTATCAAAACAATCTGGTACTGGTTAACATAAAATGGTTGATCGGTGGAATAGATTAGGTATATTATAGTAAATGACCATAGTAATATAGTATATGAAAAACCTGAAGATCCAAGTCTACGGAACAAAAGCTCGTTATTTGACAAAAACTGGTAGGAAAACTGGAAAACAGTATGGCAAAAACCAGGTATAGACCAACATCTTACATAGTAGACCAAGATAAAGTAAAAACGGGTACACGATTTATACACAAAGGATGATACCATAAGCAAATTAGGAAAACATGGAATAATTTATCTGTTAGATCTGTGGCTAAGGGAATAATTTAGGACCAAAGAAAATACAGAAAGCATTACAAAATATGAAATAGATAATTTTGATTATATAACATTTAATAGCTTTTGCACAAACAAAACGAATGCAACCAAAATTATAAGGAAAGCAGAAAACTGCAGGGCATGGGGGGGGAGGCAATTTTACAACAAGCATCTCTGATAAAGCCCATTTCTCAAATATATAGAGAACTGAGTCAAATTTCTAAGAATGTAAGTAAGTCATTCCCCAACTGATAATTCCCCAATGGATAAGTAAGTCATATCCCCAAAGGTTATAAAGAAGTTTTCAAAGAAATCAGAACCACTTATAGTCATATGAAAAAATGTTCTAAATCACTATTGATCAGAGAAATGCTAATTGAAATAACTCTGAGGTACTACCTCACATCTATTAGATTGGTTAATGTGACAAATAAGGAGAATAATGAAAGGAATGTAAGAAAACTGGGACTCTAAAGCACAACTGGTGAATTTGTGAACTAACATAACCATTCTGGAATACTATTTTGGAACCATGCCCAAGGCTATAAAACTGTGCAAACCCTTTGATCCAATAATAGCACTGTTAGGTCTATATCCCAAAGACATAAAAAAAAAAAAAAAAAAAGAAAAGGACCTATTTGTTCAAAAGTATTTCTAGAAACTTTTTGTGGTGCCTAAGAATTGGAAATTAAAGGGATACTCATCAATTGGGAATGGCTAAAAAATCTGTGATACACAGTTTAAATAGAATATTACTATATTCTATATATTACTATGTACTATATTTATATACAAAATGACAACCAGGATTTTAGAAAAACTGGTACAACTTACCTAAAATGATACAAAATGAAATGAACAGAACCAAAAAAAAATGTTTTACACAATAACAATATTGTTTAATGAAGAATTATGAATGACATCTATTCTGAGCAATAAAATCATCTTAAACAATCACAAAAGGACTAAAAATGAAGTATAATGTCTACCTCCAGAAAAAAAAACTGATATTATTTGAATACAGATTGAAGCATGCTATTTTTCATTTTCTTTCTTTAATTCTTTTTCTGTTATTCTGGTCTTCTTGTACAAAATGACTAATATGAAAATGTTTTATATGATTACACATGTATAATCTATATCTGTTTTCTATTATAGGGAGGAGGCAGGGAAAGGATGGAAGAGGAATAGAATTTGAAATTCAGAACTTTAAAAAAATGAGTTAAAAAAATTTAAGCATGTAATTGAGGAGGGGAGGAATAAAATATAAATAAATAAATAAATAGCTTGAATTAAGTGAGCAATAAGGATCATTCTAACATTATGATTATATTTGTGCCACATTATTCTCTTAATCCTTGTTCTTTAAGATATTTCTATGTCAAACAATCTAGAGATTCATCATCCATGTTTTAACATTCTTTTAATAAAGATTTTTTAAAGAGAGCAAAATTAATTTTCTGTATTGTAGAAATTAATTTCCAAATTTCTCAATTATTTCTCCCCCATATAATTTTATTCATTGGGTCTATTATCCAAAAGCCAAAAAAAACAATGCCACCAGTTGTCAGAAATCACATCATGCCTAAGAGGAACTTACCTGTTTTTAGTTTCTCTCTGTAAAATTTTTGCTATTTGTTTTTGCTAATGTTTTTTACTCCATTTAGTGTAGGAAATTTCTGGTTTGAAACTCCCCTCTGGAAATGATATACATACACAATTAATCTACAAATTATAGTCTTGATAGTTGCCTCAGGCAAAATTAAATTAAGTGACTTGCCTAAGAGGACTCAGTGAGTATGAGAGGCCAACGAATATTATAGGAAAAAAACAAAAATTATCCAAAGGAAAGTTTCCTACCCTAAAGTATATTGCAACTAATTTTGAAATTCTCTACTAAAGTCTATTTTGTTCTCTAAAATTTTAGCAGAACAATTCTCAAGAAGCTCTCTCTGGATTTGGAGACAGAAGACCTGGGTCCAAATTTTAGCTCTCTGTGTCTTTCATTAGAAGGGATCCACCTCATATTATAATAGTCATTCTCATTAATTATTAACCAATCAAAATTGATTGCCAACTTTAGGACCCACTCCTCTGAGGACAAATAAGCATTGAGTGGGTTCCATGAGGGATCTTTGTCATTCAAGAGTGTCACTGACCCCTTTTATTAATTACCCACTAGCGTAAGTAATAGAATGATTAATAACCCAGAAATTATGTCTCTGGAACTTTTTATACATCACAGTATGATGGCTCTGGGCTAGGAAAAAGGACTAGGCATGTAAGTTCATTGGTATGAAGAAATTCCCATTGGGGAATTTTACCTTTTACCAGTGTAGGTCAGGACTTTCTCATCTTGGAAACTGCTCAAAGCAGTAGTGTCAAACTCAAATAGAAAGAGGGCCATTAATCCATGGAAAAGATGCATAAAAATTCTGGGCTAGTGGGTCACATATTGATAGTTTTTAAATGTAATGTTACCTACGTTTTATTGTAGTTTTATATATATTGTTAAATATTTCCCAATTACATTTTAATCTGGTTCAGCGCACTAGAGAGTGTTGTGGAGCCAAGTGTCTAACACCACTAGCCTGAAGCCCTGAGAGGTTAAGGACCTTGCTCAGGGTCAAACAGTAAATCCAAATTAGAATAGCATTTCCTGGCTCCACGTCTGGCTTACAAGGCTGCCTTTTACTTTCTTCTTGTTCTTTCTTGCAAGTTGCTAACAGCTGTGGTAGTATCTTGTCCCTAACTACTCTCCATATTTCCCTCTTTATTCTAAAGATATTTCTATCTCTAAAGACTCATTTTAAAGATTAATTTTTAAATTACCCATTCTTAAATCAAGGTGTTAAGAACACAACCATGACTGTTTTGCCATTTTCTGCACTGTTTAAATTGTTTTAGAAATGTTTCAGAAGGAAATAAAAGGTCACATATAGGCATTGTAACAACTACAAAAAAGAAGATAGTTCTCAAAAAAAATTATGAATCTCATTTTGAAGAGAGAACATATCTTCAGAAGATAACAGAACTGTGTGATGCAAAAAGGCATTATTATCTATGAAGGATAGTATCTATTGGGCAGCTAAGTGGTGAGCACCTGACCTGGAGTCAGGAGCATATGAGTTCAAATGTGGTCTCAGAGATTACTAAACTGTGGGAACCTGTGCAAGTCACTTAATGCCTACTTACCTTGATATAGTAGAAAAGAAAATGACAAAGCATTCTGGTTATCAGATCATATCTATACGCCATTTATAGTAACTAATTTAATTCTTCCTCTTACCTAGCTGAATTTCTCTTAATTACTTCTTGAATTACAAAATTGACTTGAGAGATCATTTCACATCTAGAAACAAGAATTGATAGTTATTATTACTCTGTTCTGTCATTCCAAACCTTCTCATCTTTCAAATCTCCACCTAAGCCCTATTTCTTCTAGGATGTTTTTATCAATCACTCTGACCCACAGGAATCTCTTCCCACTATGAATTTCCATGGATTATTGTGGTTCAGTTATGTCTGATTCTATGTGCAATATCCATAGGGTCTTCTTGGCAAGGATACCAGAATGGTAACATTTATTTTTAAACTTTTAGTTCCAAATTCTCTAGCCTCCTTTCTTCCTCCTCCTCTTCTTTTTTCTTCCCTTCCCCTCTTTTTCAATCTGACTCCATCCTCCTTATCCAGGTTTTTCTCCACCTAATGCCCTATACAAAGCCCACTTTAATCAGTTTTTCTTAACCTTCCCAAGCACATTTTGTTCATTTTTATCTTGTTATCTTTATACATTTCAAATTCTAGAATACTTAACTCACCTCCTAAGGTATAAAAATTCAATACTTGTACTTCCTTGGCAGCTAGAAACAACTGAATTCTCATGAATAATTAGTTAAAATGGAAACAAAAGCCATTTAAAGCTGATCTGCTGTGACCATGTACAATATTTTCCTAGTTCTGCTCACTGCACTTTGGATTGGTTTGTGTAAGTCTTCCCAGGTTTTTCTGAAATCAGCCTGCTCATCATTTCTTACAGCACACTAATATTCCAATACAATCATATGCCACAACTGATTCAGCCATTCCTCTGGGGAATTAAAATATTAGAAAAGCTTTTATGGACTTCTTAATATAACTTTCCAGAAAACTGAGAGGATGGCCATCAATTGGAGAATGGCTGAATAAATTATGGTATATGAATATTATGGAATATTATTGTTCCATAAGAAATGACCAGCAGGACGATTTAAGAGAGACCTGGAGAGACTTACATGAACTGATGCTGAGTGAAACGAGCAGAACCAGGAGATCATTATACACAGCAACAACAGTATTACATGATGATCAATTCTGATGGACATGGCTCTCTTTCACAATGAGATGATTCAGGCCAGTTCCAATGGTCTTTTGATGAAGAGAGCCATCTGCAACCAGAGAAAGGACTGTAGGAACTGATTGTGGATCACAACATAGTATTTTCACTCTTTTTATTGTGGTATGCTTGCATTTTGTATTCTTTCTCATTTTTTTTTCTTTTTGATCTGATTTTTCCTGTGCAACATTACATTTATGGAAATATGTATAGAAAAATTGCTCATGTTTAACATATATTGGATTACTTGCTATTTAGGGGAGAGGTTGGGGAAAAGGAAGGGAGAAAATTTGGAACCCAAGGTTTTGCAAGGGTAAATATTGAAAATTATCCATGCATATATTTTGAAAAAAAGCTTTAATTAAAAAAAAGAAAATTATAATAGATCAAATGGGGTTGACTCCAGGAAACAATAAAAATATTAAAATAAAATTGTAAAAAATAAAAATATATAACTTTTCAGAGCTGTGGGTTTTGCTATTGGACTGGGGAATTATAAGAGGGTGTAAGAAGAGCTTAACAGCTAGTAATAGTTAAAGATGTAACTTGAACCCGAGTCTTCTGATTTCAAATTTAGATTTTCCCACCATGATCTTGACACAGTGAAACAAAATAAAACAAAACAATACTCTCTTCCCAACCACAGGGAACAAATGTGTGTGTGTGTGTGTGTGTGTGTGTATACACATATATATACATATATATGTAAATAAATAAAATAAAAATAAATAAAAAGCAGATATCTGATTAATTTAATGAAAGAAGAAGGGAGATTGCTTTTTCCTTAGGGTTTTTGTAGGGGAGGTGGAACCACATATGGGAAAAACATATAAAAATATTTTACAAGTATAATTTAAGCTGAAATATATGAGAGCCCACATGTTCACCAGCAAGTGAAAATGAAGGCTCCAACAATATTCAAGGACAGCTTCCTAAAGTGAACTGGAAAATATGACACAATTGTGACTATACTGATTCATGCAGAGAGAGGCAGATAGACAGAGAGAGAGAAACATAGAGGGACAGAGAGAGATAAAGATGGAAAGAGAGAGACAGAGAGACCATTGGAGGGAGCATTCCCATCAATGAATTAGAATAAAATGTTACCTTGGGATTCCACAGGGTTTATTTCAGAGTGACTTGAACTTTATCTTTCACCAAGTTAAGTCAATAAACATTTATTAAGCACCTATTACAAGCCAATCTCTGTACTAAGCACTGGGGATACAAAGAAACAGGCTTTAAAGAGCTCACAGTTCAGTGGAGTAGACATGAAAAATAATTAGGTACAACAAAATAGAAAAAGGAAAAATTGGAAATAATCTGATAGGAAAAGTTTTTTACAGAAAGTGAAATTTTAGTTGAAATTTGAAGGAAACCAGATGAGGAAGGAGAGCATTCTAGGCACAAGGGGGAAATGCACAGGTATCAGGAAAAAATGCCTGGAACTGAGAGTCAAAATGTCTTCTTCACAGAACAACCAAAAAGCCAGTGTCACCAAATCATAGAGTATATGATGGCCAGTAAGTTCCAAGAATTCTGGAGAGGTAGGAGAAACCTAGATTATGAAGGGTTTTGAATACCAGACAGTAGTTTTGGAGCTTTTTTTGTTTGTTTGTTTGTTTTGGGGGGGAGGGTAAATTTAGTCCAGGAAATAATAGCTTAAACTTTAATAAAAAATTGACCAAACATTAACATGGTGGCTTTCTTTTAGATATGTTTGACAAATGTACTAAGTCTTTACAAATAGAGTTCAGTGACTGCAGAGCCCCATGGATTTGATCATCCTTCAGTGAGGGGATTCTGCTTATTTTACCATGAAAAAGATAGCTTAAATATTTTAAGTTTATCTCTGCAATCTGTGTGTCTTCCTTTGTTTAGCTATTGGAAGTGACAGTTTTGTTGACAGCCTTTTTAAGGTTCACTTCTGCCGACACTTGGCTTCTTGTTTGTTTGGGGGTTTTGTCCAGATGAATTTATAGCATCTTCAACTATTATTCCATCTGGCAGCTCCTTTAATCCATTCAAATAATGGCCTATGTATACACACTGTGTACATCCCCAACCCATTGTTCTAGTTATATAATTTATAATGCAGGAGATTGTAAGGAATAAACTTACAATCAAAGGAGATACTCCACTGGTACATTTTCCTACACCATATCCCTTAAACCTTATCCTTTGCTTTTTTGTGTACAGTAAAACCTCATTAGTGTTATTTAAATTATTTGGAAGAGGATACCTGTCTTTATTAGTGAAAAACATGGATTATAGAATTTCAAAATTCAGTGGTACTACTTTCCATCCATACACTAACACTGTGTTTGGTGCTGCAACATAGAGTTCCTACTTTTATGACTGGATTTGTCTATCTGTTTACCTATCAACAATCATGTATTAAAAGACTACTGATGAAGCAATTCCTACTCTTAAGCTGTGTCTCCAAAGAAGAGAATTCTCTGAGATGGAGGTGAAAAGAGGGTGTATTCCAGAAATAGAGGACAGCCAATGACAGAAGATCAAGATGAGGAAGTGAGGATAGTTTGGTAGGATTGTAAAGTGTAAGAACTGGGGAAAAGCTGGAATGATAAATTGGGATCTGGTTTTGAAGAGTTTTAAAAGCTGAAGAGGAGCTAAATTTTGTACAATGTAGTAATAATTATATTTGTTATTTTGCCATGCTGAGATACTAATAAAATGCTCGAGAGATTTTTTTTTCTCTTAGGTAGACTAAATATTGCCCCACCCCATCTTGTTTACTCTCTTCTTTCACTCTTTTAATCTAGTCTTCATAAATGGCATACAGGTAAGCTTCTTACTGCTCTGTATCTGGATTCTTCTTTAAAGGAAAGCTGAAAATTGTGAATCTGAAAAACCTGAATAATGTTATTTTTTAATTTTTAAAGCTTTTTATTTTCAAAACATATGCACAGATAATTTGACATCATTGACCCTTGCATAGCCTTGTGTTTCAGATTTTCCCCTCCTTTCCCCCCACCCCTCCCCTAGATGGCAATCAATCCAATATATGTTATACATGTTAAAATATATGTTAAATCCAATATGTATGAACATATTTATACAATTCTCTTTCTGAACAAGAAAAATTAGATCAAAAAAAGAAAGTAAATGAGAAAGAAAACAAAATGCAAGACAACAACGAAAAGAGTGAGAATATTTTCATATTTAATCCTCATATCAATCTCCTCCTCTTTTTCTTTCTTCTCCTTCTTTTCCTCCTCCTTCTTCTCCTTCTCTTTGTCCTTCTTCTCCTCTCCTTTGTCCTCCTCCTCCTCTTTGTCCTCCTCCTCTTCCTCCTCTTCCTCTTCCTTTTCCTCCTCCTTCTCTTCTTCTTTTCTCCTTCTCTTTCTTCTTTTTTGTTCCCCCTCTTCTTCTTTTTCTTCTTCTTCCACTCTATATCTATGTCCTTCCTAGGATCCTTTTCTTCCTAATTCTCCTTCAAAAACAATCAACCAAGGCTTTGTCTTTTACCTCCTTTATGCTCTCTTCCTAGGAAATCTCATCTGTTTCTATGGCTTTAGCTATTAGCTCTCTGTGCTAATTCCAAAATCTTTATATCTATTCCAATTCTAGGATCAGAAAAAGAGAGAGAGAGTCAGGATTTGTGCTCAAAGTTCTTATTTCTAATTACCTAATGAGCAATGTCAATCTATCAATCAATAATGATTTATTAAGTATCTAATGATAATAATAGCTAGCATTTATAGAATGCTTACTATATACAAGACATTATGGCAAGTACTTTACAAATATTAATTTGCTTGGTTCTCACAACAACCCTGGGAGATAAATACTATTGTTTTTCCCATTTTATAGTTGAGGAAATTGAGTCAGATAGAGAGGTTATCTGTCTAAAGTCACACAGTTAGTAAATACCTGAGGTGAGATTTGAACTCAGATCCTTTTGACTCCACTGAGCCACAAATAAATGTCTTTGGCCACCCACTATTTTTATAGATGGCCTGGTGGATAGAGGGCTGTCCCTGAATTCAGAAGGACCTGAGTTGAAATCTGGATTTAGACACTTAATACTTCCTAGATGTGTGACCTTGGGCAAGTCACTTAACCCCAATTACCTATTTTTAAAAACTCAATAAATAAAAAAGCATTAAAAAAATTTAAAAAGAAAATGGCAATTCCTACCTATCAACTCTCTTTATGCCCTCAGTATTTTGAACTATGGTTTGAGAAACAACACAGTATAGTAGAGAATGTAAACTCAGGAATTCTTGACTCACTGAGCTGTCAATGAGTACATTCAAATTCTACCTTTAACACATACTGGCTGTATAACTTTAGGAAAATCCCAACTTCTCAATGCTCAGTGAGCCTCTAAATTTCAGAAAAGGAAGCAGACAATACTAATGTCAACTTGCATTAGTATTGAGTAAGCTCTTTACTGCAGGTTATGTTTTATTTCTTTTTGTATCTTCCCTACCACATCATAAATGCTTCAAAAAGATTTGTTGAATGAATGAATGAATGATTTTTTTCTGCTATTATTATTTAATGAACCCAATTCTCCTCTCATATAAAAATAAGTTTGGAGCAGCGAGCCTGCATAGAGTTTAATGAACCTGAATGTTGACACTGTGTTCTAGTTGGAGAATAGGTTTCTATACCCGATAACTTTAGGAAACTGTTCAGTCATTTCAGTCATGTCTGATTCTTCATCATCCCATTTGGAATTTTCTTGCCAAAGATAGTAGAATGGTTTGCCATTTCCTTCTTTAACTCATTTTACAGATAAGGAAACTGAAGCAAATTAGGTTAAGTGACTTAACCAGGCTAATTATCTAGTAAGTGTCTGAAGCCACATTTGAACTCAGGAAAAGAAACCTTCCTGACCAGGCCCAGCAACTTTATCCATGGTGTCACCTAGCTGTCCCTTTTAAGTAACTCATTCTGTGACCACAGACAAGTTACTTAAATGTTCATTTTTCTCATCTATAAAATTTCAGCATTGATGGAGAACTAGATGATCTCCTCAGTCTCTTCCAATTCTAACTTCACCTCTGACTGCCTGTTTCCTCATCTGAAAAAGGGAGAATCCTAATAAAGCTCTTAGGGTTGTTGTGAAGATTAAATGCGATAATAATTATAAAGCACTTGCATAGTAAGTGCTAAAGAAATGTTAGCTATCAACAAAATCATGCTACGATCAATTCTGATGAATTTAATTCTTTTCAACAAGGAGGTGATTCCAGCCAATTTCAGTAAACTTGTGATAGAGCTCTTTGCACCAGAGAAAGGTCTGTTGGAATTGAATGTGGATCACAACATAGCATTTTCACCCTTTTTGATGTTGTTTACTTGCTTTTTGCTTTCTTTTTTTTCTCTTTGATCTGATCTTTCTTGTGCAGCATGATAAATGTGGAAATATGTATAGAAGAACTATACATGTTTAACATATATCTGATCACTCACGGTCTAGGAGAGGGGGTAAGGGAAGAGAAGGAGAAAAAATTTGGAACACAAGGTTTTACAAAGATGAATGTTGAAAACTATTTTTACATATATTTTAAAAATAAAATGCTATTATTTTTAAAATTAGCTATTACTGTTATTATACATTTGATTTTATATACTAGATGTTACATTGGATAGATTTCTGGCCCCAGTGTCAGGAGGAATTGACTTCAGATCCAGGCTAGAACTAGACAAGACACAAACTTCCCCTACCTCAGTTTCCTCAACTGCAAAACAGGGATAAGAATAGTACCCACTTCCCAGAACTGTTATGAGGATCAAATGAAATGATATTCATAAAGTCCTTAAGATAGTGCTTGGCATAAATTAGGTGCTTAATAAAATTTTATTCCTTTTGATTTCCCTCTTCTGTTCCATTCCTCAACCCAATAAGAAAAATACATAAATTCAATATTAAACCTTCCTGTACATTTTATTCTGAATACTATAAATAAATATGCAAGGGTGCTATCCTGAGGAAGCCAGCAAACTTAAAATAACAATGATATAGATAGACAAGTAGGACAGCTACAGTACTTAGAGCACTGGATTTGGAATCAGGAAGACTCACCTTCCTGAGTTCAAATCCAGTCTCAGACTTACTATCTGTATCACTCTGGACAAGTCACTTGACCCTGTTTGCCTTAGTTCTCTCATCTGTAAAATGAATTGGAGAAGGAAATAGCAAACCATTCCAGTATCTTTGTCATGAAAAGGACAAAGTATCTTTGTTACTCAGGAAGATGAGTCTTCCTGATTCCTCTGAGCCATCAAGCTGCCCTTAAGAGCAGAGAACTGTACAGTTTCAGAACTGGAAGAAGTCTCTTTTGCCATTTAGCTAATCTTATACCTGAAAAAGTTTCTCATTTACAGTATTTCTAATAAATAGTCATCAAGCCTCAAATTGAAGAACTCCAAACATGAGAAATCTAGGTCCACCTGAAAGAACCCATTCTTTTTCTGAATGTGTCTAATTGCTAGAAAGTTTTTCCTGACATCAGCCCTAAATGTGCTTCCCATTGTTTCTGATTCTCCATCTTGAGCCAAAGAGAACAAACATATCTCTCTTCTATGTGGCAATATTTCAAATATTTGAATCCAGCCATCATATCCCCTTATCTCACCTACAAGACTTCTTATCCATCCTTAATAACCCAGTCCTTTTACCAACTTCTACCAGCTCTCAGATGGCATGAACACCACCCTCTTCTGGAACTTGTTCAACTTATCATTATCAACTGAGATAATGAATAGCAAAGGTTTTGAAAAGTATAAAGTACTGTGCAAATGTAAGGTATTATTAATTCAAATAATGTTCCCAGGCAAAGGCAACATTCTGTAGTGTGCCTACCTCAAAGTCATAATGGTGATATATGGTCCTTCAAAAGGGTTAGAAAGTGTCATAATTCTCCCTAACCTCCAGCTCCTTTTCTTTCCTACTCTGTCAATCTAATTTCAAACAGTGTATGCTTTCTATTTCTATTGGAGAGATGCCTTCAAAGCATCTCTCCAATCCATCATCCCCTCGCTATTGCCACAGTGAAAAATCGTTATTCAGGCTGATTCTTTCAGCTGTAGTTCTTGGCAGTCTCCTCTCTTGTCACTGTTTTCCCAAATACACCCAGAAATGTGATTGCCTAAATCAGTTCCCATTCCCTCTGATATTGGCTCTGCCCCCTTTATTTATTCTTAAAGCAGTCCCCTATGTAATGTGATTTGAGGATCCCACATACTCACAATAGAGTCCCTCTGTAGGATTATGACATTGTCTCCAGCAAACATCTGTTAAAATATACCCATTAAAATGTATCTTTTGGGGAGTAGTTCATTGGTGCAGTGGGTAGAGCACCCGCCCTCAAATCAGGAGGACCTGAGTTTAAATTTGACCTTAGACACTTAACATCTTCTGGGCAAATCATTTAACCCCAATTGCCTCAGCAAAAAAAAAAAATTATATATATATATATATATACATATACATATATATATACATATACATATATATATACATATACATATATATATACATATACATATATATACATATACATATATATACATATACATATATATACATATACATATATATATACATATACATATATATATGGAATTTACTGTAATGAGGAAAATGTTAGGGGAAAGTAACACTAACTTAGAAACTATGTATTATTTCAATTGTCTGTAATGACATGAATTTTATTTTTCCTTGATTCTCTAACTAAAGATTTGGGGGGGTGAGGAATGGATCTTTTAATTAAAAAAAAAACTAGGATTCCTCAGATTTTACAATTTAACCCAGAAAGGTGAAAATAGTTTTATTCATTCCTTAAATCAGTTCAATGGTTCATATTTCATATGCCCACCAAACTTAATGGAAGTATTTTTATTTTGGGCTGCAATGTTTCTTCCAAATCTGAAGAAAGTCCATTCTGAAAGTGAACACTGCACTTATACAAATAAAAAAATATTCTGGTTATGTGCAATGTTTGAGATTGAACATTTGTGTTACTTTGGTTTTACCCAATTATCTTGCATAAATGTGTACTAAATAAGAAAATGAGGGACAAGAAAATATCTGTGGAAGAAAAAGTTTGTATATTAAAATTGACCTGAAATATATATATTTTAAAATTTTAATGCATTCATTATCTGAAAGGAGTAACTTTTCAACTCTCATTCAGATTCATTGATCAGATGACAGAGAGATATAAATCTAATTGAGAGTAGATGTAAGAAAAGGTGGTACAGAGCATGAGATGCTACTTGGAGAGGAGGTATCTTGATTTTCCTCCTACTATTAGTTTCCTTTGCTGGATCATCATCCATGTTCTGCAGCCTGAATATGGTAGAGTCCAAGGCTCTGTCTTGGCCCCTCTTATCTCTATGCACCCACTCTTGATGGATCTCTTTAGCTCCTATGGGTTCAATTATCTTCTCTAAAGAAATGATGCACAGATCTATATAACCAATCCAAGTCTCTTTCTTGAGCTAAACTACTAACTGCCTGCTGGACAACTCTAACTGAATGTCTCATAGATAGCTCAAACTCAGCATGTCCAAAAGGGAGATTATTATTTCCCCTCCAAAATCCAATCTTGTTATGAATTTATTTTTTTTCCTCAATGGTACCACCATCCTTCCAGTCACACATTATCATAACATCAGCCTCTACTTCAACTCTTCACTCTCTCCCTTACCCCCTTTCTGATTCTTCTTGCTTCTACTTCCACAATATCTCTCCCAAACATATCTTACTCTTCACTACTGGGTCCACTTATTCTCTTCCCCTGTCAGGAAGAATCCCATCTGACTATTATCAGGCAAACCAGTTCCCACACTATCTGGTTGGTATCAAGTGACTGTGAGGGTGGTCTCTCTCCCAAACCTCTGGGCACCTTTAAATATTTGAGATGTTGATTAGCATATCATTTAGACAGGTATAGGACCTGATCTGACATTCACTTCACCTGGCTCCTCCTTGATCCCTCCTTCTGAGTTACCAAATTCTTTCCTGGCACTTCTCCTCCTCCCCTGAGAAACCTCCAAGATTGTGTTTCCCCTATATAAGATGTGCCCACAATGAAGATCTTTGCCAAGTCTTTTTCAGGACTAAGCCCACTCTGAGGTACCCTCTCTCCCACCTCATAGTGTCTTGCCTTTAATAGCATCTTTCTCTTTGTAGTAGATAACTTTGGCTAATCTGCTAAATTCCTCCAGGGCTCCAAACTGCCAGTCAATGAAATACTCAGGTTTCATGGCATATTCCTTTAATGGATTCTTCCAAATCCTTTCCTTGGTAACCCTCTTGCTCTCCCAAATCTATTTCATTTTTGCCATTCCTGGTGTCTACTTTACCTCTTATTTTGTTTGTAATCTCTTTCCCTAAATAAACCTATCTTTTGGCAAAGAGAATGGTCATCGTGAATTTGTTATGTTTCATGTTTATTTCAAACTAGGAATTGACCTAATCACCCTTATCACCTCTTGCCTAAATAGTCTCCTAATTGATCCCTGTGCTTCCAATTTTTCTCTTCTCCAAACCATTCTTCACACAGTTGTCAAACTGAAATTCTTAAGGCAAAAGTCACTGGCTTGACCAAAAAACTTTGATGTTCTCTATTGCCTCTAGTATAAAAAAGAAACTCCTGTTCATTCAAAATCCTTTATAATCTGGTTGCAATCTCTTTTTTCCTTTAGCTTACTCTACAGCCCAGTTCTGGAGGAGTGAAGCTGGAGACTTTACACTGGTCTGCCTCACTTAAATCCAATTCATTTGAAAGTCAAGACTTGCAAATCCTCATTGTCATTGGTTCTCTTTGAAGGTGAAGGACAAACAACAACAACAATCTATAGTCCAGACAAACTGGAATACTTATGTTCTTATACCTAATTTACTGATATGCACTCTTTGGCCCAGTGACATTGACCTCCTGGTTGTTCCACAACAAGGCACTCCATTTCTTCACTCCTGGCATTTTCTTTTTCTGTCCCCCATGCCTGAAGCACTCTCCTTTCTCCACTCTGATTATTGATCTTCTTTTAAGTCCTAGCTAAAATCTTACCTTCTACAGGAAACCCTTCTCTAACCCCTCTTAATTCTAATGCCTTGCATCTCTGATTTTCTATTTATCCCTTGTATTTATGTTTGTTATATGTATGTGTGTATATATACACATATACATCCATATCCATATTCATACATTATGTATATATATGTATGTATATATATTTGCATATTGTCTACCCCAATAGATTGTAAGATCCATTAGAAAAATGCCTTTTGCCTCTTTTTGTATCCTCAGCTCTTAGTATATTGTCAAGCGCTTAGAAAGCACTTAATAACTTTATCAATTGGCAGATTATATAACATTCCATTTCTTTACTTCATGTCTTTGCACAGGGTTTCCTTTGCCTACATTGAACTCCTTCATCATCTTTTTGTTTTTTGGAATTCCTAGCTCCCTTTCAAACTCATCGATCTCCTGAGGTTTTTCCTGATCCCACCAACTATTCCCACCCCACCTCAAATTGTTATGAAGACAAAGATTATCAGAGAAAAGCATCAGTAGAGTGTAGTGTTGATAGAAGGAAGAAGAATAGAGATTGTCAAGGAGAAAATTATTAATATTGTCAGGTGCTACAGAGGGCTCAGACAAAGAGTCAAACCCAACTGAAATGACTGAACAAGAATACAGAGTGTTCAAGGAAAATTAAAACTCAGAAAAAGCTAAGGAATTGGGTGGTTGAACTGGTGATTGAGAGAACAAAAGTAGCAGCTAACATAGACACAGTGCTTTGTATCTTACAAACTTCTTTATTTCGTTATTAGATGCTATTGCTTAACTCTGTCTAAAAGAAGTGAATCCAATATCTCCATTTTACAATAATGAAACTGCATTTCCATAGGGTAAGTGACTTGCCCAAGATTAGAAATTAGGAAATAGCAGGCAATGGTACTAGATCTTTGGACTTTAACTTTAGTGTTATAACCACTACAAGAACAATATGTTTATTAAGATGTGCTTTCTGCTGAATTATTACCAGAGGGTACTTACTTGGTGTCTACCTCCTGTTCTATGCTGTTTCTTCTCATTCCTAGAAATTTCCTCCCTACTTCACTGTCATGCTTTCACCATCTGGTTTTTTCCATATCATATAATAAATCTCACCAGTTTATTACATTCTAGGAGTCATTTCTTTTTTTTCTTTTTAAAGCTTTTTATTTTCAAAACATATGCATGGAAAATTTTTCAACAACCCTTGCATAGCCTTGTGTTTCAGATTTTCCCCTCCTTTCCCTCACCCCTCCTCTAAATGGCAAGCAATTCAATATATGTTATACATGTTAAAATATATGTTAAATCCAATATGTGTAAAAGTATTTGTGCAAATTTCTTGCTGCACAAGAAAAATCAGATCAAAAAGGAAAGAAAATGAGTAAGAAAACAAATGTAAGTGAACAACAACAGAAAGAGTGGGAATGTTATGTTGTGATCCACATTCAGTTCTGACTTTCCTCTCTCTGGGTGTAGATGGCTCTCTTCATCACAAGATTATTGGAAGTGTTATCAGTTATCTCATTGTTGGAAAGAATCATGTTCATCAGAATTGATCGTCCTATAATATTGGTTCTGCTCATTTCACTCAGCATCAGTTCATGTAAGTCTCTGCAGGCCTCTCTAAAATCATCCTCATGATCATCTAAGAGTCATTTCTACAACAGTTTAACTTATATCCAAATATCCATTTTTTTAAGATTTTAAGCTTGAATACTTGAATAATAGAGAAAAATCTTATAAAGAACAAATGGAGTACACATACATAGTACAACATTGTTATTGTTCTTATTTACAATGCCTACTGCTAACAGAATTTCCACCGACAATGAAACCTGGCAAGCTTTTTTCCCCTGAGGCAATTGGGGTTAAGTGACTTGCCCAAGGTCACACAGCTAGGGAATGTTAAGTGTCTGAGGCCAGATTTGAACTCAGGTCTTCCTGACTTCAGGGCTAGTGCTCTATCCACTGTGCCATCTACCTGCCCCAGGCCTTTCCTTTGTGCTCTATTTTTGTACATTACTTCATCAAGCAAAAAAAATTTGTTGATTTTTTTCTCCTAAAATTTGCTCCCCTTATTTACAGAATAAGGAGTCCATATTTAAAGAATTTAGTAATTGCAGGTGTTCATAACTATCTTCTTACTAGTTCAATTCAGAGTTTATTGAGGGCTAATTTGTTCAAATGGAAGAATACACAAAGATGAATAAGACATTCCTTACTCTTATGAAACTTATCTATTAAAAAAACCCTCACAAAATTAAAAAAAGTAGTAACTAGACAGAAGAATGATGCGTTCCTCTCACAGAGCACCCCAGTATTTGGGAACTTTTAGCAGCTTTAACTAGCAGAGGCAGGTAGGCAGGCCATTACCAAGAAGATTGAAGAGGAAGGGGTAAGGGAAGGGAAAAAGGAGAGACGTAAGGGAAATAAAAGAAAATTCAAAAAGGATTCCTGACCAAGAAATTTTAAGAATTTTCACGTAATCTCTGTCCCAAAGGAATTAAGAATCAACAAGAAGCAAGATCAAGGTGTGGAGTCAGGTTGCAAATACATGTTTGTTCAGTGAGCTCTTCTCTGGAGACTTAGGAGTATTCCCTGGTGCTAAATTCCTAATTTAGAAATTCTCTCCTTCTTCTATCTTAGTTATCTCCATTATGACTTGGACTCCAACTTTCTCTTCTTTGATGTAGGAGAACCTTCTGGGGAGGAGACTCTCTCTATGATTCAAAGCAGCACCTGCCTTGTTTTTTTTATAAATTTAAGTGAATTTATTTTTATTACTTTACTTTTATTTCAAGCAATTAATTGCTTGGCCAAATTATTTCATCTGTTGGTCCTTCAGTTTTCTCATCTGGCAAATGAAGGAAATCATACTTTTACTTCTTACTTAACAGCTAAGTAATACAGTTATTATTTTGTATTAAAAATTTGTATCATTTAGTTGTATTATTTTGAAGTATTTGTTAAGATTTTAAATGTGTTAAAATTATATAATTCTACATCACATATTTATGTTTTAAACTATTCTATAAAATATTTACATACATATGCTAAAATATAATTATATTGTAAAACTTTGCCTCAGTTTCCTCATCTGCAAAATGAATGAGAAGAAAATGGCAAACTACTCTATTGTCTTTATCAAAAAAAAAATTCCAAATGGGGTCATAAATAGTCAAATGTGACTGAAATGACTTAATAATTACTGGTTTTTACAATCCAGCTTTCATAATACTTTAAAATAACAAACAAAATATTTTATAAATAGGTTACACATTTAATATAAGATTGGCAGTACTATTATTATTATTTCAAGGTTATCCTTAGAGTCTTATGTTCCTTTGGAAAAATGACACAAGGTAATTCTGAATTCATCTGGTATTTGAATATTATTCCTTCCCTTCTTCATGTCTCAACATAACTCTGATTTTTAAAGTGTCAATTTTGCCAGTCAAGATGGAAGTGTGAAAGGTTCCTTACCCACCCCTAAAAATAGTGAACACACCAAGGAAAGATAATGAGCTTCAAAACTACATAATGTAATACGAATTTTACCAAAAAAGAAAATGGGCAAAGTGGAAAAGAATGTCAGTACAATTTTGAAAATACACAAAAACAACTGAAATAGCCATAGTACCAGGAGCAACATAAATGGATAAAGAAACAATACAAGGAATCCTATAGACATTCTCAAATAGATAGACACATTAAAAGAATTTAAAGGAAAAATAACATAGGTAACAAAATCACAAGAAAAAGTAATGGAAGAGCTTGCAGACATTAAAATACCAGGAGAGGCATTAAAGCTAGATTTAAAAGTGATTTAAAAGGGAAGAAAAGATCAGAAGGAAATGATGGCAAAAAATAACCCATATAGAAAATGTAATAGAAACTTCAATGAAAAATCAATAAGAACAACCAACAAAAGACATATTAGAGCAGAAAACAAGATTGGAGCAATGTAGACAAAGTAGAAAAAAAATCAAGAAATAACTCAATTATTGAGAAAATTGAACAACATATAATCAGTAGACCCACAAAAAATCTCAGGATTTCTGACATTCCAGAAATTTGAAAATAATAATGATAATATTTTGGCAACTACACGCCAAGAAAGTATTCAATACTATACCCAAATGCGTATAAAACTATGCATACCTCCAGATCGAGCAACACTACTGCTAGGTCTGTATCCCAAAGAGATCATAAAAGAGGAAAAAGGATCCACATGTACAAAAATGTTTGCAGTAACTCTCTTTGTGGTAGCAAATAATTGGGAATTGAAGGGATGCTCCTCAATTGGGAAACAACTGGACAAGTTGTGGTAATGTGAATGTAATGGAATATTATTGTTCTATAAAAAAAATGATGAGCAGGCATGCTTCAAAAAATCTGGAAAAACTTACATGAAATAATGCTGAGTGAACTCTGTACACAGTAATAGCAACACTGTGCAGTGATGAATATTAGCTTTTCTGAGCAATGCAGTGACTCAAAAGAAATCCAAGGTACTCATGTGAAAAATGCCATGGAAATCCAGAGAAAGAACTATATAGTCTGAATGAAGATCAAAACATCCAATTTTCTTGTTTTTGTTTTCTCTTTCTTGTGGTTTATCCATTTTGTCCATAATCTTCTTTCACAACATGACTAATTTGGAAATATATTTAACACGATTGTAAATGTTTGTAAATTGTAAATGATTGTAAAACCTATATGAGATTGCTTGCTGTCTTGGAGAAAGGAGAGGGTAAGGAAGGAGGGGAAAAAAAATTAGAATCCCAAATCTCACAAAAACAAATATTTAAAACTATCTTAATGTGTAATTGAGAAAAAAATAAAATACTATTAAGTAGAAAAAAAAGCAATGCTAGCTATAATAAGGTAAGAAAAAATAGAGAATACAAGCATAGGTGAAAAGGTAATTATCACTTTTTGCATATTAGATGATAACTGACTTAGAGAACTAAAGGGTCAATTAAAAATAAATGAAAATTAATAACTTGAATCAAGTAGCAAGAATATAAAATGAATTCACAAAATTCACCAGCTTTTTGGTATGTTACTAAAACCCATCAGAAAAATAATAGAAAAAAATAACAATTCAAACAAAGCTAGTTAAACCAAAGAAATTTTATATGTAAATAAAATATTACCTTTCTATCTTTAAAATAGATGTTATTGAGCTTTTGTTCCTTCAAGGGCCATTTAAGGGGGAAGGGGAGTGGGAAAGAAGGGGTTAAAACAATACTAGATCTCAAAACTATACTAAAAACAAATAATTAACACTAGTTATTTATTTGGTTATTATTGGTATTTAAAAATAGAAAGTTGGGGGAAGTAGAAAATGCTTAAAAATAGATATTTTTCAGTGAGACAAATTATATTCATAAGATGCAGAAATCAGTAAACATAGGAACATAATATTCAAAAATCCAGGTGGGGCAGTTAGTTGGCACAGTGGATAGAGTGCTGGGCCTGGCATCAGGAAGACTCATCTTCCTAAGTTTAAATCTGACATCAGAAACTTGCTAGCTACGTAACCTTGGGAAGGTCGTTTGCCTCAGTTTTCTAATCTGTAAAATGAATTGGAGAAGAAAATACTTCAGAAAGCACTCCAGTGCCAAAAAACAAACAACAAACAAACAAAAATGCAATTAGGGTCATGAAGAGATGGACACAACTGAATAACAACAATAAAATTCAAAAAACCCAACAATTCTAAGTACTGAGATTGAGAAATCAGTATTCAATAACTTTGGGGAAAGCTATCTGAAAGAAATTAGACTTAAACCATCTTACACTATATGCCACAATAAGTTCCAACTGAATACTACATAACTATAAAAGGTAATAGCATAAATTTAAAGAGCAATGCAAGTGATAACTCATAACTATGGATGGATGAAGAGTTATTGAGCAAATAGTATAGAGAGGACAGGAGATGAAATGCATTATTTTAAATATGGGAAATTTAAAATTTTCTAAACAAAAAGTCAATGCTGCTTAAAATTAGAAAAAAATGAACTGGGAAAAAAATTTGCAACAAGTTTCTCTGATAAAGATCTAATATACATGATATAAAGAGAATTGATGTAAATATATAAAAAAGACCCAGCCCTCAACAGATAAATAGCCGAAAGAGTTGAACAGGCAGTTATGAAAAGAAGAAAGGTAAGTTATTCGGTACCAAACAAAATAAAGCTTTTATGAAATTTTATTTCACACCAATCTAATTGTCAAAGATTATAGAAAGAAAAAACAATGATGACTATTGTAGGAATTACATATGATAAACAAAGTGATTAATGGTTTCATTTCTTTTTATATTAACATAAGTATTAAATGTTGTAAATTTGTTTCTGAATGCTGCTTTGACTGCATTCCACAAATTTTAGTATCTAAGGTGTCATTGTTTCAGTTTCACACACAACTCCTATTTTTGTTTTAATATGAACTGAATAAACACCAACAAATGAAACATTTCGTATATTATTGTTTGTTGATTCTTATAAAGCTCATGACAAAATATAAAATTTTTAAAAGAAAAACTTGAGATTTAAGCCCCTTGAAAATGCATTTTAAATTCCTGTACTACAAGGAAATAATTCTTCAAGCTGCATGAATAAAGATAGAAATAATGTCCCATGAAGCAAAATTAGAATAAAAACATTTCTCAGAAGTAAACAGAATCAATTGGTGAAACATAAATGTGATGTAGAGAATCAAGAAACATGATTGATGAATCCAAAATTAGATATACAGAAAATATTAGTCTTTGGCATGAAGGCATTTGGATTTCAGAAAGTTTGTTGGATTATGAATATTTCAAGGAAGTTTTTTAATAACCAAGCCTTTGAACCATAAAAAATGTTACTTTTCTCAAATCAAAATAAACTAGTTGCAAATTAGATTTAGAAACCTTAATATATTTTACTGACTAGACTACTAAATGTTTCAGAAAAGTATATTATTTTATTGGCTAAAGCACTAAATGTTCCAAAATATTGTTTCAATATTTTGTTTCAAATATTGTAAATAAGGAGGAAATGTGAAGGAAAATAAAGGGGAGAGGGTGGAGAAGCAGGTTAATTTCCTAAACACTAAAGTTCCTAACACTAATAAGAGGAGGTCCAAAATTAAAGAAACCTACATAGATAGTCTTCTGTGTGGATACAGTAGTGACCACAAAAACAATCGGAGACTCTCAGAGTAAGAAAAAGTAATAAAAGATTCATTATGATTTTGCAAGATAGGGCAACTCCTAATAGACAAGGAGTCAGTAGAGTGCAAAGCACAGACTGCAAAACACAAGATTAAATAGACCAGAAGCCCTCCCCCCCTTTTCTCCCATTGTCTGGGGGAGTCTGGGATTACATTCTAAAAGTGGAAGTTTATCCCAGAAACAAAAGAATATTAGTAAATAACAAATTCTTAATTTAAATTTCCCTAAAGAACTGCTGTACAAGCAGATAGTCTTGGATGAGAGAATTGTGTTACCTGAATTCCCAAAGCCATCATCAGTCTTTAAAAGAAGTATTTAAAGGGGGGCAGCTAGATGGGGTAGTGGATAGAGCACCAGTCCTGAAGTCAGGAGGTCCTGAGTTCAAATCTGACTCAGACACTTAACATTCCCTAGCTGTGTGACCCTGGCAAGTCCCTTAACCCCAATTCTAATAGATTCGTGATGGCAATTGCCTTGAAATACCTTATGATGCAACAAAGTATTAAAGGCTACAGAAATCTATTAAAAGGTCACACATTATGATCATGCAGGACTTATACCAGAAATTCAAGGTTGGTTGAATATTAGGAAAATTAGAAGCATAATTGGCTATACCATATAACTGTAAAGAAAACCAAAACTATAAGACTGTTGGCCACAAAACTAACAAAAATAATATAGTTGTTATAAAAAGTGAGAAAAAAATCACTTTACAAAATATAACACTTATTTCTTTTTTTTAAAAGGAGGAGAGAAAGCAGCAACATTGGGAATAAATGGACCTTTATTAATACGAAAACAGTATCTATCTAAAATCAAGAACACATATTATCTGTAATGAGGATGAGCTTGAAATTTTTCCAGTGAGATCAACAATGAAGCAAGAATGTCCATTATCACCATTACTATTACTATTCCACACATAGAAATTCTGACTATAATAAAACAAGAAATAACAAATAGAAGGAAATGATGGCGATAATTTCAAAAAAAAAGTATGTAAACTCTTGTATGAACAGATGCAATTGAGCAGCAGCAAAAGAACACTTTATACAATAACAGCAATAGTATAAAGATGCTGATTTTGAAAGACAGTAATTTTGATCAATATAATTCCAAGGACTAATAATAAAACATGTTATTCACCTTCAGACACAGAGCTGTTATTGAACTCAGTGCAAATTGAAATATATTTTCTTCTTTTTTTTTCTTTTTTTTTGAAGATGGTTAATGCAGGAGTTTGTTTTGAATATTTCCATATACATATTTGTAATAGGTTCTGTTTTTCTTGCCTTCTCAATGAATGGAGGTGAGGGATGGAAGAGAATTAGGAACTAAAAATGAAGAAAAAATTTCATCTCTTAAATAGACAGTACAACTATACTAGTGGGGGATCTCAACCTTGCTCTCTCAGAATTAGATAAATCAAACCACAAAATAAATAAGAAAGAAGTTCGGGAGATAAACAAAATGTTAGAAAAGTTAGGTATGACAGATCTCTGGAGGAAATTGAATGTTGATAGAAGGTATTTTCTCAGGGGTTCATGGAACTTATACAAAAATTGATCATGTGTTAGGGCATAAAAACCTCAAAATCAAATGCAGAAAAGCAGAAATAGTAAATGTATCCTTTTCAGATCATGATGCAATAAAACTCACATGTAATATAAGGCCAAGAGAAAATAGACCAAAAGTTAATTGGAAATTAAATAATCTAATCCTGAAGAATGAATGGGTGAAAGAGCAAATTATAGACACAATCAATAATTTCATCCAGGAGAACGACAATAATGAGACAACATACCAAAATTTGTGGGATACGGCCAAAGCCGTTATAAGGGGTAACTTTATATCTCTAGATGCTTATTTGCATAAAATAGAGAAAAAGAAGATCAATGAATTAGGGTTACAATTAAAAAAAAACTAGAAAAAGAGCAAATTAAAAACCCTCAATTAAATACCAAATTGGAAATTCTGAAAATAAAAGGTGAGATTAATAAAATTGAAAATAAGAAAACTATTGAATTAATAAATAAAACTAAGAGTTGGTTTTATGAAAAAACCAACAAAATAGATAAGCCTTTAGTTAATTTGATCAGAAAAAGGAAAGAGGAAAATCAAATTGTTAGTCTCAAAAATGATAAAGGAGAACTTTCCTCCAATGAAGAGGAAATTAGAGTAATAATTAGGAGTTTCTTTGCCCAACTTTATGCCAATAAATTTGATAATCTAAATGAAATGGAGGAATATCTACAAAAATATAGATTGCCCAGGTTAACAGAAGAGGAAATAAATTATTTAAATAGCCCCATTTTAGAAAAAGAAATAGAACAAGCTATTAATCAACTCCCTAAGAAAAAATCTCCAGGGCCAGATGGTTTTACATGTGAATTCTACCAAATATTGAAAGAACAATTAATTCCAATACTATACAAACTATTTGAAAAAATAAGGACAGAAGATATACTACCAAATTCCTTCTATGATACAGATATGGTGCTGATAGCTAAACCAGGTAGGGTGAAAACAGAGAAAGAAAACTATAAACCCATTTCCCTAATGAATATTGATGCAAAAATTTTAAATAAGATATTAGCAATGAGATTACAGAAAGTCATCCCCAGGATAGTACACTATGACCAAGTAGGATTTATACCAGGGATCCAGGGCTGGTTCAATATTAGGAAAACTATCAGCATAATTAATTATATTAATAATCAAACTAACAAAAACCATATGATTATCTCCATAGATGCAGAAAAAGCATTTGATAAAATCCAACACCCATTCCTATTAAAAACACTAGAGAGTATAGGAATAAATGGGCTTTTCCTTAAAATGATTAGTAGCATCTACTTAAAACCATCAGCAAGCATCATATGTAATGGAGACAAACTAGAACCATTCCCAATAAGATCAGGAGTGAAACAAGGCTGCCCACTGTCACCATTACTATTTAATATTGTGTTAGAAATGTTAGCTTTGGCAATAAGAGAAGAAAAAGAGATAAAAGGAATTAGAGTAGGGAACGAAGAAACCAAATTATCACTCTTTGCAGATGACATGATAGTATACTTAGAAAACCCTAGAGACTCAACTAAAAAACTACTAGAAACAATTCACAACTTAAGAAAAGTTGCAGGATTCAAAATAAATCCACATAAATCATCAGCATTCTTATATATTACCAACAAAGTTCAGCAGCAAGAGATAGAAAAAGAAATTCCATTCAGAATAATGGGTGATAACATAAAATATTTGGGGATCTATCTGCCAAGAAAATGTCAGAAACTATACGAACTAAACTATAAAACACTTTCCACACAAATAAAATCAGACCTAGTCAATTGGAAAAACATTAAGTGGTCATGGGTAGGCCGAGCAAATATAATAAAAATGACAATACTACCCAAATTAATTTACTTATTTAGCACCATACCAATCAAACTCCCAAGAAATTATTTTACAGATCTAGAAAAAAAATAGTAGCAAAGTTCATTTGGAAGAACAAAAGGTCAAGAATTTCAAGGGAATTAATGAAAAAAAAGACAGATGAAGGTGGCCTTGCTGTACCAGATCTAAAACTGTATTATAAAGCAGTGGTCATCAAAACCATTTGGTACTGGCTAAGAAATAGAGCAGTTGATCAGTGGCATAGGATAGGATATCAGGACAAGCTAGATAATAATGTTAGCAATTTAGTGTTTGATAAACCCAAAGACCCCAGCTTTTGGGATAAGTACTCACTATTCGGCAAAAACTGCTGGGAAAACTGGAAACTAGTGTGGAAGAAATTAGGGCTGGACCCACACCTAACACAGCACACCAAGATAAGATCTAAATGGGTTCATGATCTAGATATAAAGAGTGATATTATAACCAAATTAGAGGAACATAGGATAGTTTACCTCTCAGACCTGTGGAGATGGAGTAAATTTATGTCCAAAGAAGATCTGGAACTCTTAATTGAACACCAGATAGATAATTTTGATTATATTAAGTTAAAAAGTTTCTGTACAAACAAAACAAATGCAGACAAGATTAGGAGGGAAGCATCAAATTGGGAAATCATCTTTACCTTTAAGGGTTCTGATAAAGGTCTCATCTCTAAGATATATAGAGAATTGTCTCATTTATAAGAATTCAAGCCATTCTCCAATTGATAAATGGTCAAAGGATATGAACAGACAATTTTCAGATGATGAAATTAAAACTATTTATAATCACATGAAAAGGTGCTCCAAATCACTATTGATCAGAGAAATGCAAATTAAGACAACTCTGAGGTACCACTACACACCTGTCAGTTTGGCTAAAATGACAGGAAAAGATAAAGATGAATGTTGGAGGGGATGTAGGAAGACTGGGACACTGATGCATTGTTTGTGGAGCTGTGAACGGATCCAACCATTCTGGAGAGCAATTTGGAGCTATGCTCAAAAAGTTATCAAACTGTGCATACCCTTTGACCCAGCAGTGTTTCTATTGGGCTTATATCCCAAAGAAATCATAAAAGAAGGAAAGGACCCCACATGTGCAAGAATGTTTGTGGCAGCCCTTTTTGTAGTGGCTAGAAACTGGAAACTGAATGGATGCCCATCAATTGGAGAGTGGCTGAATAAATTATGGTATATGAATGTTATGGAATATTATTGCTCTGTAAGAAAAGACCAGCAAGATGATTTCAGAGAGGCCTGGAGAGACTTGCATGAACTGATGCTGAGTGAAGTGAGCAGAACCAGGAGATCATTATTCACGGCAACAACAATACTATATGAGGATCAGTTCTAATGGACATGATTCTCTTCAACAATGAAATGCTTCAAACCAGTTCCAATTGTTCGGTGAAGAGAGCCATATACACCCAGAGAGAGGGATGTGAAATGTGGACCATAACATAACATTTTCATGTTTTCTATTGAGGTTTGCTTGCATTATATTTCCTTTATCGGATTAGTCTTGTAGATACGATTTCTCTTGCACAAAAAATGATGCAATAACTATACATATATTCGATTTCTTAAGTATTCTAACATAATTATCATGTAGTGGATATCCTGCCATCTAGGGGAGGGGTGGGGAGTAGGGGGAAAAATTTGTAACAGAAAGCTTTGTAAGGGTTAATGTTTAGGAATTACCCATACATATGTTTTGCAAATTAAAAAAATTAAAAAAATTTTTAAAAAAAGAATCAATAGGCTTCACTAAACTGCTAGAGGACTCAATGACACATTAAAATGGTTAAAAACTCTTGTTTGGAGAATGTAAAAAAAAATTTCATCTCTTATCCAAGGAAAAAGCAGCTGAAACTTTCTTGAAAGCTGATTTCTTAACATAGGTCTATCAGAACTAACTTTTCCATCACTGGCTAAGTTTTCACTCTTCTTTTTCTTTCTCCTCTCCTGAAAATTTCTTGACTACCCCAGCCAGATTCTTTCCTATAGCCAGATTCTTCACTACTTTCAATGACTTAAATCAGGACCTTCTGGCCTGAAAGGACTAGCCTTTTTCTTGTGAAGTAAACACCTACAAACTTCTCTTCTTTCCCCGATTTAGTTAGGACAGTCCTGATTTTCACCTTCATGCCCCAGATTTTTGGATGTTTTGGAAAAAGAATAAGGTAAAAAGTGAAGTGAATAGAACCCAAAAAAAATGTTGTACAGAGTAACAATATTGTGTAATGAAGAATTGTGAATGACTTATCTATTCCCAGCAATACAATAATCCAAGACAACCCCAAAGGACTAATGATTAAGCATACTATCCACTCCCAGAGAAAAAAACTGATATTGTTGGAATACAGACTTAAGCATGCTGGTTTTTGTTTTGTTTTGTTTTCTTTCTTTATTCCTTTTCTTTTCTTCAAATCTTCTTATACAAAATTGTTGGAGTTCAAAAAAAAAGACCCCAAAAGGTTGAGGTTCCATGGTGTCTCACAAGAATTTACAGGGTCAGACCTATCTCCAAGTCAAGGGGCAAAGTTTATTATAATTGTATCCCCAATGAAAGCAGGCTAAGTTCCAATAGAATTTAGCAAAGAACCAGAAGAAGATAAATTTCTAGAGAGAAAAAAAAAAAAGATCAGGTGCTTCATGTCACTGATATGCTAATTTTATGGCTTAGAGGTAGAATTGAGGAATGGTTTTAGGATTGAATTCTATGGCTTAGAGAGGAGTTACATCCCATTATTGAATTCTATAGCTTAGATTGTCTCAGAAACTTTGTTATTATTGACCAACAGATTGTTTGTTATCTGGCAGACAGAATTGTTTGTGAAATTACAACACTCTTAAGACCAAGTGTCCTTAGGGTTAAGACCAGATAGCCTTAGAGTTATTGCTACCTCCTCCCTAGGAGCTACACTACATGTATATAAAACATGGAAATGTTTTACATGATTGCATATGTATAACCTACATTGGATTGCTTACCACCTGGAGGAAATGAAAAGGTTAGCAAGGAAGTAATAGATTTTGGAACTCAAAACTTTAAAAAAAAGTTTTAAAATTGTTTTAACATACAGTTGGGGGGAATAAAATATATTAAATTTTAAAAAGAAAAAGTAAAAGTGTCAGGTAGGGTTTTGGTTTTGGAGGAGTAAGAAAAGAACAGGGAAATAGGAAAACAGAATACCAAAACTGGTAAACAATTACAGGAGGAGCAAAGGAAAAGTCCAAACCAAATAAAGATTTTGGTTAATTATAGGGGAATTATCCCTAATAGCACTAATAAGAAAATATGGGTCAGACCCTGTCCTAAAAGATTTTCCATTCTACCTCATGTTCTGTCCCTTATTTGTCTAGAATAATTCTGCAGATTTCTTAAGGATTTCAAATAGCATCCAGGTTAGAAAGATGTAAAATCTTCCAATTATACTTATTACCTCGCAAATGGCAGCTGTCTCTTCCACATTAAGACTTTCCCCATTGTGGTTTTATGATTTCAATATATTATGTGTTGGCATAAGAAATTAAATCAGAATTTTTTAGAAATTTTGTGGAATCCATACTTAACGCATGAAGGCCAATAGATGACACAGAGCCCATGACCAAATACTTAACCCAAAATTTCCAATAAGGCACTGTAAATACACCCTAAAAGAAATAAGAAAAAAATCTCTCTTTTTCTGGTATAAAGAAAGGGACAAAAATTTTATGCCAGTTTTCCAGATTTTGATGTAGATACCTGTAGAACTATTTTTTTGTTAGACACTAGAGTCAGTTTCACACAAGTCTCATAAAATCCAATTTATAATGTAGCTTGTTAGTAATCTAAAGAACTTATTTAATTCTATTTTGCCAGGATTCTTAGGCCATTTTCTTAAAATGTACCTGATCTTAATTTCAAAAGCTTTACCATGGCTTTTGGCCAAAAGCAAAATAGCTTTTTCTTGACATGATTTCAAGAGAGAATGGCTCTCTTGAGCTGAGAATGGCAATGGTAAGAATGTTTTATTTGTTTGTTTGTTTTTAATCCAGTTATCTGAGTTACTACAAGCCAAGAAGCAATTAGGAAGGAAAAAAAAAGGTCAAAAGTGTTGAACAGGATACAGAAAATACCAGAGGTATAGTTACAACTATCACTCACAAAATAAAGACCCTATTAAAGCAAAAGTCTCCATAAGCCCCAAAGGAAAAAGAGAATATTTATATAGAATACTAGCCTGGAAAGAAATTCTTTTGTAAAGTCTTACTTAGAGCTGGGAATTTTAATTTAGACCACTTAATAAAATGGCATCAATAAAATTAAATCAATCAATATAATAAGAGTATACAAAATCAAAATAAGCCTGAAATGGAAAACCAAATTATAGGATCTATAGATTAATGTGGAACTAAGATGGGAAGTTCCTTTTTTATGTTTGCTTGCTTTTCTTTTTTTTTAAATAGTATTTTGTTTTTTGCAATATGTAAAGACAATTTTTAGCATTCATTTTTACAAGATTTTGAGTTCCGAATTTTTCTCCCTCCCACCCATTCCCTCCTCTCTTCCTAAATTAGTAAGCAATATAGGTTATATACTGCAATCATGTCAAACACTGTTTTCATTTTAGACCTAGTTGTGAAAGAAGAAACAGACCAAAAGGGAAAAAACACAAATAATAATAAAGTAAGTGAAAAAAGTATGCTTCAATCTGCATTCAGAGTCTATTAATTGTTATCTAAATGTAGATAGCATTTTCCAACATGAGTCCTTTGTAACCTTCTTGGATCACTGTGTTGCTGAGAAGAGCTAAGTCCTTCATGGTTGATCATCACACATACTTCAATGTTGTTGATACTATGTACAATGTTTTCCTGGTTCAGCTCATCCTACAAGTCTTTCCAGGTTTTTCTGAAATCTCCCTATTCTTCATTTGTCATTACACAATAGTATATACTATTACATTCATATACTAAAGAGTTAGATTTTTAATGTCAGTAAAAATAAGGTACTAAATAAGGGAATGAGGGAAAGGGAGAAAAAAAGAAAATTGCAAGAGAATTTAAGACAGGTGCCATATGCTTTTTATAAAAATGTATTTCAAATTCATTAGGAAAATGGTTTATCTCGACTATTCTTAGCAACTCTTGCCATCTCCTTTGCTAGGAGATGATGTAATTATTAGCTGACTATTAGTGAGGAACAATACGAATGGGGGTTCATAAATCATAGTGTTAAAATCACAGAGATTCAGAATATTCTAAAATCTACAACACTTGTTATTTGTACCCCAGGCACAAGTGATCCATCTGAACATTTAGAACGGAAATGGCTTTAGATTTGCCCAGCTCTCATTTTCTTTGTGCTTCTACAATTCTGCTTAGCTCCCAGAGCATGGGCAGACCATGATGTACAGTCCTGTGCTAGCATTTTCCATGTCTCACAGTCAACATTAAAATTCTTCAGAGGTAGTTTGAAAATGTCATTTTACTACTTCTTCTGACCACCATCTAAATGTTCACCTTGTTTGAGTTGTTTATAAAATAACCTTTTGGGTAAGAATTCAAACTATGTGTCCAGTCCCTCAGAGCTGTGCAACCTGCAATCGAGTTTGAATGTTTGGAATTTCAGCTCTAAAAATGACCTCAGTATCTCATAACTTATCTTGCCAGAAAATCTTCAGGATCTTCCTGAAACAATTTTTAATTTTCTGCAAAATTAACAGCACTAGTAGACTATCCAGATTTCATAGACATGTAACAATATTGTCAGCACAGTGTAGACCTTCAGTCTGGTATGCAGCTTGATTTTCTCTTTATTTCAACACTTTTTTGGAGCTTCCCAAATGCTGACTTAGCTCTGGCAAAATATGCATCAACCTCATCATCTCTACATACCTGAAAAGTAAGCTGCCAAGATGAGTAAACTCATTCACAGCATCTAAAATTTTTCCATCTATTGTGACCATGGTTCTACATCTGGATAGTTGGGTAGAAGACCACTGTTTTCTTGTTATTGATTGTTAGGCCAAAAGTAGTACAGGTGACAGAGAATTAATACTCTGTTGCATCTCAGGCTCACAGGCTGTGTTGAATGCCTAATTACCCATGAATAAAAAGTCATGCACCAACTCTCCACTATTTTTGTCTTGACTTGTAATTTTTTCAAGTTAAATAATTTGCCATCAGTTCAGTAACTGATCTTGATGCTACTTTTATCCTCACTGAAACCATCTGACAACATCATGGAAAATATCATACTGAAGAGCATGGGGGCAAGCATACAACCTTATTTTATTCCATTGATGACTGGAAGAGCCTTGTAGATAATCTCTAAGTATATAATCATGAAACTGATAAATAAGGCTGGCAAACATCTCAAGGCAACCCATTTTTGCCATGATATTCCCCAGGTCCTCATTGGGTGGTTGGCTGCTGTCCTTCATTTTCAAAGAGGACCAAAATGTCAGCACTATGTTGGAGACAAGATATAGTGATACGTCCAACTGTGGTTGATCAGACCAGTATGAGTTAGGAACACTCTACCATCATTGGGTACAAATAGTCCATATGAATATTTAAAACAGAATCTCCAAATTTGCACATCTCATTTTTCTTTTGAGTTACTGCAATGTAGTTTCACTCATAGAGCACAGTACCTTCTCATGACTAACAGTATCAAAGAGCTTGTTCAGGTTGACAAATATTGTATATAGACCTCTGTTTTGCTCCTGGCATTTCTCCTAGTGTTAACAGACAATAAACATCAAGTCAAGTTTTGTGGTCCTTTCTAAAGTTACACTTACTTTCATACAGGTGAGCATCTTCTAGATGATTAACCAGGTGATTAAGTAGGACAACGATAAGGATCTTGCCAGCAATAACAAGGAGAGAGATCCCATGGTCATCACAAAACAGCCTGTTCCTTTTTTCCTTTATAGAAATAAAAAACAGATGTATCCTTGATCCCCTAGGACATAGTCTCCTTTTGCCTTATAATATGGAAATTTTCAGGTTGTTTTTTTTTTATAAGCAATGGATGCCTTACCTTGAAGATCTCTGTTAAGATAAAATCAGCCCTAAGTAATTTGCCATTGTAGAGGACCTTAATGGCATTGAGTACCTCTTTTTCAGTTGAAGCTTTAGCTACAGAGGAACTAAGTAGTAGCTAAGTAGCTGAAATGCACCTAAGATCTTTGACCTAGAAATAATCATTAGGGCATTATAGAAGCACTTGCAATTGTCACTGTCAGCACAGAATTGAATCTCATTGATCTTCTTGCTGAGCAAGAATCCTGTATCTAAGTTTCACTTGAATTATGCTTTTGATGGGATTAAATACCTTCTTGGAGATGGATAAGTTATCTATTGATGAATCCTGTGGAGTTCTCATTTCTCCTTTAGCACTTTCTGAATTTCCCCATCATTTTCATCAAACCTATCCTCATATTAGGTATTCTGGCCCAGAAAAGTAAATACAGTGCTATACACCAAGTCTCTGAAAGCTGCCCATTACTTTTCTCCTCCACAATTGTTGATTATGTTTTGACTCAGCTTTCCCTCCAGGTCAGCAGTAAATTGTTACTGCATTGAGAAATGATTTAATTTGTTAACATTGAGTCTCCTGGCAGTCATCTTGCCTTGGGACCACTGCCTTTGCTGAATGAGTTTGTGATTGATCCAGCACTCCACACCATATATCACCTTTGTCACTCTAACATTATGTCTGTCCCTTCTCCTAACAATGACATAGCTTATTAAATGCCAGTGCTTGTGATGAGATGCAGCCATGATTTAATTGCAGTTAGGAACTAATTGTGTCTATTATCTGACTATTAGTAGGGAATTACACCAATGGGGGTTTGTGAGTTATAGTGTTAAAACTGCACAACTTCAGAATATGCTAGAATCCAAGGTAGTAAGCACTCTGTGGAGACCCAATATGCAACTATGAGTGCAAGGTGAGTAAGTGGTCCAAAATAGATTCTGAGTCTGGAGTCAGAATATCAGAGTTCAAATCACAACTTTTGACACTGCCTGTGTAACTTTGAGAATGTTAATTAACTACCTTAAATTCCTTCATCTGTAAAATGAGGGAGTTGGATTAGACTAGGTCTAAATTCTCTTCTGGCTCTTAATTTATGATCATATGTTCATAGAGGGAGGAAATGCACAAAGGATGTCATTCAGAAAAAAAAAGTAAATAGTCTAGCTTGGGCTAGAATACAAAGTTATACAGGTTTGGAGAGGGATACGGTAAAATAAACCTAGAAAAATAAGGTGGATCCAGATTGTAGAAACTCTTCAATATTTACCTGGGGAATTTGAACCATTTTAAGAAAAAAATCTTAAAGGTCTTTGAATAGGTAAGTGACATGATCAGATAGGAACTTCTAGGAGAAGGAGGGGAGGTAGTTCAGGCATGATTATATAAGAACATAAGAAAGTTCAATATGGCAGTGGTATGCAGAAGTAGGGAGATAGGTTAAAAGGATATTACCAATTGTTTAATTGAAAGTAATGAGGATTGCACTAGAATAGGATTGTAAAGATAGAAAGGAGAGAACATAGAAAAGAGATTTTTAAAAGCAAATTTTACTAAGAAACTAAAGAAGTATAAAAACTGAACTGAAATAACCTCAAACTATTCAAGAAAAAAAAACACTGAGAAATAAGAACTTTCAAAGGGGGTTGGTACAAAACATTGGAGCTACTATCATAAAAAAGATAACAAAACCCCTAAATTATTTGCTTCAGTAAAAAGGCAAGATGATTTATTAAATCTTTAGCCAATAAAATGATCAAAGAACAAATGTTTTAAGCTCATCCATAGAAAGACTATACTTAAAGACATCAGGAAATTTTAATTTAATTATGAGTATGGGGGCAATTATCTTTCTGTCAGTATTATCTCATCATTCAATTATCTCTAGGCATTGGCCAATTATATAGGAAAGTTTCACAGTCTTGGCAATTCTCTTCCAAGGATGAGAAGTTAATTCATTACATCCAGGATTTAAATTAATATGAAGGTCTGGTTTGTAAATCCCAAATACATTTAAAGTAATTAAATTATAACAGAAAATTGCTAAGCTCAATTAAGTATCTAATCTATTTTATATACCTTCCCCAATTGTAGAAGTAGTAAATGTTTAACATGTGAGCAAATTCCTTAGACAGCTACTTAAACACTCAAGTTGGGGGAATGCATTCCTTTTCACAAGACCCTTTTAGAATCCATATGCTAAAGAAAATAATTAACTATTTTTACAATTAGATTTCTGTTTTCTCAACTCTCAGCAGTTCATAGGCAGTTTAAGCCCTCACAGAATAGAATGGTTAATCATAAAGGATCTGCCACATGACCTACTTTATTGCTGATAGGGAGCATATACATTTAGCACGGACATTCCCATACCCATTGGCAGAGTTTCAGTCTCTGTGTATATCATTATCTTCATAGTTCAGATCTCAAAACAGCTTTGGAAGCTTTGAGACCCCTCCAGGTTAAAGGTCAAGTTTTGTTATCCAATTTACTTTGCCTTAAAGATATTTTGACTTTGTTATAAGTGGGCTTTTTTAAAATCCATGAAGAATATTAAATGATAGAAACCGTAGAGAGTTACAAGATAATGTAGTAAATGTTTAGCATCGATTCAAAGATGCTTGTCCTGCCTTCTCCAACCTACCCTACAATCCTATATTCTTTAAAGGAATGATGCAATTGCCTTGTTTGAATGAAGAAACATATTTCAACAGGTAGGAATGTGTTTTGAGTACATTCTAGCTATCAAGCAATAGCCTATTATTAAATTTTGGCTCTTACTAGACATGGAGTTCTATGAAAACAGGGACCATGTCTTATTTATCTCTGTGTTTCTTCAAATACTTACAAGTGCAGTTCCATAAATAGTAATAGCTAAAGTACCAGCTACATATTGGATATTGATCATTTTCATGATATTGAGTTGAGAATTTTTTTTATTTCAAAATCAATGTTGCTCTAAACTATATTATATAAGTTTTTATGTGCAATATAAAAAAGTGATTTCATTTTCACACACACAATGCATGTTTATAGAAAAAAAATTTAGTTGAATTTCTTTGTATTTACCAGTTGTTTTTAATCACAAAGAAGCAAAAAAAAAGTATGATTTTTTGAATCTATTTCTTTGGTGTAGTCTCCTGAAATAGGGACAGTGTTACATAGTGGATAGATCATCAGGCTTGCGGTTGAAATCCCTTTTCTGGCATTTGCTAATCATGTGACCCTAGAATGATATGATAAACTTTTTTTTTAATATTTGAAAGAAGGATTTTCCTTTTTTTTTCTTGGTCCCAGATCTAGAACTGGGAATTAGAGGGCAACTGATTTGGGTTCAATATAAAGAAAAATATATCCACACTTAGAACTGCCTAAATATCAAATAAGAAATTGAGTCAGAGAAATTAAAAATCATACAACCAGTGAATATCAGAGTTGAGAACCCAGGTCTCCTGATTCTTAATCAAAGTATTATTTCTACAATATCTCACCCTTTCTTGGACCTGGAATAGAGTTGATCTTAGTGCACTGTGTGAAGTGTTCATGTCAGTTGCTACAGCAAAGAATACCCACCATGGTAAGTGTACCAAGAGATACCCAACCACCTAAAAGATCAAGAGGAGTCAGTATGCTAAATCTGATTTTATCACAGGAAATAGATGTTTCTGCAATATTTGATAGCCAGCTGAATTAATCACTCCTTTTATTTACATTCAGTTCAAATATAATCCAGTGACATAGATGTGGGCTATACTTATAAAAATAAAATAATCCAGTCTTAACAAACTTTAAGTCTGGCAAATTAATGCATTCTAATTTTATTTGTTTTTTATATACTTCCTATGGTGACCCATAGAAAATGATGATTAATGGCAAGATTTGAAATCAGTTCCCCCAAAACTATTTTTCTCTTCTGTGCAATAAAGGTATTTTTAAGCAATAAAATTTTATGCAAAAAATTCTGTGCAATAAAGGAAATACCTTCATAATTTAAACCTGCAGGCAGCTACAGCAGATTCTAAGAATCTTGGTCCCAAGGACAGTTCCTGACTACTGTATGTATACCCTTTTGTCATTCACATTTTCAGTCAAGTCTGATTCTTCCTGATCACATTTGGAGTTTTCTTGACAAAAACACTGGAGTGGTTTACAATTTCTTTCTCCAGTTCATTTTTCCAAGTCAAAACTGAGGCAAATAAGATTACATGGCTTGCTCAGAGTCACAGCTAATAAGTATCTAAAGCCAGATCTGAACTATGAAGATAATGATATACATGATGAGTCTTCCTGATTTCAGACCCAGCATTCTGTGCACTACAGCACCACCTAGATACACCACTATTCTCCATTTCAATATCCAAACCTCAACATAATGTATATATGTGTGCCTGTTTCTGTATGTGTCAATGTATATTGATTAGTGTTTGATAGTAGTATATCTATAGCTCTGTTATAACTTCTTTGAATTTTAGCTTCCTCAGCTATCAAATGAGAACTAGGATTGTACAAGATGATTTCTAGCTCTAGCATGCTATTTATTTTCCTTCTTTTTTTTTCTTTTGGGCAGGGTTTTGGGGTCCAACTTTATGATTTCATTAGTGTAGGGAACTCCTGAACATTAAAATTCCATCCACTATTGCCTAAAAATAATCATTGTGGAGAGTTGCCTAAGACACAAAAAGATTAAATGACTTGCTCACATTCACATGTTTAGAAACTAGTGTGGTACCATCAAAGAAGTCCAGTAATTGAACTCAAAGAATCTATATTCAATTCCAGCTTTGCTACTCCCTATCTTTGTGACTTTGGAAATTTCACTTAATCTCTCCTAGCTTCAGAATCCTTATCTATAAAACAATGAACTTAGACCAAATGGTCTTTTAGGTTTCTTCCATTTCCAGACCCTATGATCCTTGTATATATCAGTAGTAGGTCTTCTTCACTCCAGTGTCAGCCAGATATATTTCAGATTATTTCTTATTCTATACCTATGATTCAACAATTCTATAAAATTCACTTCCATCATGGAATAAACTTTAATGAAAAAAATAGAATTTTCCCTGCTTTTCTAGCACCAAAGAGAAAAATAGGCCAAAAATTGGAGATAGAGAGGAAATTGTCATTAACCTAAACTTTTCCTAGACTTAATTACTGGGTTTCAACCCAGATTTTTCCCTTCAAAAGAACTAAGATCTTTCCTAACATGATTGGGATTCTTGGAATTCTTTATTCTTTGAAATCTATTATTCTTCAGAATAACTTTGGAATTCTTACTACAAAAATTAAATCAGAAACCACAATTTTGCTCTGAAGGTCTCTATATGATTATTTTTTAAAAAAAATTTTTTTCCTTATTCTCTCTTTCCACCAAAAAACAGTAAATGTGGTCTCTTGAAAAAAAGAGATTTTTCTAAAGAACCTTATATTCTTCTGCCTCTGTTAAAAAGGCAGGCAACTGCCTGCCTTTCTTTGTCCAATAAAAATTCAAAGGAATTTTCAGAAATGTCTTACCTTTTCACAGAAAACTCCTCAAGCACTTACCATCCCCATTAGGTTTTTCCCTGCCTTTCAAATAAGACCACTCTGATTATGTTCCATTAAAAAAAGTACAAGCAAATGGGTTTCTATGAGTCTTTGTTTTTCTCTTCCCTACAAAGGAATGAGATATGCTTAAAGAAAAGGGTTATACTACTCTTAAGAAAATCCTCTACTTCATTAAGTTGTTTAATAGGGAAGGCTATATTGCCAAAAGCAAAAGTCATCCGGTACATTCAAATGAGCTCTTGATGATATCTACAATGTAAAGCCAATGTGTGCAGCTAAGTCATACAAATATATTTTTATGGGGGAGTTTTTTTTTTCTTTTTTCCAGAGTTTTTACCTCACTGGTTATTCTTGCCTGAAGATCAAGGTAATCTCTCTTTGACTTATGTACCACAGTGTCATATACATTACAAAATTCTGGTAACTATTATCTTCTAGATTTGCAAGGTTATTTTTTTTAAACTGAGATTTCTATATAGTTGGCTTTATAATCCAATCAGGTTTTTTTAGTCTTTTAAAACAGTATTCTGAGGAGGCACCTATAGATCTTACCAGAATGACTCAAAATTATTGGTGACAGATACACATACACCAAAAGGTTAAGAACCCTTTTTACCAAAAGTTTAACTCCTCAGCCTCCTCTCCACTCTGATAAGCTGACAGGATGGTGGAACACCCTCAGGATTTTCCCAAAGCCTCAGAATTTTCAGAACATTCCAAATAATTTTCATTAGGGTAGGGAACTCCATCAGAGTGAGGAAGACTCATTTTCTTGAGTTCAAATCTGGCCTCTCACACTTTCTAACTGTATGTGAACAAGTCATTTAACCTTGTTTGCCTCAAGCTAAAGAAGGAAATGGCAAACTACTCCACTATCTTTGCCAAGAAAACCACAAATAGGGTCACAAAACTGACTGAAAAAATTTTACATCAGTAGCTCTACTTGGTTTCAATTCCACAGAACATTCCCTGTCTCTACTGGGTACCCTCTGGTGATCTCCCTTTTCAGCTTCCTTTTGGGTAATTGATTATAGAATCCTGGGGAACCTGGATAGATACAACTAGATAGGATAATGTGTAGAGTACTGGGCTTAGAGTCAGAAAGATGTGAACTCTGATACTAAGGTAAGTGATCTTAACCAAGTCAGTTTGTCTATCTCAGTTTCTTCAACCATAAAATGGTGACAATGGTTCATAGAAGACTAATACTTCTGGGATGATCTCTTTCCACCTTTAGTGTCCACCTGACTCTCACCTGTGGTTCCAACAAGCTATGGGTAGCACAGCAGCCACTGTTTGGGCAGACAGGCTAAACCAAATTTGGGATTATCAAGGGGTCTCCAAGTCTCAAAGGAGAGTCTACCACATGGATGGAAAGACTTCCCCTGGTGGAATGGACAGATAAGAACAATTTGTTCCAACAGACGTGAAGGCAGGTGAAGCAGGTGTTTTGGAGTGCCCAGAGGTTGATTAGACATTGAAGACACCAAGGTCATCCACTGCATCTTGTGTCATCACCAGTGGTCTTGGCTCTGTCCTGCCACTGGGCAGTGGTGGCTCTAGAAGAGGGAATGATACTGACAACTTTGTAATTCTGTCTCACTAAATCCAATTTGCATAAGAATCAAAAGGTGATAATGGCACAGTGTTGGGAGAATCAGATGTGATGAATGATGTTTGCAAGATATATAGCACAGTGCCAAGCACATGGAAAACACTTAATAAATGCTTTAAAAAAAAAACAAGGAACTGTGGTAGCAGGTAGAAAATATTGTTCATAAATTTTCATTGTTGCCTTGGCAAAAAAGTTTGGGGTGGGGAAGAGTTAGCACTGGGGAGCAATAGAAAATGGAATATAGATGATCCTCCTGTTTTTGCCATGAGAGTCTAGAGGAAAGGTGTACACACACCAATTGAAGCACAATTATAGGCTGCAGTCAAATTTTATACTAAATGAACTGATTAAAAATAACAGCAGCCTACATTTGGGCCAACAATATATTGCTATAAAACTATTTCTAGCATTATAAAAGCAGTAACTAGCTTTACTTACTATCAAATATTGCAAAATCTCTGCTTCTTACAATGAAATTGGATTTAGTGCTTTGGCTTCTTTTATGCCTCTAGGTATTTGGATATTCCTTGACATTTGACCAATAATTAAAATATTTACTGAAGAATAAAGTTTAATCTTCCAACAAAGGGCATTCACGAAGTTTCCAAAAACAGCAGCATGATTAGTGAAAAGAGAAAGTAGCTCTAAATTCAAATCCCACTTCTGTCCCTTGGTACCTATATGCAAGACCTCCCTAGGTCTCAGTTTCTTCATTTATAAAATGAAAACTAAAGTTTCTTTCAGCTCTAGCTACAGGATCTTATGATTTTTTTCACATAGCCTTGAATATGGATTTGGTCAGTTATCTGGAAAACGGAGCCCAAAAATGTATTAAATTCAAACCTGATCTGATATAGCCAAGACTTAACCTCTATCTTTACCAAATAACTAAAAATAAAAGAGGGAAGAAAAGACTTTTTATGTCAATGTCTTAGTAAACTCAATGAATGGGAAATGTATGTGTTTATTGCTGACACTCCAACATTGCCACCTGCAATATCTGGACCATAATTATATGACATTTTTCAAAAACAATTTGTTTCCCTGATGCAACAACTATAGAGTATTTCTACTTTTTCTATCAGAGAATATATTGAAAAGTGTTTCTCTCTCATCCATAAGTAAGTACTTGAATACATGGGAAAAACACTATTTCAAAAATTAAGCTCCTTCTTGGCAGACATCTCTGTCATTTCATCGGTGAAAGAATGTTTTAAGTAGAGAATAAACTCCTTGAAGGGATGAGCTATTTAGACCCCCAGCACAGACATGGCATCTGGAAGGCACTTAATAAATGTTAAAAAAAAGAATTGAATCGAGCAGTCTGGGAGGGGAGGGAGGACTAATGAACATCTCATTTACATGACACTCCCTCTTACTCCTCTCCCCAAGACAGCAAGCAATCTAATACAAATTATACATATACAATCATATTAGACATTTTTACATTGGTCATGTTGTGAAAGAAGATTCAGAACAAAAGGAAAAAATCATAAGAAAGGTGAAAAAAACCAAAAATGTGAAAATAATATGCGTCAATCTTCATTCAGACTCCATAGTTCTTCCTCTAAATGTGCACAGTATTTTCCATCATGAGTCTTTTGGAAATGTCTTCAATCACCATATTGCTGAGACCAAAGTCTATCAAATTTGATCATCTGCACAATGAAATGAGCAGAACCCGGAGATCATTACACACAGCAACATTATGTGGCTCACTATCTGCACCCAGAGATAGGACTAGGGAGACTGAGTTTGGATCACAACATATTATTTTCACTTTTTTGTTGCTATTTGCTTACTTTTTGTTTTGTTTCTCATTTTTTTTCCTTTTTAGTCTGATTTTTCTTATGTAGTATGGTAATTGTGGAAATATGTATAGAAAAATGTTTAACATATATTACTTGCCATCTAGGGGAGGAGGTGGGGGAAAGGGAAGGAAAAAAAATTGGAACACAAGGTTTTGCAAGGGTGATTGTTGCAAATTATCTATGCATATGTTTTGAAAATAAAAAGCCTTAATTAAAAAAAAGAAAATATGTTGAATCATCTTTGCAATATAGATTTACTTTTAATAATGGTGATAGTGTGGAAAAATCTCTTTGCTTAATTTGTAATGAAATTTTGGCTACACAGAGCATGAAATCAGTCAAGCTAAAATGATTGACATCTTAATACCAAGCATGAAGCATTCTACAATAAGCCATAGGAATATTTTGAATGACTTTTAAAGTTTTCAAATAAAACAATGTTTTGAGAAATTTGCTATCATCTACAAAACTGCATCTTATGAAACTTCTTATTTAATTGCAAAAACTAAAAATCCCAAACAACAGAAGATCTCAAGTTACCTGCTGCTGTTAAAATGTCAGAAATAGTAATAGGAAAAAGTATGGGGATGAAATTCATAAAATTCCTTTATCAAATCATACTATTTCTAAAAGAATTTCTGAAATTAGTAATGACCACTTCCAGAAGCTTTTTACTAGACTTAAGAGCAACCCAAACTTAATTGCAATTCAGTTAAATGAAACAACTGATATTTCTAACATGGCACAGTTGTTACTTTATGGAAGATATGTTTATGAAAGAAGCATACATGAGGAATTATTATTTTCCCACTCTTTGGAAGGTCCCGCAAGAGAGAAAGATACATAACTTACAGTTGATAAATTTTTCACAAATGAAGATTAAAAATGTAAAAAATGTGTTGGGGGCTGTGCAGATGATGCTAGTGCAATGATAGTGAAAACGTTGGATTTGTAGCAAAAATTTTACTCACTGCATAATCTGTAGGGAAGCACCAGTTATATGTTGTATTTTTCAATTCTATCAAAATCAGTAACTTGATTAAAAGCCAACCCCTTAACAGTTATTTGTTTTCAAAACTTTGCAAAGACATGGACTCCAATTACAAAAGCTTATTACTACATGCAAAGGTAAGGTGGCTCTCAAGAGGGCAAAGTTAAACAGATGATTGAAACTGAAAAATGAAGTTATGTTTCTGACTGAGCAGAAATCCAATTTAATTAATTTTTACAATAATGGAGCTCCCAAAACTGTGTCATTTGTTGGATATTTTTGAAAAATTCAACTATTTAAGCATGTTAATTCAAGGAAAAACTTGTAACATTTATGTTAAAGAATAAAATTGAAAGTTTTACTAAAAAAATTAACATATGGAAAAATAGGGTAGAAAATAGTTCTTTAGAAATGTTCACAGCAACAGATGATTTTATAATTGAAAATAGCTTTCCCAAAGAGCTAATTGTAAGAATTATAATTGATTATCTGAAGTGCAACTTTTCTTGGCAACCATGTCTTGAAGACACAGTTTCAGAAATACTTCAAATTTTGATTCTAAAAAACTAAATTGGGTTCATAAACTATACTCAATTGAAATCAAAACTGTTAGTCAACTGCCATTAAAAGTTCAAGAAAAATTTGATGAGTTATCAAGTGACACAGATTTAAAGCTTGAGTTTACTAAAAAATTGTTAAATTAATTTTGACTTGGGATTAGGTCAGAATTTCCAACAATTTCTGAAATGGCCCTAAACATATTTCTGCCATTTTGTCTCAGCACTGATAATTATAAAATCAAAATTTAATCAAATCTGAAAAAAATTGAAGATGCTCTACATCTTAATAGTCAAATATTCTGCCAAGATTTAATTTATTATGTAAAAATAAATAAGTACATCCGTTTTATTATGCAAATTTGCTTTTGTCCTTAATAAATGGTAAAAAAATTATATATGTGTGTATATATACATATACACCAAAGAATTGATTTAAAACAAATTTATTTATAATTAGTTATTAGTAAATTTTTTATTTGTATAGCTACTTTATATACCTATGTGCCTGATGTCACATAAAAAATTCTTGGGCAAAAAGGGGTTGCAAATGTAAAAATCTTAAGAAACCCTGATTTAATTTAATCATGACCCCTTTGGGGAATTTTTCTAGGCAAAGATACTGGACTAGCTTGCCATTTCCTTCTCTACCTCATTTTACAAATGAAGAAACTGAGGCAACAGGATTAAGTGACTTACCTAAGGTCACACAGTTAGCAAATATCTGAGGCCAAATTTAAACTCAGGTCTTCCTGACTCCAGGCCTAACTTTCTATCCACTCTACCACCAAGCTGCCCCTATGGAAAAATTATTTCATATTTGCTTATCAAAATACATGTCATTTCTCCAAATAATGTGTTCCTTGAGAGCAGATACTATTTTAACTTTTGTCTTTGTGTGCCCAGTTCCTTGTTCTTAATGTTCTTGCACTTAAATGCTTATCAAATTAATAAATGGATGCCTGGATCATTATATGTCAAAGAAACTTATAGAATAAAGTAGTACTATGTAGGTAAAGAGCTCTTGCCAACCAGTTAACTGGACATGTGAAATGCATGATGTCCTAGTCATCAAAGTCCTTAAACAATGTTCTAAGGAAAAATATTTGAAAGCTTAAATATCTAATCAAAGAAGGTGTCCTTAGTTCAGTTATATATGCCAGTGGGGTAACCCAATTATTTCTACATTAAAGCTTAATGGTGATGGGAGAGACTTTGTGGAAGTTATCAACAAATTATTAATCAATGAAGTAACGCTCACATTTAAGACCTGCAAGCCCCTTACTGTTCTTGCTAGAAGAAAGATCTTTGCAGACCAAACTCATCAGCAGAGGAATAATAGCAGCATTTTCTGTGGTGGCAAAGAATTGGAAATTAAGAAGGTGCCCACCACTTGGGGAATGGCAGAACAAGTTGTAGTATGTGATTGTGATGGAATGATAAACAGAATGGTTTAGAAAAATCTGGGAAGACTTATATGAACTGATTCAAATTGAAGTGAGAAGAATCAAGACATCACTGTACACAAGAACAGCAATAATGATTATCAATTGTAAAAGACTTAGCCACTCTATTCAACAACAATTCAAGATAATTTCAAAAGACCCACGATGAAAATTTCTATCCACCTCTGAATGCATACCTTTTTTCTTGTTTTTTGTCTATGTTTTCTTTGACAACATGACTAATATGGAAATATGCTTTGCATGATTTCATATCTACAGCTGATATCATACTGTTGCTTCTTCAATGAGTGAGGGAGAAGCTAAAAAGAGGGAAGAATTTAGAACTCAACTTTTGTTAAATGAATGTTAAAAATATATTTTTTAAATGTAGAGGAAAAGAGATGATGTTACTACAAGTGTCCCAGGACTCATAAGTCAATGAGGAGCATTCTGAATTAACAACTTTTGAATTCAAAAAGTCTATTGCCCCGGAGAAGACTCTTGCTTTCTTAATTCCAGGTGTGTCATATCCTAATCCAATTAAATTATATTCATAATATATTTACTAGACCAGAGGTTCCCAACTATGGAATATGTGTTTCTCCATGGGGTAGAATAAGTTTAGGAAAGGGCTGTGGAGAGAATTTGAAAAATACCATAATGCACCTTATTGAAATACTCCAAAAATAGCCATATTGGGGTAAAACTTAATATTTCATAACTTTGAAATTTTAAAATGTTATTAAGTTCTTATGGCCCAGACATGGCACAAAATCCTCACTCTTTCTGGGCTCTCTGTTTCTCCCTGAGCTAGGACTTGTTCACTCATCTCCATTTGCACCCACTTTAATAAGTCAAGAGTAATGTCCCCAGAGGGGTACTTACATAGACATGACTGAAACTCTCAGGGTCCAAGAGATAGGGGTACACTCCTGCTACTACTTGTCTAACAATATACTTTCCATTTACACACAATCACAATAACTATGGACCCCTAAACATGCAAATAAGAATAAATGAGAGACAAAAGCAATGATAATATTTACTTAATAGAAGCAAATAATCAAAATATAATAGCTCATATTTATACATTGGTCATATTCTCACTCCAATGCACACTGTGTCTTTGGGAGAGAGTAGATTTACACTTACAGAAATCTTACAGTGAAGCACATGAGAAGGGAAACCTATGTACCCAGGAAAATTTACAGTTTTAGACCAATGGCCTAATCAGAAGGATTCTATTTAGGAAATCTGCTCAGAAAAAAACTTCTCTATTAACTATTCCTCTTCTAGTCTTCATAATTCTCCTGGGAAAAGTAGCTTCTCTGCTACTGTCATAATCATTAAAGCAGAGTTGAGTTATTTTAGCACATAGGCACTCTTAGAAGGTTAGTAAGAGAATATTAAGCTACATCAGCATTTCCCTTAAGTATTTCCCAAATACCTTAGTTCCACTCTGCAATCCCATAAATATGTTAAACAAAATTAGAAGAACAAGAACAACCTAACCCATATAGTTCTATCAACTTTGCATAAGGTTATGTCAATATTTCTTGAAATTCTGAACCAAAAAACAGACTATTTATTTTGCAGAGCTGCACCAACCCTCTTTAAGTTATAGGTGATCATGGGTTAATAAAGCCTTTCCCCAATCAGCTCTTCAAATAGCAGGTATTTTGTTTTCTCAAATCAGCTCTTTTATTTTGTTTTGTTTTGTTTTTTATTGACTTTCTTTTTTTATTAAAGCTTTTTATTTTTCAAAATCATGTATAAAATGCACATTCTGGAGTAGATCCCAACAGGACTTCTATTTTTATTAAAGGCAGAGGAAGAAAAAGAAGTTATTGTTGCCCATCAGGACAGGTGCAGAGGGTTGGGGTTGTGATAAAAGGAAATGATTAACCATTTACCCATATATAGGGAGCTTGGATCCTGCTACACGTTTCTACTCTTTGTTTTTCTCAAAATTTGGCCAGTGGTTAAGAAGTAAACATCTAGCTTAAGAAGGTCTAATCAATAAGCAAAGAGTAAGCATCTTCCCCGTATATACATCCTTACCTTTCCTTATAAAATACCCATCCTGGAGGATCCCTTTAAAGCAGCCAATCTCCTGATGCTATGATGCTTATAGGACAAGAAAGCCTTTTTCTTTGAGAAACCAGTCTGGTGTCCAGGTAATTCTTACCTAGCAAACCTACAGTTCTATAAGAGTGTGTAAGCACTGTGGCTTCATTCCCATGAAAATAAAGGGTGAGTAAAAGAATATTAAAGCCAAAATCTTGAGCTTTGGCCATACATTTAGGAGTTAACCAAGAGGAAATAAAAGTGAGAATGCAGGAGACTTTCTGTGTTAAAGGATCAATCATGAAATTGTGCTCCATAGGTATTTTATGGAGAGATAGGAGCAGAGAATAGGACTTGAAACTTCATTACTTGGGTTCCTACCCAGTGGGAAAGCAAAAGCTGAAAGATCAGGTTTGCCCAAGATCACAGAGCTAGTATCTGAGGTATGTATTTCAAACCCAGATTTCCTGATTTCTTCTCCCAAGCATTATCCACTGTGCCACCTAGTAGCCATTCTGGAATATATGGTCATTAATAAAACACACTGCAAAAATTTGCCTACCTGTCATATACCTGAACTTCATAGGACAAGACCTCCTTGAGCTCTAATGGATTGTGTGTGTGTGTGTGTGTGTGTGTGTGTGTGTGTGTGTATCAGACACAGAGAAAGAGACTCATACATACAGGCCCAGAATACACATGTGTAGCAAATCATTGTGTTGAGGTTCAGGAGAAGACCCCAAAAGGTTGTCTCAAAAGAGTTTGCAGGCTTGAACACATCTCCAAGTCAAAGGGAAAAGTTTATTTTAATTGTAACACCAATTGAAGGCTAAGTTCCAAAAGAATTTAGCAAAGAACCAGAAGCAAGAAGATAAATTTATAGAAAAAGACAGAGATCTGGTTCTTCAAGTCACTAAGATGCTATTTTTATGGCTTAGAGGTAGAACTGAGGAGTAGTCAGTCTGGTATGCACCTCACCATTTGTCTCAGAAACCCTGCTATCACTGACCAACAGATTATTATCTGGCAGTCAGCAAAGTTTCTAGGACCATGCTGCAGTATTCCTAAGGTGAAGAGACTTTAGAATCACTGGCAAAATGATTACTTGAATAATAGCACTCCTAAGGTCTGGGGCCTCAGAATTATTGCTGCATTTCTCCTAAAAGCTGCACCTTATCAATTGGATAATAAAACTAAAGCTGGAGTAAAATTCAGAGGCCAGCTAAGCCAACATTATTTTATGGCTAAGAAAACTGAAACCCAAAGAAGTAATTTAACCATAGTTATACAAGTAGTATCAAATGAATGGTTCCCTGACTCCAGAGTTAGAGTTCTTTCCACTGAATCACATTGTCTATTATAAACATTTTTTAATAAACATTTTTTTTAAATCTCAATGAACCAATTATAGAAAATTCAACTTGTCTAAAACAAATGGAACTTTGAGAAGTCCCAAATCACAAGCAAAAATGGAAGCCCATTTGAGATAAAAAAGGAAGGTCATATTGTTCTATTTTCATTCACTGAAATATGGACTTGGTTTGGGTGTACAACACCCAGAACTGGGAATCATGCTTCCTGGGGGAACCTAAACCAGACTGTGGTAGGACAGAGAAGGAGGTGAGCCACAGGGAGCTTTTTCTCAACCTCATCATGACTGGATTAGGTATGGAACATGTATGCTTGGGGGTATTGCTGAATAAAAATAAAACAAGGAAATATAAGTGAAAACAACATCTTTTTCTTTTCTTGGTAGGTCATTCTATGGCCAGACACTATTTTTATAGTGTCTTTACTTGGAGGAAATAATTATCTCACCCATCTTGTGGAAGCCTGACATTTTGTTAGGATGAAGAAGCTAAAAACCCAGGAAGTTAAGTCACTTATTCAGTCTCACAGGTAATAAACAAAAGAGGTGGCATTTGAAGCCAGGTCCCAATTCTAGACAGTGGTTTTTCAGCTCTACAAAGATGCTTCCATCCTAATCAATACAGGTTTTCTTTTTTTTCATTTCATCAAACCAATTCTTCATTTCTGACAACTTGGCATTTTCTCAGGAGACCCTTGAAAACTAATTAAGTGGGAGTTATATTCTTAAATTGTTTCTATAGAAAGTTTATCACTTAGGTAACCATCACATTGAGTTGGCTTCACGCTGCTGCTTTTAAAACTTTTATTAGAAGATTAATCAGTGATTAGAACAATCTCATTTTGACCTCCCTGTGGCTTTCATGCACAGCAATTCTTTCCACCCACTCAAAAAAACACATGTACTATCAGTGGTATGAGACCCCCTCCCAAGAAGACTCTCATTTGAAACAGTTCCCAACACAAACATGCTCTGGCAGAAAATAATAATAATAAAACAGTAAAAGTAGTCATTAACACAAACAAGCACTTTCTCACTGTTCCACTTGTTAAGAACCTCAGGATCCATTTGCAAACTACACATTATAAAGTTTCAAGTGCTACTCCTTATAATTAAGCAGCAGGCCGGCTACTACTGTGAAGAATATCATATATCTAAATATAGCTACCCATATGAACCCTCTCAGTCCTATATTAGAAATAAATTCTGTAATAAGAAGATGGTAAGAAAACATAACTTTGAACCCTACTAATGGAAACTTCCTGATATAAGCTGTGCTAGGCTTGAAAGAGAATCCTGGATTTAAATTCTGTTTCTGAAATTTACCCTCAGTTTTCTCAACTATAAATTGTGAAGTTTGTTGTAAAGATCAAATGAGAGAATATATATAAAGCACTTTCTAAGAAGCTTGACAACTCTGGTCCTTGTCTTCCAAGACCATCTTATTACATTTCTAGCTGGCTCTTTAGGAAATATTTAATTCATAGGTAAAGCATATGAACAAATATTTGTTCCAAAACCTGGAGAATAGGAAACAATTTCTTTTTTATGCCAACTCAATCTCTAGTGACAGATTAGTATTATAATTTAGCTCAGTTCCAACAGAGTATTTGTCACACAAAGTTCACTTCCAAAGATGGCATTATTAAGGCAGAAGACATCCCAACAATGTTAGGATCCCCAAGTCAGTGTCCCAGATATGGTGAAAGAATTTGCAAACTCAGTTTGTCTCCAAGTTAAGGAGCAAAGATTTATTATGCTACTGATAGCAGGCTAAGTTCCAAGAGAATTTAGTAAAGAATCAGAAGCAAGAAAATAATTTTATAGGAAAAAAAAAAAAACAAAGATCAGGTTCTTCAAGTCACTGATAGGCTAATTTTATGCCTTAGAGGTAAAACTGAGGAATGGTCTTAGGGATGGAATTCTAGGGCTTAGAGGTCGAGCTGCACCCATCATTGAATTCTATGGCTTAACAATGAAGCTGCACCCCACTATTGAACTCTCAGAAATTTTGTTACTATTGACCAACAGATTGTTATCTGACAGCCCTAGCTCATTTCTTGGGGATCATATGGCCTCAAGAAAGGAAAAGAAGGAAACCCAAAGGCTCTTTGGAACACTTAGAGCTTAGTCAGACTTGGAAGATGCCGAGGGTATCCACTGCATCATGCGCCATTCCTGTCATCTGGACTTGTGTCTCACCATTGGGATGACTCTGGAAGAGAGAGTGAGGCTGACAACTATGCAACTCTGCCTCACAAATCCAATTAACGTGCAAGACTTCACCCTCTGTTGTCTTTGACCCTCTTCAAAAACAAAGGACAAACAACAATCCCACTGATACATCATCCAGTAAAACAGAAAGCAACTCCACAATTCTTGCCTGTTTCTTGAATAAACTTTTCATGGAGGATCTAATATGCTAGAAGCCACTTTTTGTATTTTTAAGTGTTTTGTGAGAGATAGTGCAGTACTCAGGAGTCACTGTGGTATAAGATTGAACTTGGGGCTGGGAAAGAACTGGTTCCAAATCCCAACTCCAATATTTATTAGGTGGGTCCTCATGGGCCAGAACCTGAAGTTATCTAACCTCAATTTCCTCTGTTTTCCCTATAAAATGGAAATAATAGTGATTGTCTACCTACATAGCTATTGTAAAAATTAAATGAATACTGTAAATTTAAAGTGCTTATGGCTAGAATAAAAGGAGAGTTGAATCTCATTCCAGAGAATGCATAAAATTGCCTTGCTTTGTGGCAACTACACTTGCTGGCTCAACAATGAAGAACTAGCACTTAGAAAACCCTTTCTTGTTCCCTTAGCTCCATGACTGCATTGGAAAAAAGTTACATCAGTTTAAAAAAGAAAAACAGCTTCTGGCTCCCTCTCTTTTTTGGATTTCTGCAAGAGGCAAGTAGCTCTCTTTCACTAGACTTTCCTTGAAGGGAGGGGGAGGAGAATGCCCTTTCCCCCACCCCTACAGCAATTCATCTGTCAGCATTAGGCAGCCAAAGCAAGGGGTTCAGTTAGGTTTGATAAACTTGGACCTCAGGGTCTTCCACTTATTTTTCCCCTAGTTTTTTCTTTTCTGCTCATGGTTGACTAAATAGCAATATCAAGATGGATATGTCCATCTTGTATATGGTCTTATCGATTCAAGAAATTGGGAGATCCCTTGGTCAGAACTGATTAGCAACAGAGGGAGTTTCTGCATAGAGAATAATATTAGCACAAAGAGGTGTTAAGTCCTTGACCTGACTTGCCAAAACACCTTGAGAGAATTAAACAATACAGAGTTCAGATAAAATTTGAAATATCAACTTAACAATCCTACAAAATTCTTTATTTTTTGATGGTTTAATACCTCAACCTCTAGTATAATGGTAATTATAAATTACTAAATTCTATTTGTGTCAATGTGCACTTATGAATCTTTGTGTTTAGAATTTCTTTTGTGTGAAGGGAATAAATAGCTGTAATATCCACTTCATTTTAGACATTTAGTAGCCTCCCTTTGGAGAGACACGAAACATGAGCCAAATTTTCCACTTTAAATAATTCTTCCAGTAAGAAGAGTCAAGATGGGAACATAAAGAGTCAAAGAGTACAATAAAAATGGTGGTCAGATGTGCCTCAGTGACTGGTGTTTTGAACCAAAAGAACTAAAAAATTGATCCCTGAGGCTACAGGCAGACAGTGTGATGCTCGGAGAGAAACTGAGGCAGTATCACACAGTGGAAATTAGGTAATGCTTTATTGATGTTAATTGAGAGTTCAGAATCCGTAGCTATGGATCAGGACTGGTGGGACTCATGTCTCAAAGCACGCAGTCCAGGCCGGAGACTGACACACAGCCATGTCAGCTGACTGAATAATTATTCAGTACCTCCTTGGTGGGGAACACAAGTTTTATAATCTCCATAACCCAGGGGAAACAAAGAACTCATGGGAACAGCTGAACACATCTGGTGTCCAAGGAAACCATAAATTCAGTTCTGACAGGTTAGGGAGTGAGGGGAAGAAGAGTACTAAAGTTATAAATTCATATAGGGAGTGGAGGCTGCTGGAGAAACTGAGACAGTAAGTCTGGGTCATATAGATAAGAGGTAGGTCGAGGCTGGCCACCTGGAGGTTTCATGATTCCTTTGGAATGTGAGTCCAATTATTTTTGAAGGTCAGGAAGTGAGGATTGGTATTCTGGGACAGAGCAATTAAGGGAGACTCAAACAGCAATTAAGGGAGCCTGATACTGCAACTGAAGGAAACTGATACTGCCACTGAGGGAAACTGAGACAGCAACTGAGGGAAACTGAGACAGGCACAACAACAGAAGGCACTGATAGAAATCTGTTTAGCTCCATGGTCCCACCCTCTGGGGAGGTTGGTCAGTCCAAAATCCAAATTATGATCCCTATGATTACTCTGTGTAGAGGTTTCCAGCAGTCTTACCTTGCCATGCTGTCAGAAATTCCAGTCAAGTCCCTGAGGTTAAATTTTCTCTATAAAAATCTACTTAAGGACCATCCATGGTTGCTGTCCTAATTTGGGGACACCATGGCAATCTGCCTTGTGGTGTCTTTCTCCTTACCTCCCCCCATACCATGTGGTATCTCCCCTAACTCCACTATACTTCTCATTTCCCCTCCTTACAGCTAACCCTTTTAGGGGTCTAAGTCCCTTTCAGGATTTAGCCTGTCAGTTAATGGCATGCCCCAACCTCATGGGGTGCTCCCTTTCTACTGGATAATTGAGAGTTCCACTGAGGAGCTTGTCTTTCACACGTACTCCCATTCTATTTCATATTTACCATCTTCCTTCATTTTGTCTGTAACCTCTTCCCTAAATACATCTACCTTTTGCTAGAGAGAATGAACTCCAACTTTTGAGGCCTACCATCATCTGGAGTCTACATCAATTTACATCTCCTACGCTACTTTGATCCTCAAACCACATCTCAGGACTAAGCTCCAATAGGTTTAGAGAAGAGGGTTCCTTTTGTAGAGGAGGTGCAGTATCCCAGAATCCTAAGATGAGCAGCCATACCATTAGAATTATTATCATCATTATCATTATTACAATTAATAATAACAACAACTGATCTTCTGTGGGGGACAGTAGTGACCACAAAAACAATCAGAGACTCTCAGAGTAGGAAAAAATAAAAAGGGATTTATTATGATCTGTCAAGAAAGGCCATCTCTCAAACTACTGGGTATCAGTTAAAGGAGTTCAAAGCACAAACTGCAAAACACAAAATTAAATAGAACAGAAGCCCTTCTTTGGCTTTTTCTCTCATTTCCTGGGGGAGTCCAGAAATCTATCCCAAAAACAAAAGAATAAATTGCTTTTAAAAGAAGTACTTAAATGCTAATTAAGAGTTGGGGGAAAACTGGAGGGAAATGTTGATTCAAAACAATCAAATTCCTGCACCTTTTTAGCTATAGCTCAATTTGTTATTGTAAAGTTTCAAGTCAAAATTAGGGCATAGGTTGAAACCACATCTTTATGAGGTCTTCCCTCAGTTTATCCCATATAATCCCTTCTCTTTTTATTTATGAACCTTTGAAGATCTTTCATACCATTTTTGATACATTTCCTCAATCATCTTGTTGTCAGTTTCCAATCCCTCTGGGTCGGGTTTGTCCTTTTTCTCTAGTGAGGTCCATCCTGGTCAGGAACCAAAGAACCTGTCAGTTTGATTCCTTGGTCCCACCCTCTAAAGGTCCAAGTCTAACTGGACCTCTCCCTCCAAGTTATTCAATCTTTCTTCTGTGGAAATCTCAGTAATGTCCCTGAGGTTAAATTTTCCCTACAAAACCCACTTGTGGGCCATTCCATGGCTGCCACCTTCCTTTGGGTCAGTCCACCACAGCATTCTGCCTTTTGGTATCCTTTCCCTTCCCCATACTACATGGTATCTCTCCTAACTCCATTATGCTTTCTGACTCCACTTCTCCTTATAGCTGACTAACTCTTTTAGGGTGCTAAGCCTCCTACAGGAGTTAACCTGCCAGCTAAGGGCATGCCCCAAACTTTCTAATGGAAAATTGTGAGTTCCACCAAGAAACTTGTCTTTCCAAGTTAATTGTTAACTATATGTACTCTCAAATCTATTTATTTCAATCATGGCCTGGAGTCTAATGAGCTTGTTCAGCATATAAATTGGGGTTCTGTACCCTCAAATCTCATCTGAGACCATCTATCACCCCAACCATTTATATCCCCAGTAATTAGAGTAGGTAACCAACCTTTCACAAATAAAAATGCCTATCACAAAAGTCAGCAACAACAAAAATGCTAAAAAACAAAACAAAACAGTTAATATGTATCTAACAATAGATAGATGACTGAGCCAAACACTTATTTAGGATATAATGACCACATATTTTCAGATAGGAAACTGAAAGACCTTACATCTACTGAACACTTGCCCTGATTATAGAAATTTACTATAAGAGGAAAAAGCAGGGACAGGATTATAATTCAAAACTGGTCCTTCAGGCCTGGCCTGAGAGCACATACAAGACAGGATAAAGCATCCTTCGTTCAGTTTAACAATTCCAATTTATAGACAGACTCAGGAATAATCAGGTGATCCTAATTCAAAGGAACACCACTGAGAAACTGAGTCAGAAGGATCCCACCTTAAATGAAGCTCAAGGTTGTCCTGCCCAGATACACTGATAACAGTATGAGATTCATCCTAGAAAGTTCACAACTTATCTTCATATCTAAGTAAATGGGTTTTAAATTCAACATCATACAAATCATTTTCCTTTAAGATGCTCAATAACCAAACTATATCAAAACATGTTCATTTATTAACCATGTTCAAAGAAACAAAGGCATAGACCACTATTCTCAGAATCTCCCTAAACAATGGGAACAACTTTAAAATGACTCAATACAACCAATTAAAACTCACATAGGATATAGAATAACCTAATTTCATATTGAAGAACCCTATCAGAAATAGCATTAATAATTTCTTCATTCTAAAAAAAATGTTAATTCAACTTCCTCCAAACAAGGAGTCCCTGTAAACTTTTCTGGAAATGTAAGTAACTGGTACAAACCAATATTGTTAAAATTTCTCTAAGAACAGTTAATCTCCCCTCTCATCAAAATATTCTTTATTGCAAAGTCAATTTTAAAGGTTATAAATTGGCTTTAACAGTCCATTGTTGAGGTTCCTCCACAGGTCCTTAAAACCTGGTCTTCTCAGCCTCCAGACTGCAGTCCCAGTCAACTGCAATATTTTGTAAGATCCTTACCACTCTGCTTCTTCCAGGAGTTAGTAAGCACTCCTGGAACTGCAAACTGCATCCGTGTGGTCTGGGCCGGCAATCCTTGTTTCCTAAGGGCTAAAAAGGGATCAGGACACCAGAATAGAATTCCTTTAAAACATCCTTTGTTTCAAAAAAGGGTCTTTCCCTTTCTTCTTCCAAATAAAATAAACCAATCTCAGATAGGGAAAGTCCAAAGTCACTTTGAGAACAGTTCCAATTCTTTTTTACAAATTGCCCAACATACAATTTAGAAAGCAACATAATAATTTAAATATATTTCATCTAATTAGGAGAAACAAACATGTCATCTCTTTAGTAAGTTACCAGAGAACCAAAATTTTTAACTTAAAATCAAATCAAATAGATTTAAATTTCTAGTAACAATACTTCAATATCAATGTACACTTATTTCTAAAATCTTATACCAGAATAAACAAGTTCAGTTTTAGAACGCACTAATTAATAGTAATTAGATCATACAAATTCAGATCAGAATTCCAATTTAAACACACATAGCCCCAAAATTTAAGGTGGCTGAAAACCACCCCTTCAAGTCTGCCTACAGGGCTTTAAGAAATTGTCGGACTTTAGGACCCCGGGAGAGAGGATTGGAGAAATTTGTCCTGCTTCAGGTCTGTGGCCCAGTGACTAGCCCACCCTCCGTCCCAGAAATGGGCAGGTCCAAAGGGTATTGTGCTTTCCCTCGGCCTAGTACTATGGGTCACATGTGACCCCACGGACAAGCCCAAGGGAGGTCGATGCTACCAGGCCCTGCCCCTCCCCCCATCCAAGGCCTCTCACTTGACACAACTCTCTGACTCCTCCTGGAAGCACCTTTTCTCCCACTGTGGGGGATAAGGCGAGAAGGGCCCTAGCTTCCCTGCTGGCTCTTGCTCGTTTGGGCTGAGTCCCAGCCAGTGGACCAGTAGCACCCCTGCGTGGGAATATGGGCTTTTTTTTTTTCCCCGCGTGGGGAATGAGTTCTAACTGCAGGCCTGAGAGGTATGTGCCCCGCGTATCGGGGGCTCCTGAAGAAAACTGCAGTCTGGAGAAACGGACTGGAAGTATTATTTCCTTCCGTTTCCTACACTTGTCGCTCCACTTTGGGCTGTTCCTTCAAAGATTTTGAAGCTTTATCCCAGACTGAGGCATCTGGACTGAAATACAGTTTTCCCCCCTGGTTTGAGCACCTGGACCTTGGGGGAGAGGCAATACGCCTTCCTTGGGAGCCCGGAGGATGCGTTCGCTGTTGCCCACAAAAAGAAAATGCTCTCGCTGCCTCTCCTCCATTGCTCCCCTACCCGATATTCTACAAAAAAGGATGAACGTTCCTGCAGTTACTACCTAGGAACAAAGGTCCTGATGTCACGGACAGGGCTTTCCAAACACTGGCGAAACTTTGGTGAGGATCGAGGCCCGCTGGCTTCCTTCCTTCTTTCCTTTGGGGACAACCAACCCAAACAATTCATTTCCTTTCCCGGGTGCCAGAAATTGAATGACATCCTCCCTTGCAGAACACGGAGTTTTTCTTTGGCCTTCCAGCGATTTCCTGCATTCTGGACTTTAACAGAAAGACACGCAAGTGTGTAGAGAGAGCGACATAGAGAGACACAGGAAGGAACAGACGCACAGTCACCTGGACAGAGACCCAGACCACCCAGTACTGACGGCGGCGCTCTTTGAGTACAGATGGAAGCTGGGAGACTGCTCCGCTCTATTTTTCTGGGCTTTTGTGGCCTCACGTGGAGCCACGTTGCTTACCTTCTGGTTAAGGGGAGAGAGGGAAGAGGACTGCAGACAAGGAGGGAATTTGGAATCCCTGATTTCATTTCTCCCCACCCCCATTTCCTCTCACCCCCATAGCTTTCTTCTATTCTTCCAACATCTTCTTCCAACAAACCATTTTAGCTTGCCTTTTTTCAAATTTTCAGATTCTTGCTCTCCTTCCCAACCTCCCACCAAACCTACCTCTAGTCTCCATTCAGAAAATAAGCAGTTTGACACGTTAGACATTGAAAACATAGGGTTCCCAATCCTCTACCCCCACTTCTCCACCCCCTCCCCCCAAAAAACTGAAGAAACAAACCCAGCCTACAAGAGAAGGAGAAGAGAGAAATAATCTATTTATCTGTTTGTTTGATTGTTTATCTATTTATCGATGTATTATTGAGGCTTCCCTCTGCACTTCACACCCTTAAGGTGTCTCTCTGCAGGCGTGTGGCACTTTGCATCTACAGAAGGCCCCCCAAATTCTCTGGGATCCTGGAAATGCTGAGCAGGGTGAAGCCATGGGGAAGTGACCACTACTAACCTGGCTGGGCACAAGTGTTCTGCTAATATGCCCTTCACTTTCAGTCTGGCTGGGGAATTCTGCCCCTCTTCCCCCTATTAAGGGAGGCTGCCACAAGCCATTCCTTTGTGGGCTTTCTTTCTAAAGTTTCCTTCCCCCACCCCTACTCCCAGGGAAGATTTTCATGTTTTATTTTCCCCCACCATTTTCACATTTGTTTCTTTCAATTTTCTGAATGATTTTTTCTTTTTCTTCCTTATAGACTAACCCTTTAGGGTTTTCCCAATAGCAAAGGGAAATAGGACCCTTTTACAGACTTTAACCGCCTAAAGTCTCTCAGTCCCAATCAGAGTCCCCCAGGTTGTAAGGAAGACTCACCCGCGGATCTTGCCAAGGGAAATGGGTGTTTTATCCTCTTTTTCTTCTCTCCCCCCCCCCAGTTGCTTGCTCTACCTGGGTTGTGCACAACTTACCTGACTGATTTCAAACTTCTCTCAGCTGACATCTCCTGGGAGAATTAATTCTTTTTGCTAGCCCACTTCTGTTTTTGCTTTCTCTTCGGGAAAACCCAATCAAAGTAGGAGTTCCTGAGCCAAATCCAAAAACCATTGGGAGAACTCTTGGAGGGCATCTGCCCAAGGATTCAATAGAGAGAGACCCCTATCTAACAGGAAATATCCCAGAATGTGCCCCCAAACTGTGTGGGACAGGAGGAAACACAAAAAACAAGAGACTCAGTAAGAAAAGCAAAAAAGGATTTATTACTATTTACAACCATAGCCCCAACACCCCAGGAAAACTGGGTTTGAGAATTTAAAATGACCCAGCAATCCCAAACCACTTTTGCACCCCTGTCTCCTCTCCTGCATAACATTAGTAGTGAAAATCTCATGCAAAATTTGTCTCCCTGCCCCAGTCTTTGACATATCCCCTTAACAAACAGTTGCAAATATATCAGATAAGGAAGTAGGCTGGTTTCTTTAGACCTTATAAAAGACCACATGTCCTTTTTGTTCAGGTCCACACACTTTGGATGTAAATCTAGTGGGCCAATCAACTTTAATAAATTCTCCAGTTAAAAAACTAATATTTCTCAATTCATCTCTATAATCTTGGTACAGCACTATCTCTTGAGAAAAAGCATCTCTTAACTGACAGGGTGTCAGTTAAAGGAGTACAAAGCACAAACTGCAAAACAGAAGATAAAATAGAAGTCCACCCTTACTTCTATCCCCACCCCTTGACCTACCTATTCTCCCATAGTCTGGAGGAGTCCAGATTTATACTCTAAACATGAGAATCTATCCAAGAAAGAAAAGAATAAATTGCTTTTAAAAGAAGTGCATAAATGCTAATTAAGAGGTAGTGGGAAGCAGGAGGGGAATGTTCATTCAAGACAATTGAACACTTGCATCTTTTTAGCTATAGTTCAATTTATTATTGCAAAGTTTCAAGTAATAATTAGGGCATAGGTTGAAACCACATCTTTATGAGGTCTTCACTCAGTTTATCCCATACATGTCCCCTTATTATCAATATATCATTGCCAAATCTCCTTTTCCATTCAAAAAAGAATGGGGGTTTTTTAATCACTTTTCATACCCAAGTCAGAGTAAGATGTTTTTGTTTTATCAGCACAATGTTTCTTTCATTGCTCTTTGAGTAACTTTTAATTATGATTCTTCAGTGTTCATAGTGTTCTATAATTGCTATCCATACATTCCCAGAAAACTATTAGTGTTAAGATGGACTTTGCTAATTTGGAGCTATGCTCAAAAAGTTATCAAACTGTGCATACCCTTTGACCCAGCAGTGTTTCTATTGGGCTTATATCCCAAAGAAATCATAAAAGAAGGAAAGGGCCCCACATGTGCAAGAATGTTTGTGGCAGCCCTTTTTGTGGTGGCTAGAAACTGGAAACTGAGTAGATGCCCATCAATTGGAGAGTGGCTGAATAAATTATGGTATATGAATGTTATGGAATATTATTGCTCTGTAAGAAACGACCAACAGGACGATTTCAGAGAGGCCTGGAGAGACTTGCATGAACTGATGCTGAGTGAGATGAGCAGAACCAGGAGATCGTTGTACACAGCAACAACAGTACTATATGAGGATCAGTTCTAATGGACATGACTCTCTTCAACAATGAAATGCTTCAAACCAATTACAGTTGTTCAGTGAAGAAGGCCATATACACCCAGAGAGAGGGATGTGAAATGTGGACCACAACATAACATTTTCATGTTCTCTATTGATGTTTGCTTGCATTGCATTTCCTTTATCGGATTATTCTCTCTTATAGATACAATTTCTCCTGAACAAAAAAATGATGTGTGGCAATAACTATACATATATTCGACTTAAGTATTCTAACATTTATCATGTAGTGTATATCCTGCTATCTAGGGGAGGGGAGTAGGGGGGAAAAATTTGTAACAGAAAGCTTTGTAAGGGTTAATGTTTAGTAATTACCCATACATATGTTTTGCAAATAAAAAGTATTAATAAAAAAAAAGAATTCATCCCATCATGCCTTGTAACCTGACATAGAGTTAATGTCAAAAAAGAGCAATGTTTTGCCTATATGTTTCTATGGGCATTAGGACGACTTAATCTAAGTGATGCCATATTAGAGCAGGTAGGTGGTACAGTGCATAGAGCACTGGACCTGGAGTCAGGAAGACCTGAATTCAAATCCAGTTCCAGACACTTTACTAGCTATTGGACTCTAGGCAAGTTACTTTCACTCTGTCAAGTTTCACTCCTGTCAAGACTGGAAAATGATCTGGAGGAGGAAATGGCTTACTATTCCAGTATAGTATCTTCACTAAGAAAACCCCAAATAGGATGACATAAAGCCAGACATAATTAAAATAACTGAACCACAACAGCAAAATCATTATGATATCAATCAATATAAAATGTTTATATATCAAAATGGAATAAGGTATTCCAGGTATAGGAAAACATATAGAGGCCTGAAAGCTTGAAAGCTAGAGATATATTTGGATGTATGGTAAATTATTGCTCTGATTTAACAATAAAAGAACAATGTTCTGGTTTTAAACAAAAAAAAAAAAAAAAGATGGACTTTGCTAGCCAGGGGCACCTTAGAATCATTAAAAGCACTGTTCAGTTTTGAAAACTGAATTTAATCTGCTCTCCTCTGTCTCTTGAATCCCAGGACCCTTAAAACACTTTGTAAGTGTGAGCTTTTATTATGTCCAATGCATTGTCTAAATTTTTAAGTATACAATATAAATAACAATAATAACCCAAACTGACCCCACAAAAACAACATTTAGGTAAAATGTCATTGAAGAAGCATTTATTTCCATAGGAAGAAAGTGGAAATAAACTGGAATCACTCTGGTCAAGAATTGGTCAGGATTTGAAAATAAAAGGATAGGGAGTTTAGGGATTGTTGCTAGCATATAATCATAAGGCATGCAAGAGCTGATGGATGCTATTGTGTTTTGCCTACAGGGGATTATGTGTGTCCACGTCAATCTATCTAGATGTGGCTTACTTAGAAAAAATAATTTTGTGGAATTGCTAAGTTGATATTTCAAATTATATCTTAACTCTGTACTGTTCAAGTAATTCTCTCAAGATCTTTTGACAAGTCAGGTCAAGGAATGAACACCTCCTTGTGTTGTATATTCTCTCTTATGCCGAAATTCCCCCCTGTTGCTAGCCAGTTCTGATCAAGGGACTTATGATCTTTTAATTTTTGAGTCCATAAGATCCATATATAAGATAAATACATCCAATCCATCTCCAGAGTCTCTTCCATCCACCCTCCTCCAAGGTAGAATGTGATTCTTGACAGAATGAGAACAAAGAGATTAATGTCAGAGGTTTGGCCACTCTGCTCTCCTCAAAGAAGGAGATACCAGACTAGAATTATATTTATTCACCATCCTAAACTTTATTACTCAAAAGGAAATAATTTTAAGATTTATGTTATGCTCCTGGACACTATCCCTTAATGGGAAAGGAGTGTCCCCAAGTTATATATTCAAGGCTTGACCCCCTTCCCACCAGACACCAATTCCATAATGAACACATATAGGAAATAGGAAATAAATCCATTTACCCAAGTCTATAGCAAACAGAAATCAGAGAAGATATGGCAGATGAGACTATCCCAAAAAAATAGAATGTGAAAGAGCTCCCCTAAGAAAAATCCAAATATCACTAGTCTTTAGTGTAACAAGTTAGAGATAAAGATATGCTGTAAGCTGTGTCCCAACAAGGCATCTTTAGCTTCTTTCCAGAGTTTTTCTCTCCCTTCAGAGGCCTGTCCCTGAAAAGAATCAGGACAAATTATTTCACAATTCCCTCTTATGGGCCATGGGGGAAAGAACTGCTCCATCATGGTCTCTCAGTCACCAATTTCCTTGAAGGTAGCTCTAGTCACAGGGACCCAATCAGATAAGTTCCTTGTATCCTTTCAGCAATGCACTAGGATACATGTGTATCTTTATGTAAGATGATCTTCCAACAGAATTCCCTAACTCCAAAATATCATCAAGTTGATTGAATGATTTCAGGGACTCTCTGGGTCATTCTATTCTATGTTATATTCCAAGTAAACACTAGCATGTGCCAGTAACTTACAGAGTGGGAAGGGGGGAGGTTTGGTATCTAGAAATGAGATAACTAAAGAGCCAATCTTTTACTTGAATGAATGTAGGGTACAGATAGTCAGTGAATCAATTCCCTCTTAATATGCAAAACTGAGGAATAAAATATAAGATTTGGAAGTCAAAATCCAAGCACAGGGGAAAAAATGCTTTATGCAAAGACAATCTATTTCCAGGATGCTTCCACTGTACTACTTATATGCCCTGTGCAGAACAGCTTAATATGATCCAAACTAACAGACACTATATGACTCTGCCTTTTATAAAATCTAAGAACTATTTCTAAGAAGGATCCTTAAAACTTAATGAATACTGAACAGGGAAAGTAAATAACAAATATGTTGGCAGGAATTGAAAATGCAAGTGAGATCTGATTATTATTGCTCTAGGAGGTGATAAATAAAGTTTAATTCCACTATGGCTTTCCACCATTTTGACAGCTTAATTAACAAATGGTGTTTTATTACATTTTACTTTAATGCAAAACCAAATTATTATTGATCAGTAGAAGCAAAGAAAAAACCCATTAGTACAAAAGAGAAACAGTTTCTGTAAGGTAGGATTTGATTCAGATTTCTTAGCTTTTAGCAAAATGAAATTTTGTTTAAAAAATAAATCATTATGCTACATGATTAATAAGCCATAAAGATGGTCTATAAAAGCAATTTAATATCACTTAATATCTCACTTGATACTATAGCAATACTAATAATGACAACAATGTCTTTTCCAAAGAAAATTAAATATTAGGTACATCTTTGTAGTTTTGACCTTCTGTATTAAAATAAATAAATCTCAGCTTTCCAGAGCCTTTCAATGTTTCCTCTTTAAATGTGAAAATTAAACAGGAACTAATACATTAATACACTAATCCTACAATAGAGATCACTCCTGGATAAAAAAACAAAAAAAGAAAAGAAAAATTGTAAAACACATTGATTTCTCACCTTCTCTTTCTATGTTATTTCCTTACCTTTATCCCCCTATTTTGGCAATCAATATTATCTTTTTCACCCAGTATTCTATACTCCATATTCCTTCATCTTATCTTCCCTTGTAACACCTTTTTCCCTGGGCACTCTATTTTAATCAACTATTTAGGAAGGGGTTTTTCCATCAGTTTTTTTTCTCTCTTGTTAAATATGTGTTTCTGTCTGTTCTTTAGCACTTTAGCAAAGGAAAACAAGGGTTTTAAATTAAATGCACAGGAAAATTTCATTCTTTCTATAAGGAAGAAGTATGCCTGATTTATTTGATATTTTATTTTTTCCAGTTACATGTAAAACAATTTTAACATAAGTTTTTAAAACTTTGAGTTCCAGATTCTCTCCCTTCCTCCCCCACCACCACATTGAAAAGGCATATGTAAAATTATGCAAAATATTTCCAAAAATCATAATGTAAAACAAAACATAGTTTTACACACACACACACACACACACACACACACACACACACACACCACAAACTCTAGAAAAATTTTTAAAAAGTATTCTTCAATCTATATCTAGATACAATCAGTTATTTCTTTGGATATGGATTGCATTTTTCAACATAAGTCCTTCAGTTTTGGATCACTGCATTCCTGAGAACAACAGTCATTCACAGTTGATCCATCCTACAACATTGCTATTACTTTGTACACAGTACATTTCACTTTACATGAGCTCATAAAGGACCTCCCAGGTTTTTCTGAGAGCATCCTGCTCATTATTTCCCATAGCACAATAGTATTCCATAATAATCACACAATTTATTTAGCTATTTCCCAACTGATGGGCATCCCTTCAATTTCAACACTTTTCCCTGAGAAAAGAGTTACACACACACACACACACACACACACACACACACACACACACACACACACAC